>RJWH01001019.1:66149-490315 GCA_004363575.1 Solenodon paradoxus
GGCAAGACCACTGGTTGGCTGAGAATATTCCAAGCAAGAGGGACAGAGCTCTTCTCAACCCTGGTTACTAAGGATTTTTGGAGACAATCTATAAATAGCTCCCTGCCATTATTCTGCTCAGAGATGAGGTTCTGCATCAACATTGCAGCTCTGTGTGCTGCTGAAGGAAACTGAACTCTAAACTCTCTTCCTTCCTTCTTTCTTTCATTTCTCTCTCTCTTTCTCTTTCTCTCTCTGTCTCTCTCTGTCTCTGTCTCTCTCTCTCTCTCTCTCTCTCTCTCTCTCTCTCTCTCTCTCTCTCTCTCTCTCTCTCTCTCTCTCTCTCTCTCTCTCTCTCTCTCTCTCTCTCTCTCTCTCTCTCTCTGTCTCCCTCTCTCCTTCCTTCATTTCCTAATTTCTTCCTTCTTTTTTTTTTTTTTGCAGAAAGCAAAACACCAATGCCACAGGGAAGAAAACAGAAAAGAGTTGAATGAGAATTATATGCTTCTTTTTCACAGAAGCATTTCTTAAACTCATGCAGCAATAAAAATGTGTAGATGCACCCTGGTGGCTAAACTGACGGCTAAGGTGTGGACCATGTAAAGCCCAAGGAACTGGCTTCCGAATCTGGGGTCAAGCAGGACAACCAAAAATAAATAAACAAAAATGTTTCCTTCTTTCTTTTCTGCTTTTTTAATGAATCCAACTTCCTCCAATACCTTCCTACCTCTCCTAAAAAAAGTAATGCCTATGCAACAATCCTGGTTAAACTAGGTAGGAGTTCAGTTACAACACTTTCAGGGTTGGCATATTACATATTTTTCATGGGTCCATGAGGAATGCAGTCGTCTAGTATCTTTTAATTTATTGAATAAGTCCTAATTATTTTTGCAAAGTGTCTTTCATCTAAGACATTGACATAATAGAAATTTTTAATCAGTATTTTTACTTTGATAAATGTATGCGTCCTTTTCTACACATCGACATTTTGCCTTACCTCTCCTACTATTTATTTCCATTCTTTTTTGAACTTTTTTTCCACCAAGTAAGCGAGTAAATCTTAGTTAATTTTGATAGATACAAACATTAGTTTAGAAAAGAGAATGGTTGTGAAACAATTACCTGGACAATATGCCAGCAGGTAGTTTTATAAAAAGCTAAATTTAAAATCATTGAGGTTAGCCTTTTTATTGTTTCAATATCTGCCCTGCCTTTGGATATTTCCTACCTAGAGGCTCTATGATATGTCCTGAAACCCATGGGATAAGTTCACCTAAGCTTGTTTAGTATGTCTTCCTCTCTGCCTTCCTCTCCTCCTCAAAGCAAAATTTAACTATTTCTGCTTCTGGTTCCAAGATGGAGAACTTTTAAAAATCTCAAGCTTACCTCCTTCCCACAGATATAAGAAAAATGCACACTTTTAGCATCTGCAGTCTTTGAATAAGAAGTACAACCAGCATCTTCACAAAGAGAAAGGACACACACCATAAACAGTAGGAGAAGCTGATCTATCCCAATAGTCACCTGGTCTGGTACCAAGATGAAGAAGTCTGTGGATAGGGGCCAGTGATATGGACAATCTCTTACAGGCTGAAATGTCCCCCAGGGGCTGCCACACCAAGGTCTTGACCGTGCTCACATGCACACGTGCACACACACACACACACACACACACACACACACACACACATATATATATATATATATATATATATGTGTGTGTGTGGCCTGGAAAATAAAGACAATTTTCTTTGGAGAACAGTAGCCCTGAGGGGAGCAACAAAGGACAGAGAGCACAGGGAGCAACGAAGTGAGCACACATCTGACTGCATGATGTTCATCTATTGAACAAAAAAATTCAAAATTCCTTTAAAAAATAAGGAGTAGAATAAGATGTCAGTGGACATCCTCTTCAGAAAACCTTTGTTTGCATGGCACAGGCTTTAGAGGCTGCAAAATTGCACCACGGTGAAACTCCTTGCCTCCTCCACCCCTAGCACACTTGTGACCGAGAATCTGTGCTCAGTTTTACCCACAGGTTCTCTGGGATGCAAGGGCAGCAATTACATGCCCAGGGTGAAATAAGGCAGCTGGGTCTGTCATCCCATTAAATGTAGTTAAGTGATTTACTATAAAGAGAATTCCATTTTGCTCCTCAGTTCTCTCTGAAAGGTCTCCAGGCAAACAGCAGTATTACACCTCTGGAACTACTGCTAAACAGGTTTGCACATCTAGCTGTTATATGCAAGTTCTCCCATCCCTATGCCTGAGAGCATATTGAATACCACTCCTGCTGGAGTCGATGTCCTGCTAAAGGACTGAGAGACTTTCAAGGGGCAGGGCTGGCAGGGGATAGGTGGGGAGCTAGGTAGCATGATTTGCCCTGGGAGACACCAACTCTTTCACCAATGGCCTCTTCTGGGACTGTGGCCAGCTTCTGGCCTAAGCTTGCATCTCCTAAATCACTCTACTTATGCTTTGCTATTCATGTCTGTGACTCTGGGGGAGAACTCTGTATTGTGTCCATCAAGTCCAGTACAGTAAGCAGGAATATTAATCCCCAACACAGACATGCTGACTACAGTTTCAACATTCTGAGAGACACAGAGATAGAACAACAAAAAAACAAGCCAAGCATTCCAGGACAATACCCCAGGCCTATACATTGTAATACTGTAAGAGAGACTGAGCAAAAAACCATCCTACCCAATGTATTATCTCGAGTCCTAAGTCGATGGAAAATCACCATGCCAAAAGTGAGATGTCAGTAGCGGCAGTCATTTGGAAACCACATCCTGCATGTCAAATCCCAACCTGTCTGAGAAAGACAATAGAAGAACTGTCCAAGCTGCCAGAAAACTCTGTTTTTCTAAGAATGCAAGACCTAAGCTGTCTGAAAATATAGAAAGCCTTGTTTTCCAGAGGATTCAAGAACTAAGCTGTTTGAAAAGCTTAGTTTTTCCCCATGAAATGTGAAAAACTGGGAAAGTATCCTATTTCCCAGAACCCCAGAACTTCAAACACCTGATAACTAACAATAAAATACCCTGCCTCCCAGCTATGTAAGAAACTGGGGAGCTTCCTGTACCCCACCCACCTGCCACCTGTACCATGTTTTCTATAAACCTAAATCCTGACTATCCAACGTCAACTCACCTTCTGGAGCCTGGCCCATTGTCTCTCTTGGAGAGTGAATAAATGCAACCGCTGCTCACAAAGCTTTCTATTGCTTGCTCACTTGTGATGAAATCACCCGCACGCAGTGCTCATCTTCCAGTAAACTCAATCTTACAAACCTGATACCCTACTACAAGACCATTAAAACAGACCAGGGAGGAAAAGTCATTTACTCTGATCCATAGAAATAAACACAGAGTACAAAACAAAATGAAGAAACAGAGAAAATATATGAAATGACAGGCAAAAAACTAAACCCTTGGGAAATATATGAATGCAACATAATTAAGTAAACTACCTGAAGAAGATTTTAAAGAAACAATTTTAATAATAATTACTGAAACCAGGACAAAAAAGCAGGGGGTTAGGGAGAGAAAACTAATACAATGAAAAGGCATGGAACAATTCCAAACAGAAGTCATAGAGTACACAATAGTTGAGATAAAGAGCATGATAGAGAGACTCTAGTAGGCTGGGAGAATCCTCCTACCAAATCAGTGAGCTTGAAGTCAGACCAGTGAAATGTTCCCAAGCAGAACAATAAATAGAAAAAAAGAATTAAAAGAAATGAAGACAGCATACAAGACTTATGGGATATTATCAAGTGGAAAAACATTTACATTATATGTGTCCGAGAAGAATGAAAATAGAAAGAAGTAGAGACTTTATGAGAAAAAATAATAGCTGGGAATTTAACTAACTTGAGAAAGGAATCATATATCTAGACTGAGGAATCTCAAAGACTTTCAAACAAAAGAAATCCAAAGAGACTGTGCCAAGACATATTGTTACCAAAAAAGCAAAAAATCAAATATAAAAAATTTTAAAGGCAGCCAAAGAAAAATATTTACATATGTAAGGCACTATATCTCATAAAACTGTCACCTAATATATCAGGGAAACTTAACAGACAAAAGGAATCAGTAGGATATGCTCAAAGTCCTAAAAGAAAAAAAAAAGAATAATTATCACTTAGAATTGAAAGACTGATAGTTTCACAAATAAAAAAAGTTAAAGGAATTTATCACAACTAAGTGAACCTTAAAAGAATGACAAAAGGAATTTCTATAAAATGAAATCTCACTTAGAAGCAGTAAGACATCAAACATATATGAGAAGAATAAAATTGTGGACTGATAGAGTGAGTACTAGAGCAACTTGAATTTAAGTTCAAATGGGTTATAACATAGAAACTTTTATGTAAACCTAGGGTAACACAAATTCATAGGAAAAAGAAGAAAAGGAAAACCAAACACAATATAAGTGTTTGAGCACATGAGAGAATAAGAGAAAAACAAATGTACAGTCTACAACACCACCTGTAAAACAATTGACAAAATGGCAATAGACAGTTACATATCAACAATCACCCTGTTAATGGACTGAAATCAAAAGGCATAGAGTGAACAGTGGATTGAAAAACATAACCCAATGTTCCGCTGCATACAGGAAATTCATCTGCATTCTAAACATAAAGATAGGCTCAAAGTCAAGGTGAAAAGGCATTCATCCAATTAAATGATAAGAAACAAAAAAGCAAGGACAGTCAAGTTAATATCAGAAAAGCTAGACTCCTGAATAAAAAAGTAACAAAAGTCAGTGATGGACATTATATGTTTATCATAGGATCCACTCATCAAGAAGGAATAGTTTTATATATATATATATATATATAACTATATATATTATATATATAATGATATATATAATATATATAATGATATATATATAATTATTAACCAAACTAAACTGGAAATACTGGGAACAATAAAATAATGATAGATTTCAATATTCCATTTAGAACAATGGAAAGATCAACTAGGCAGAAAATTAGTAAGGAAGCAACATTAAATGACTAATTAGAACAAATGCATATAATGTATATTTCCTGAGCACATCACCCAACAATGGCAAAATTCATATCTTTCTTAAGTGCTTATAGAACATTCTCAAAATAAACTACATGTTGGGAAGACTAAAGACTGAAATCATAACAAGTATCCTTCTCCTGTCATGATGGCATAAAACTAGAAATAAACCACAGAAAGACAATTGAAAAATTCTAAAATATATGAAAATGTTTCTGACTGATTTGGGTATAGAAAAAGTCAAAGGAGAAATTTAAAAATGTTTGGGGACAAACAAGAATGGAGAAACAATCTACCAGAACTTTGGGAAGCTGCAAAAGCAGTAATAACACAAAAGTTTAGAGCAATTCAGGTCTACATCATGAAATAAGAAAAAATGAAAGTAAACAATTTAACACTACAACTAAGCAACTAGAAATGTATGAGTGAATTCAAAAATCAGTATAAGGAAGAAAAAAAATTTTGAGCAGAAATAAACAAAATAGAAATCAAAAGAAAAATTCAGAAGATCAATGAAATCAGAGCTGGTTCATTGAAAAAATAAATAGTATGGGCAAGTCTTCAGCTAAACTCACTAAGAAAAAAAGAGACAATGACCTCTAAAAACTAAAATCAGAAAAAAGGAGACAAATTACAACAGATGTATGAGAAAACCAAAGCATCATAGGAGACTACTATGAAAAACAATATACTAATACATTTGAAAACCTAGAAGATATAAACAAAATTTTAGAATTATAGAGCTTACCAAGACTGAATAGTAAGAAATGACACACATGAATAGATCTAGCACAAGCAATGAAATTAAAGACATAATCAAAAGTCTCCCTAAACTTAAAAGCCCAGAACCAGATTGCTTAACAACTGAGTTCAACCAAACCTTTGGAGAAAAATTAACACCAATTTTTCTCAAACTCTTTCAAAAAATTGAAGAACAGAAACACTTCCAAACACTTTTAACAAGGACAATATAACGTTGATACCAAAAGCAGAGGACATCACAAAGAAAGCAAATTGTAAGACAGTTATCTCTGATTAACAATGATATAAAAATCCTCAACAAATCTTAGCAAAACAAATCAAATAATATATCCAAAGGCTAATCCATCATGACCAAGTGGTATTTATCCCAGGATGTAAGGATGGCTAAAAAGCATGCAAATCTTTAATATAATATACCATATCAACAAAAGAAAGGGAAACAATTACATGATCATATTAGAAAATGCAGAAAAGGCTTCGGACAAGATTCAACACCCATTATATTAAAAACTTTCCATAAAAGAAAAACAGTGGGAATATACCTCAACATAATAATGGCCACATGATAAACATACAACTAACATCCAACTCACTGGTGAAAAACTGAAAGTGTTTCCTTTAAGATCAGGAACAAGACTAGGGAATTCAATCTCACCACAGCTTTTCAAGGTTGTGCTGGAGGTCCTAGCCTGTGCCAATTGGCAAAAGGAAGATTAATAAAAAGAATCAAAATTGAAAAGAAGTAAAACTACAACTGTATGCAGATGACATGATAATATCCATTGAATACCCTAAACATTTCTCTTCCTGAAAAAGGCTAAGTAAATAGAGAAGTACAGTAGCATGATAGGCTACAAAATTAATATGCAAAAAATCTTTTGCATATCCCACTTTCAACAGAAACAAAAAGAATTAAATACCATTGAAAAAACTTAACAAGGGAGGTAAAAACACAGGTGCAATAAAAACTACATGACATTGTTAAAAGAAAAAGAAAAAGATTCAAAGAAATGAAAAGATTTCAATTCATGGTTGGGAAGAATCAAAATGAAAGATCAATATATTTAGAATTTCTAAGATTACAGAGAAAGTTATTTCTACTGTACTCCATCTATCCTATTTTAACTCAGCTTTCTGCTTGCTCTCTGGCTGCTCATATGCAGCTGGAAAACTCTGGAGAAGAATGTAAAATTGTCTTCAAATCCTAACTTCAAATTCACAACCACAAATCTATTGGCACACATTACTGCACAACAAAATTACCATGATTTCCTAGAGTGTTCACATTCTTATTCTCCAAAAATAGCAGGCCTCCTTTACAACCATCTTCTTTACACTTGCTCTTGTCTGACATTTCATTAAGAAAAAAAGAAGCAATTTTGCAGCAATTCCTCTCTTCCCAACACTAAATTTACCAGTTTATTTGAATCTGCATCTGTGCTGTCTTCTTTGCCTTAAGATTTTCCTTTAGTACACAGAGGAATTAACCAGTGAAGCCATGTGCGCCAGGTGTTTTCTTTACTGAAAGATTGATAATTGATTAAATTTTCTCAATAAATATTTAGAGGTTACCTGTTCTCCTTGTGGGAGTTTTGATACTTTGGTTCTTTTAAAAAAATAAGTCTATTTTACTTAAATTTTTGGATTTGCAGACGCAAGCTTGTTCATAATATCCCTTTATCCCTTTATTAGCTTATCAATGCCCATGAAATCAGCAGTGATGAACTCTGTTTCATATTTGCCATTGGTCGCTTGACTTTCCTCTTTTTTCTTTATTAGCTTCACTATAAGTTTTTTCACTTTATTCATCTTTTTGAATTTTAATTTAGCAGAATTTTACTGTTGTTTTCCTATCTTCAATTTTATTACTTTTGCTCTAATTTCTACTATTTCTTTCTTTTTACTTACTGTGGATTTCATTCTTTAGTTTCCTAAAGTAAGATGAGATAAATTAATTTACAGCTTTCTCATTTTTAATTTCTGCATTTGATGTTATACATTTCTAAGTATTTCTTTAGCTACATTCTGCAAATTTTGTTGCTGTATTTTAATTTCTACATTACCAAAAATATTTTAAATTTATTTTGAAGCTTCTTTGATCCATGATTATATAAAATATCGTGACTAATTCCCAAGCATTTGGGGCATTTTCCAGTTATCTCTGTTACTATTTCATCTCACTGTGATCTGAGAGCATACTTTGTCTGAATTCTAATTTTTTAGCATATCAATTCATGTTTTCTAGCTCCGAATGTTGTTTATCTCAGTGTATACTTTGTGTGAATTTGAGAAAAATGTGTATTCTTCCATTATTTGTTGGTGTATTCAGTATGCATCAATTAGGTAGATTTGATTGATAGTGCTGTTCAAGTCACCAATTAACTTTCAGACTACTTGATCTATCACTGATAAAAGAATGTTGAATTCTCCAATAATAATGGGTTTTTCTATATCCCCTTTAATTTCTATCAGTCTCGTCTCATGTATTTTGACACTATGTTTGCAGTTAAATAAACACTTAAGGTTGGATATAATTCTGAAAAATTAGCTTCTTTATTATTATATAACAATCCTCTATTTCTCTGATAAATTTCTTTGTTCTAAAGTCTACTTCATCTCATAATAATATGTATACAACAGCTTTTTTCAGTCCGACAGACTTTTATCCACTCTTATCTACTTAACCTGCATTTATATTTAAAGCGAATTTCTTCTAGACCACATGTAATTGAGTCTTTTTTGTTCATTTTACCTTTGTAATTTTAATTGTCATATTTATTCCATTCATATTTAAGGTGGTTGTTGATATACTGATATTAATGTAAATCATGTTTGTAACTGTTCTCTAACTATTGTATTCTTTTTCTGAGGCCTCTAATTTTAATTAAGCCTTCTATATTATTCCATTTCTTTTTCTTAGCATGTCAATTACACTTTCCTTTTTAGCATCGTCAACTGATGCTTTTAGTTACTAACATAATTTTGGTAGAAATGCACCTTTAATTAGCACTCTACCACCTCACACATGATGCATTTGAATCAAAATTCCTCCTTCCTGTCCCTTGTGCAATGGTTGTCATCCATATCATTTATCAATAGGATATAAACACCTCATAAGTAATGTTCATTTATTTAGACAGTTATCTTTTAGATGAACTAAGAATAAGAAAGCTAAAAGATTTTATTCTGCCTTCATTTATTTGTTTCGATACTGCTTTTTATGTAGATACAATTTTTGACTCTTGCTGTCTTCTAATTTGCAGAACTTTTTTAACAGCTCTTGCAGGGGAGGTATACTAGTGCTAAATTCTCTCAGCTTTTTTGCTTTTTTTTAAGAGTTTTTCTCCTTCACTTCTGAAAAATAATTTTTCTGAATATAGATTTCTCAGTTGATGGTTCTCTTTCAACACTTTAAATATTTCACTCCATTATCTTCTTGTTTACATAATTTCCAATGAGAATTCTAGTGTAATTCTTTATCCTTACTCCTCTATAGATAAGATGTTTTCCCCCACTGGTTTCTTTCAAGATTTTCTCCTTGTCATTCCCTTACTATAGTTTAAATATACCAAGACTAAGTTTGGTTTATTTCAGTATTTATCTTGATTAGTGTACTCTGTGCTTCATTGATGTGTGGTCTGTTGTTATCAATGCAGTGATTATTTCAGCTGTTTCTCCTGAATCTCTCTCTTCTCCTTCTGGTGTTCCAGTCATGCACAAATTTACCTTGGGAAATTGCCCCACATTTCTTGCATATTCTAGTCTTTATCATTCTTAATTCTCATTTTAGGAAGTTTCTATTGCCTGTCTTTAGGATCACCGATTCTTTTTCATTTTGTTGAGTCTACTGATAAACGTATTCAAGACTTTCTTCAATTGTGTTACAGTGTATTTATCTCTTCACTTACATTATCCATCTGCTTATATATTGTCTCCTTTTACAAGCAGAATCCTTAACATTTTAATCAGCATTATTTTAATATTCCTTTCTGATAATTAAAAATCTTTGTGTCCAGAGTTTAGTTTCAAAATTTTCTTTTTCTTTTGATATTGTTTTTCTTGCCTTTTGGTATTTTGGGGCATTTTTTGTAGAAAGCTAGACTTGATGTGTCAAGTAATAGGAACTGAGGTAAATAACCCTTTTGTATGAGGTTTTATATTAATTTAGCTAGGACCTTGGCTACACTTAATTATAGGCAGAAGCATCAAATTGTTCATATGTCCTTGTCTCTCCTGTTAATTTCAGGTTCTCCTAAATACTTCTCTTCAGGAAGAATCTGTCTTCTGACTCCACTGTAATTCACTGTAATACTGGAATTCTGTCACTATGGTGCTAAGGAACAGGGGATAGGAAACATTCTATAATCTTAATATAATTTTATGATTAAATCTGTCTTCAGAGGACTTATGTTTCTGGTCAGTGAATTTTTCAAGTGATTCTCCAATGATGTAGCTTTTATTCCTTCCTGTCCCTCATTCTTTTCTGAGGCTACGCTGTCCCAATCTAATTCTTTGTAGTCCTTATCCTTATTTATGACTATGATTTTTCCCCTTTTTGTGAGATGGGAAATGATGTTTTTCCCCAGTTAAAGAAAGAAGTCTATATGGAAAAGCTATGACACTGAAGGTCAACTAACTTAAAAATATAAACGATGTTCAAGTTTATTCTATAATTTTAATAAAATTGCAAAATTCCAACCCTACCTGCCTATTTGCATCATAAAACTAGTCTGGCTCTTTCTGGCTGTGAGAGAATATTTTCATATTTAAATAAACTCTACCTCCTTCTGCCCTCTGTTCCATTGTTTTTAGTTATTCCCTTGAGTGTAAACAGAATTTGCTTCTTCCATCTTTCACATAAAATCTCCAAATATTTTTCAAAGTCCTCCAATGAATCTACTGTTCCTCATTCTGAAGTAAGGGACAAATGCAAATTCCCTTGGTAATTTATAAAATGATTTTTCTGAATCCATTAACTCCCCTATCACTCTTTTAAGACATCCTCTTTGTTCTGTGCTCTTTAATGTTAATAATGCAGAACCAGATACATCCTTCCCAGATGTTGTCTTTCACTTCTGTGAGGAAGAGAACTAAGGCTGCCTTGGTCTAATATGCAGTTCCATTTCTCTATTCTCACCTACATGGTGCTACCTCCAGCATCATGCTCCATTTATTTCACCCTTTTCCAGAGCCTGAGACATTTTCTCTTTGCTAAGTGTTTGTACCTTATCCTACTTGAGAAGAGTTTCTCTTTGTTTTTATGGAACTTTTGTGTTCTAGTTTCTGTCTTTAATCTTTCTTCTTTGTGGAAGAGATAATAACTCCAATTCGTCCAGAAAACCTAAAAATAAAATGTATGTCAAGCCTTCATAATACAGTTACATAATACATTACATAATACAATTTTGCAGTTGATTATATCTAGTTTTAATTTCTTGAAGATCACTGATAGTTCATTCTTAACATTACTAGCTACACCCTAGGATTTTTTCAAACTAGAACCTGCTTACAATGTGAATACTGACCCCTTTTGGACACCTGTCAATCATGGCTGCCCATCAGTTACCTGGGAAATTTCTTAAAATTAAAGACAGCCTCTCTCTCTCCCCCAAGGATTCTGATTCAATAGATCTTCACTGTTATTGTTATTGCTGTTTTCAAGCTCATGATTCTAAAGTCAGAATTAAGAGCAATGCTCAATGCTCTGAAGTCTTACCCTATAAACTATTAGTCATGTGATACAGGCAAGTTGCTTAAGAAATGTGCATGTCAGTTTCTCTCCTATGAAATGAAATATAAATAACACCTCTCCTATAGAGTTCTTAATACAATATATGTAAAATATTTAGCACTATACTTGACAAAAATATAATATTTGTGTTAGGTACCTCTTAACAAATCCTACCAAGCAAATAAATGCCTACTTAACCATTCTAGTCCACCTAAACCTGTCCCCAACTCAACGACAGAGTTAAAGGCTCCCAAATCTAGGCATTAATAGTACTTATGTCCTCCAATTACTGAAGTTTTCACATGGTTTGATTATAAAGACACAGCAATTAATTATTGCCCTGAGAATGCCAAGCATACCAGAATTCCTGAATTTTTTAGTTTTGACAAATGTTTTAATAGCTATTCAAAATGACTTATATATAATCTTTACCAAGAACCCTTAGTAGAGTACGTAAAATAACCAACAATAAATTGATTCCATAAAATTTACCTCATTTAGGAGACTAAACGATAGTTATAAGACGAAATTCTGTTTAAAGATAACTTACAAAACATTTGAAATTTTCATTTCCTTCAGATAGTTTTTCTGTTCTATTCTTTAACAAAAAGACACAAAGAGAAGAAAAACGTCTCTATATTTTAATTGCAAATCCATCACATAAATTATTGGCAGATTCACTTCTGTTGGATGAGCTAATGTAATTTTTAAAACTCCCAACTGAGTTAATGTGATTACATCCAGTTCCCATTAACCAGGGGTCAACCTGGACCAAGCCCCTGCCCCTGCCCTACCACAGACTGAGGTCTATAATGGTAGAGGGGATGGCAGCTGCTCGATTAACAAAGTGTCCTAGTCATCAGATTGCACATTGAAAGACAAAGCTGTGTTGACACTGTTCTCACTCTCATTTCCAGAATATCCAAGGAGACCTGTATCATTATCCAAACAGCAGCAAACCATTAGCACCAGAGTTAGAAAGAACTAAAGTTAACTCCCTCTTTACCTGTAAGTAGGAGACCCTGGAGAAAACAGATTACTTACTAATATTATATGTAAATTGGGGAAGGTCCCAACTGTAGCATGACTTTTCCATACACCAGGTTATTTCAAGATGACTTACAAAGCTATAGTCAGGCCCAGTTGAGGGGTTATTTGAAAGTGCACCACTATAATATAAGCTTTACAATTTAAAGACATGTTTTTCATATCCCCCCCAAAGGGTAATAATAATAAACAATATCAAATTAAAATATACTTGTAATGATGTTCAGTGATTAATATGTTTACTTTTTTCATATTACCTATTATGCTCTAAGCAATATTATTTCTCTCATGTTTCCGAAAAAACAGAAAAGTAGTATATGATGCAAAACTACATCTGTTCCTAAACCAAGATGGACAAACTCAGCTCCCACTTTCTTGGTTCTAAAGGAGCTTTGTCTAAAGATATAATCTTTACAAAAAGTTTATATTGGCATGTTAAATATGTAAAACACTTATCTCCAAGAATACTTTGAATACCTTGCCCTGAATGCTGCATTCATCTGGTGCTTAGTACTCAATACACCAAAATAATTTCTCTCACACTTAACTTTTTCCCTCCTCTCCTCTTACCATCACTTTCTCTTCTCTTCCCCACATTTCTCCGTCTCCTTGTCGCTCCACATCTCTTTGTGTATATTTTGCTCTCTCTCACAAAGTTGCTCCCAATTTTTTCTTAATCTACTATATATACCTGCGTTAAGTCACTGTCATACATAATTCATGGTGAGCACTACTAGGGAGATAAATACAAAATAAATGTATTAGCTGTTAAAACTTGAATTTTGAAAATTGAGTAAAACTTGATCAAAGAATTATGTATTCCTGATGCATTTATATCCACAGAAATCAATCACAGACTTTGAAATTAGGGGAAATGCTTGCCACCAAATAAGATCCTCAGTGGCAGAAAGCCAAGGTGGAAATGTTTGGTTGATGAATCAAATATGCCTTAAAATTTTAATTAGAAGGAATTGATCTTGATTAAATTAATTCTATGAAACAAAAATGAAAAGGGGGAAATTAGAAATGGTTTAACTTTTTTCAAAAATCAGCTATGGAATTAAATTGATTTAATGCGATTTATTACTGTCTTAAAAATTTATCTGTGGCATGATGGTGGCTAAAAGATTTGCATTAAAATAGCTTAGTCTGAATATTTTATACCTCATGAGTAAATGCCAATAATGGCAAATTTAAGATTTGTAGAATAGTAACTCCAAAGCTTTTACTAAAAGGTAAATAATATAGCTGTCTTCAACAGTAAGCATATTCAAACTTTTTGAAGTGTCCTATGCATGCTGTGCTATGGAAACTGATGCCCACCTATAAATAAGTTATCAGTCACGACTGAGGCACACAGGCAGGCTCATAGATGGCGGCATGTAACATAGCCCTGAGGCCACTACATGATCTTTACACAGCAGATAACAGAAGAGAAAGCATATGTCTAGTGAAATATGTGTTTGACCATTTAGATGTGACCAAAATATATTTCTGATACATATTTGGTTTACATCTACAGTTCTCTGCTCACAGTTCCCCAGTGCCTTGGTATTTCCTAAGTATTGAGGTTTAAAGGTGTCTCCTATCATGCTAATGAGGTGACATTTGGGGAAACACCAAGGGATAGGGGTTGATTGTCATAAAAACCAAATATGTTTCCAGGATCGGAACTTAAAATCTCTCACTCGAACTTTTGAGGAGAGAAGGGGTAAAGGTGGATTCTCACTGAGTGAAGCCATCATGCCTATATAAGGAGGCCTCCAAAAAAAATCTAACAAAATGTGTGCCCATGTGACTCAGGCAGCTGGGACACTATGGTGCTGACCCATACAGCCCCAGGACCTGGGTTTGAGACCAGGGGATGGGGTGAAAAAAACAAACGAACAACTAAATAAAGAAGTTTCTTCCTCCCCTTAAAAATAAAACTCAAACAGATGGATTTTGGAGAGCTTTGAGTTGGTAAAATGCAGAGATTTGTGGAGAATGAAGCTCTTGGAGAGAATAGAAGCTCCACGCTTTCTCTTATTCCTTGCTCTATGCATCTCTTCCCTCCAACATTCCCTAAGTTATACCCTTTATAATGAATGGGTGACCTAGTGAGTAAATGGGTTTATTGATTTATGTGTTCTATTCTAAAAATTAATTAAACCTGAAGAGGATGACCTAGGAACCTTTAATTTATAGCCAGTCAGTCCGAAGCACAGGTAATACCCTGGGCTTGCAACTGGAAGATGTGTACTGAGGACAGAGTCATAGGAAACTCTCTTCTGCAGCCTGTAGGTCAGAAACACAGCCTGGTCTTGCAACTGGATTTTCAAGTGGTAGGAGGTCTTTGGAGACCCACTCATTGGAATTGAATGCTCTCTCTGGGCAGACCATCTCAGAATTGAGTTGAATTCTCAGATACCCTGTTGGTGTCTGAGACTTGCTTATTGGCATAGGGAAGCTTCCACATACTCATTTGTAATTAGGCTGGGAAAGCCCAACGCAGGCACATATTGTTACTTTCACAAATTATTAATAAACTATAAATTTCTCCTGGATTATGGCCTGTCCCTGGGGCATACTTTTAGAAGGATGAAATTTTACTGATTGACATACTAAGACCCTCAGAACTTTCTCCATAGTCACATATGTAACAAACATGCAATAAGGAAAATAGGCAGCAATCCCAGAAATAAGTAATGGAGAAGATGGAAAGGAACTGTGTGTCCACTTGCAAGAAATCATAAAATGTTTTCATGGAAATTCCCTTTCTGAGAAATAATACGTCATGTCAAGAAAACAGTGAGAGAGGAGAAAATATTATACCCCCAACTATACTCCCTAGAACGAAAGGCTTCATAAACTGCGACATAAACCTTCAGAATCAACTGCCTTTAGGCTTAGCAACATGCACCAGTAGAGAGGCTTCAGTGCCCTGGAGGAGAAGAATACTTTCGAAGACAAAGTCCTGTGCTGGGACTGCTCGTAGCCCAGGATATTCTGTATCCTACAGAGCATGAGACACAGCTTTTCAGATGGATGCTATAGCAGAATCATAATATTTTCTATTAGACTAGTTCCTGAAGCCAAAGAGAAGTCATTCATACTAGAACAAATGTCAAAAGAATAGCACTTTTCTCTATGGAAGATGATTTCACAGAAACAATAAAGCCTGTAAAATAAAAGCAGCATGCAAAAGACACACACGGAACACAAGGCAGAGAAAGGACTCTTTTTTAAATTATTTACACTAGTAAACATCTGTTTTATACTCTCAATGAAAGTAAAGGGTAACCAAACATAAAGTAAAAACTTAAAGATGATATTAAATAACAAAAGACTAAAATGAAAATTAAGAAGTCCTTACAAGGAAAGAATAGAAAGAAATTAGGCCATAATAAGATGCAAAATTGACACTGAAAATAATTTTTAAAAAACACGTAGTCTATATTCTGTTGCCGATTACAAATTTATTGCTATGGTCTGAATGTTTGTGTCTTGCCAACATTTTTATGTTGCAACGCAATATTAGTAGGCCAGAAACAGGAGAACCTAATAAATATAATGTAAAACATTCCATGAGCCCACCCTCAAAACCTCATGGAGTAGGAGAAAGGCTATGATTGACCTAAAGCTTAGCTTTCTTCATTTTAATACTAAAATCACACCCAGAGGAGGAATTTCACAGCCATCTCTTGAACACATGCAAGCATGAACAGGCATAAGGAAGGCTGATACCTGAAAAATAAGCTTCATATCTTCCCCAAAATTCCATTAACCAATTACACACCCCCACTTTCTCAAATGAGCCCCAATATAACACTCTGGGCAGAGCAGTGCTTTGAGAATGAATTCCCTCTCTCATTTGCTACAAGCAATAAATCTTCCCTTGTTTCAAAGAACTTTGGTTTGTGTCTTTTAGCAGAACTCACCAAGGAAATGGACCCATTATGTTCAGTAACACTAATACCCAAGTTAGGATATTCAGATGTGGGATCTTTGGAATGAGGTTAGGTCATGAGAGGGAGCAGAATGTGTGTCTCCAAAACATCCCAATTTGCATATGGAGTGTTTTAAGTTAAAGGCAATTAGAAATCAAGAATTCAAGAAGTGATTTTTACTTCTCTTTGCACAAAGGAATTTAGATAGAACGCTTATTCCAGGAATGGCGCTAACACCAAAATTAATTCCAGTGAATATGAGCTCAGTGTGGTAAGGAGGAACCTAGCAAACCCTGATAAATGTCTGATCTCGTTGTCTCCCAAATGGTCCAGCAAACATTTGTTTTCCAAACACGCGATCTTTTTATCCTCCTGTGAGCTGCCTTCTTTCCCTGTGAGGTCCCAGAGCCCTGCCACGTTCTCTGCAGTCCACGATGGCACATACCCACCCATTTCGCCTCATTGTCTTTGTAATCTTTCATGTTTATGTAGATTTCCCATACATGCCGTCACGTGTTGTGTGATGACAAGGATACATACTGAGAAATACCTAGTTAGACATTTTGTCTTTGTATGAACATACAGTGTAGGATTATACAAGTCTACTGGCTACAGCACACCGAAGCTATATGACATAGCTGACTGAAACTGGTATCAATATATGCAGTCTGTCATTAACTGAAACACCATTAAGCAGCACATGACTAATTAAATCGCTGTTTTCTCTTGTCAATCCATCTGATGCTAATTCGATTTTTGTCAGCCTAGAAGAACTAAAAAGAGGAGGGAGAATCTCTTTCCCCCACAGTCATGCATGTGAGACAGAGCCCTTATGAATGGGATAAATGTCCTTATAAAAGAGACCCCAGAGAGCAAGCTCATCCTGCCTGCCATATGAGGCTACAATAAAGAGACTTTTTGGAAGCAGGCCTTCACCAGACATTCATTCTGCTGCCACCAGGAAACTGGATTTCCCAGCCTTTGGAACGGTGAAAAATAAATGCCCATTGTTTGTCAGTCAACCGGTTTAGAATATTTTGTTACAGCAGCACAAATAAGTTAAGAGGCTTACAAAATTGAGAAATTCTCCAAAGTGCAGGGAAAAAAAGTTATGAAAGTAATCAGAAAAAAGAAAAGATTGTGAATAATAATTCATAATATATGGATTAGTCATGCTTATGTAAGATCAGAATCAATATTGCAAAAACAGCAATGAACTGCATAAAAGAAGTATTCCCCTATGCTGATGATTATAATAAATATTAAATAACTATTTTAAATGAATTAGAATAAATCATTAAGAAAAATATTCATGAAAGAAACGCACATTTAGATTTAGTCTAGTGACATTTTTTACTTCAAGAATGAGGAAATAATGGTAGAAATAAAATCTGGGCAGTTACAAAAAATATACGCATATAGCTAGGCTCAATTCTATTTCACAACTTTAATTTCCAAAGAATGAAGAGCTGATGTCTTGAGAATTATGAGCAAAAAATATTATGATTAGGAACCCTAAAGCCAGCTATCTTGTCATTTAGATGCAAAAGCAACAGGAAGACACTCATGTGAAAGTACTTAGAAAATAACCTCTATATATATTTTTTGGAAAAATGATTCTCCAAGTACATGGGGAAAGTTAACCTAAATAACTGAAAAACTGGATTTATACACTGGAATAAGGATGGGCAGTTAGCATTAAAATGGTAAAATGTAAAACTGAATCCAAAATATCACATAACTATGTTTTGTTTTGCAGAAAAAAATTGATCTTGCGTTAACAACATTTTAAAGTAATGTTAATAAGCCAATGGAATTTTTCTGACATAAAAATATAAATAGAAGGAAAAAATGGTTAAAACAAAAGCTTACTAATTGACTTTTATGATAAAGGAGTTTTATTATTGATAATTCTAGAGAATAAATTTTCTTTTAAGAAAAAAAGTAACTATAAAAATTACAACCATAGAAGAAAGTACTCCTTGAAATTTAAAATATGTATCTAAAACATAAAATTAATACAAAGATTGAAAAACAACATCAAGAAAATCTACCAAATGTAACATTTCATAAAACATACATATATCATATAATTATATATACACCTAAAACACATATTGTGTTATATGTGAATATATTTTAATTTAAAAAAAAAAATTAACATCACCCATACCGAGACGGAGCGACATCAGGTAACTGAGAAGGGCATAATAGCACTTCTGTAGTATTCTTGCCAAAAAAGATATAACTTGAATTTAATCAAGAGATGCATCAGACAAATTGAAACTGAGAGACATTCTACAAAGTAACTGGCCAGCACTTTTCAAAAGTGTCAAGGTCATAAAGGCAAAGTCTAAGGAACTAAGAGTACATGCAACGTGTGATTCTGGATTGGATCCTAGATCAGTTAATGACCATTAGTGAGACAATTGGTGATATAAGAATAAGCTCTTTAGAAAACAATAGTATTAAAACAACATTAATTTTCTGACTTTAATAATTGTTGCCTGGTTATGTTTATAAACAAATGTTATTATCCTCTTGTTCTGAGCACTGATAAAAGGAGAGAAACACAATATTGGAAAATTCTAAGTGTTGACTTCTTTTGGATATCTTAGGTAAAGGTTATTGAGTGAAATGACATAGCCAGCATGATGAACAATGTGACTAGAATTTTCTCCACTTTGTTTTCCTACTCTCCACATCATGGTGTGAGAAAGCAGAAGCAGGGTGGGAAGGCTGGCTTAACATTACCCTTCGGCCCTTCACGGTTGAATCTCATTTCTTCTCCCATTTCATGACTTTCTTTGAATTGGTTTCTTCCTCCCCAACAGTGGCTGATAACAATGCTAACATCTGGCCCCATACTTCATCTACCCCATCAGTTATAATGCCACCACGTAATTATGCCTAGACATCTTAGCAGGTTGCCATAAACTTCCAGGATCTTAATCTTTGTAAAACAACCTCCATCTCTATATTTCTTGAACTCTATCCTGCAAGTAACCTTATTCTGTCCTATTAATTATGTAATCTTCCAAATTCCTCTCTGTTCTAATGATTAATCAGTCATTCCATTTTGATTCCATATATCTACATAGCTTGATTCCAGGAATATACACACACAATTTGTGAATACCTGCCTAAATGTGTTTCCCTCAATGTCCCTAAAGACTTAAATATGTTGAAATCTTCACATTAAATTGGTAGGACTCCTTGTGAGCAAAAGACTAATGTGGCGTTTATTCATTTTCGCATTCCAAGACTAGGTACCTACTTGACTGTGTTTGAAAGATCTCTTTTGGGTAACTTTATTAACCCATAGCAGGATTTATTTTTCTTCAGATTTATAAATTGTAATCTTAGGCCTGGATGAGATGAATTATAGAATCGGTCTATGCTAATACAAGACAGTTTTATAGCCAAAAAGCCTCAAAGAAGAGGAATATGAATCCTTATAAGGACTTCAAAGATTAAATTCCTCTTTCAGGACCATTCGTTTGTGGATAACCTTATCTCTAGAACTTTGGAATTCCAGGTTAAAAATAAAACAGAAAAAACTTGTTTTATCCAAAGCTCACTCACATGCAGAATAACTTCAAAGTATCTATCAAATGAGAAAATAAAGCATCTTTTCATAGCACAAAAGTCATAGACATTGTCTGAGTGACCATTTTCTTCTGTAGGATGAATTCCAAAGAGTTGAGTTTGGCAAGTACAATGGCAGAACCAGACAGAAAGCAAATTCACTAAGGAAACACATATATAAAAAGACAAATGAAGAGAACTGAATGGGATCAAATTTTCTAGTACTGAAGAAAATATGAGATTTCAGGAAAGTTTAAAAAAAACCTTAAAAATTCCAGAACTACAAAGATGAATAAATTATCCTAAAACTTCAGAGAGAAAACAGTTCACCTACAAATAAAAATAAATCCACCTAAATTTTAGTACTGGATACTATAAATAATGGGAAGTGATTGCAAGGTGCTGAAGGAAAACCATTTTGAACTGATTGTGTTCTATTGACACACAAATCACACAACTGAATAAGAAAATCATTTCTAATATGAAGAAACTAAAATGTAACATAATTTTGGAAGGTGAGGCAACAGTACGTTTTTACCATGAATCTGGTGTTCTCTTTCTGTTAATATAGCAGTCATAAAGAAAACGCATTTTAATATACAGCTTGACAAAGTCTTGAATAGATTTACATATTCAATACAAAATCCATCATTAAATATTCAATATATAATTAAGATAGGACAATGTGTGTTGTCCTTTAAATTTTAGAACCAAACTACATACAAAATACAAAAAGTTAATTGAGGTTTATTATGGACTAAATTGTGTTCCCCCTAAAAAATGCATATGTTGATGTCCTAAATTCCTCAGAATATGACTGGATCAGCAAAGGAGACTTTAAAGAGATAAGTGTGCCTAAGTAAGACCATTAATATGGGACTTGATCTAATCTAATGGATGTCCTTATAAGAAGAGAAAATTTGGTGTACAGTCACAAAGAAACAGCCATGTGAGGACACAGCAAGAAGATGGCCGTGGGCAACCAAGGAGAGAGACCTCAGGAGAAATCAATGTGCTGACACCTTGATCTTGGATGTACAGCCTCCAGAACAATGAGGGAATAAATTTATGTTATTTGAACCACTCAGTCTGTGAGTGGTTTAGTTATGGCAGCCCTAGCAAGCTAATATAGGTCATAAAACAGATATTTTATTGAGCATGATACCATAAGGAGGTGAAACAGATGGAAGGAAAGATAAAGAAAGGATGATAGCAACTCTAATTTACTCATTGATAATCGAAGACCACTATCAAAATTTTATGAAAAAAGAGATAAAGTTTTAAGACTATTATGTAAACTTACAAAGTCAATAAAGAGAATAATTTTAAAAAATTATTAAATTATAGTAAAGGGGGGAGGTGTGGGATTAAAAAAATGGGCTACATTTTTCATTGTTCTGAGTCCAGAGTTAGTAATTGTCAGATAATTCACAAACATTTATTGAATCTCTATTAAGCATCAATCAGTTTTCTGAACACAGGGACACATCAGTGAACTATAAATGAGCTGCTCACCCTCACAGAAACTCCACGCGAGCAGAGAACCAGAAAATAAACAATACATTTCTATTGAAGGTAGGGAGTTATTGCAGAAACACAAAGCCAGGACAGGGTTACCTAAGAGCAGTGAACCTGGTTCCAGACCCTCAGCCAGTGTGGGATGATGCTGCTTAGGACTCAGGTCCTTGCAAGTAGAGCGTTAGGGTACAGAGTAAGCAGGTGCAGGATTTTGCCCCTTTCCAAAAGTAGAGGGTTCCTATGAAAGTTTTCATAAGTCAAATAACCATAAAGTGAAAACAATTACCATTAATTGAAATGGGAAAATATTGAGTGTTCCCAGAACCAAAAATTATATCAAATAATAGGTAAAATCTGAAATAACATACACAAAGAAAAAGCCAGAAGGTTATGAGACACAATCATGTAAAGCCAATCAGGAGGAAGGATGCTCACTGCTCCTGGTGCACTCTACCTCTATAATGGATACTGCAAAACAAGAACTAGACATTGCTGTGCTTTCTGTCTTTGGTTGCAAAAGGTAAAAATCTTCTTAGGTTAGCAAAAACAGATACTCACACAGATCTTTCTAAAGGCAAAGGATACCTGTATAGGGTGAAGACTGGATCTGGAGGGACAAGCTAAAGAGATCAGTAGCACACAACAAGTACATTGTCCACATTGAGGATGACACAGGCTATTCATGAGAGAAGGGCAGATGTGATAGGACAAAACAGAAATGACAGGTGAACGGTGTAAGAAGAGGACTACGCTTTTTAAATAGAGTTGATCAATATAACTCACTGAGATCTTATTCAAGCAAATAGTTGAAACAGGTGAATGAGCGAGCCATGCATATCCCTAATACAAAGTATTTCAAGAAGCAGGAGCAATCAGTGCAAATGTCCAGTGATGACATGAAGTCTAGAAATGAGCATTCAACTTTAGCACACTAGAGAGATATATGTAGGATAACATTCTATTCACTTCACAGATACGTAAGGAATACCAGTGATGTACATATCCTTTTCCTAGATACTGAGAATCTAGAATGCCATAATAAGAGACAAGGTTCAGGCTCTTTGGAAGCTCACACTAATGGGTTATATATAAAATAGTCAAGTAAAACCAAAGATAAACAAGATGACTTCAGATGGTGATAATTCCTAAAAAGGAAATAAATCAAGATGAAATGAGAAAGGTAAAGTAGGTAAAGAGCCTGCTTCAGATTGAGTGGTTCGAGAAGGCAGCTTTGAAAAATGGCATTTGACTTAACACTGAAACCGTGAGGAGACAGCCAAGGGGAGGCTTGAGAGAGTTCCAGGACAGCAAACACAAAGATATGGAGTAAGAGGGAGCTTGAGGCATTCGCAGATTAGAAACAAAAATAGTTTAAGAAACAGAAACACAAAACACAGCGAAAAGAAAGCTTTTGTTATCTTTAGGATGTAGAATACTAATGAGGAAGACTATAGGTAGAGATTATTTTTTATTTATCATTCTATTCTGTTGGATGAAAACTAAAACTCCTGAAATAGTGCCAGTTGAATGACAATCTCAAAATATATAAAGCAATATCAAAGTGTAATAGAAGCAGTGGGAGTTTTAAATACATATGTATATGTCCTTAAATCCAGTGAGAGGAGTAATCATATTAATATATAGAAGGTAAGGATGATGTCATTTCTAGTCTTGAATAATAAAATTCTGAGACATTTGTCACTTTATATAATTTTACATTTATAAACTGATTAATAAATTTCTGAATCCTAGAGTAGAATTCACATAGTAATTTGTAATTAGTGTAGATTAGGATACAATGAGAGAACAAGGTGTTCTGAAAACAAAACTATTAATTTCCGTGAGCCATTAAATTCTTTTTGGCCTATGCAACCTTAAGCCAGGCTTTCATCTCTCATTAACTCATTTCTCAAGCCTCATAGCAATATTTTCATCTATAACATTCCTCTCTCTCTGCCCAGACATCGTCTTGACTACCTTTTAATCCTCTCAATTGCATCACCAATACTCAATCTCCAGTATTTCTCTCCTTAATCTCATTAAATCTCATTGGATGTTTCTGATATATAAATATTATCCATTCATTTGATTATTTTAAATGTCAGTGAGTTCTTCTACTTAAAATCCTAACTCCTCCCTTGTGCAGTGTTGATGGGAATGCATATTGGTGCAGTCACTCTGGAAAACAGTATGGAGATTCCTCAAAAAATTAAAACATAACTATCAGGTATATGGTTCCTCAATCACACTTCTGGGTTTATAGCCAAAGGAAAGAAAACACTATGTCAAAGAGATAAATTCATATTCATATGCCAGTCATATGTTGTACTAATATGCTTAAATTATACAGTTCTGTATGCCAGTTATAGATTAATAAAATTGGGACATGGGGGATCCAAACTCTTCTGTATGACTTACAGAATCCTTCCTAAGACTTTGCTCTCCCATCCCCAATTAAATTAAATATTGTACTTTCATCATACTCAAGTGTTTGATGCCATGAATTTTTTTCCATTCTGTGCCTTTGTCCGTGCTGCTCATTGAACCCGGAAAGCCCCTCTTCCTCCTGACTCTAAGTTTCAAGACGTAAAGAAATCCAGGTTAGAGTCAGGGACTGGTCACTGAAAAAGAAAGAGAAGCAGCCTGAATCTGTGATGTTTGTGGAGACAGGAAGTCCTTTGGGGCCTGAGTTATGACCCTGGCACTAACAGTGTTTAAGTCTCCGGGTTTCCCTGAGAGTCATTAGTTGCTAAGACTATATATTATAAGTATTAAGGCATATAACACAGAGAAGTTTGAGTTGATTTTCAAAGGATCAGAGATCTGAGGGAAATTCTTCCTGATGCTGAGAAAAAAAGACATAATTGCATATGGAGAAGAAAAGTGTGGAGGGATAGGTCTGAAACACAACTGCTACTGGTGAGGAGATGGGTAGGGCCAATAGAAGGAATTGGGGTGAGAACAGGATCCAGGCTGCTGGAACTGGAGATGGACATGCAGAAACAGTCATGTGCAGCTATTGACAAGAGTGATCCTCAAGTTGAAAAGCTTGGAGATTCCTAACAAAGAGCTGCACAACAATGTCTACACTCTGTGAAGATAGTTGGGAAGCAGAAAGAACTACAAATGCATAACATATCCGAGTCAACTTCTTGTCATCCTACCGTTCATATGACATAATGTCCTCAGAATGAGGAAGTGTTCAAATTTCATGCAACCTATTCAGTTATGAAGTTAATAATTAATGGGAAAGATATTATCTGAATACACATTTTTAAAATGCAACAGATGCTTTAAAAGGGTATTATTTTCTGTACCAAAGATAAAACCTGACTTTAAAATTCATGTATTAAATGTCACCTTGAAAGTGTCAGAACAGCTGCACAGACTAGTAAATGCGGTCACAAGCAAAAGCAATTTGCAGTGTGAACAGAATTCGACAGAGACAAAAATTTAAAAATAAGAAAGGAATGGAGGGATTAAGAGAAGACCATTCAACATTAATATATGAAAATAGAAAAAATGATTTGCAATAACATGAAAAAATAATATTTTGTTAGAATAGTAGTAATTTATGTTCTTTATAGGAAAAACAAATGAAAAAAGAGGAATTTAGAATCAAATTATCATATGATAGCAATTATACCTATTAATATTTTGATAATTCTGCTTCCACACATATTATTATGCATAGATATATCAAAATGTCTTACTAAGCTTTACAGTCTGATTTTCTACATTAAAAAAATCATAAACATTTTCTGCATTAGTTATTCTTCTAAAACATTTTTTACTTCAGTAGTCAATTAAATAGATGCAGCATCCTTCATTTAAGCATCATTTATTCCTAAGTATATATGAAGTATTCACTATTATTGCCATTTATACATGTTGATATGAAGATCTTACAGCTCAGTTTTACAGGTTTTACAGGTTTCCAAAACAATGTCTTTTAACCAATATTCCTCATATCACTTTGTGACAGTCTGATCCCTTTAAGTCCTCATCCCAAAAAAACAATTCTAAGATCAGCTAAGTTTCGACAGTTTTTTTTTTAATATTCACTTGAAGTTCAGAGTGTACATTAGCACAATTCAAATTTTGAGAAATTCTCTTGGCTAAAAGCTTTATTTAAGTCAGCATTTTGCCAAATTGTGTAAAACACAGAATAGTCTTTATATTCATGTACAGTTATTAGTACATCTCAGAAATGCATATCTTGGAATTATGTTTTGGACTATAATTAAAAGTAACATTAGTGGGTCAAAATATGGGATCATTATAAGATTTATGTGTCTTCTAAAAAGGGTTTACATTGTAAGACTGTCTCTTTCTTCAAACTAATGATAGCAATGAGAATTACCATTTGTTTGTCAACTTCATAGGTGATAAATTATTAAGTTTTAATTAGCATTTTCTATTTATTGATAAGATTAACCTTTGTCCCATATTAATTAGAGATGTATATATCTCTTTCTTTGTTCATTAATGACCTTGAGCTACTTTTCTTACACGTATCTTTTCCTTTGCTTTTTACAAATATTTTTGCTTGTAAGTAATTATTATTTTCTGTCTTATGTATCTCAATTTCTCTTAATAGTATTTTTCAATTTTGTTTATGTTTTATATAATCTTTCTACAGATAAAACTAGGAAACTTTTTCATGTATGATTTCTACTGCTTTAGTATAAGACTTTTCCCATCTAAAAATCATATAAACTTCAACTATTAAACTAATAAATATTTCAGAAGGAAATCATAGTATATCAGAACATTATACCACAATTAATCTATATGCAATAAAATGGTCCTATTTACCATAAAAGAAGCAAACACTATAAATTTTCTAGGAATTAGCTGCATAAGAAATATGCAAGACCTTTGTGGAATATACTATAAAGCTTTTTTGGAGAACGTAAGCAGAATCCATAATAGATGAGAAGATGTTATTATATGCTACTGAATAGAAAGGCTCAATAGTATAAAGACACTGTCAAGATTTAGAAATTACTAAAATAAAATAAATGAATCACTGAAGTAGTAATTGGTAAAAGTTTATTGTGTGCACACCAGACAGACAATTTGTAAACCAAGAACTTTTGAACCAACATGGAATGAGGCTCTGGGGTATATTGACTTATAGTGAGATGGCAACAACTGCTTATTCTTCACAATAATTGGTTATTACATTGGAGTTTTCATAAATGATAGGCAATACATCAGTGGTTACTCCATAACAACCTTGGGAAATTGTTAAAGGTTTTGCTCGTGATTTCCAAAATCGTAAACAAGAAAGATACAGGTCAAGTTAATCTCAAAAAATAAGGTAATTAAACTTTGTGTGATAAAACTGATTTTGCTCAGGGAATTTTCAAGGCTTGTTTCTGGTTTTAAATTTAAGTCCATTCTAATAAAGGCTCAAAGGAAATTTTTAACAGCATTTACAAGCTAATTCTGAAATTAATAAGGAAAAGTAAATATGTAAGGACATCTAAGATAATGAAAAAGGTTTTTCCTACCATACATTAATATAGATGACAATACTATGATAATTAAAGCATAGGGCTAGAAAAATAAATCTTTGAAATAAAAGAGTTCAAAAACAAGCCCATATGTGTATGGAATATGATTAAAATGGCGTTTCAAGTTACTAGGGAAGAAATAACTATTAGGTAGTACAGGTATAAATGATTTTCAACTGAAAAAAATAAAAGAATTAGAGGAAAATATAGACTCTATATGTTAGAAATCTGACTATATTTTCCTGCAGGAATATAAAAATCTTAAATAACAAATAAAAAACATTACTTAAAACTGCTAAACTGCTAAATGTGGTCATGTCAAAATTCAAACAACTCTGACAAATGACTTCATTAAAAAGACATTACACATGAATTATTTGCAGCAAATGTAACAGAGAAAAGAATGACCAGTGTGACCAATATTACAGATTAGCTTTCTCAACTCTATTATGTGATTCCTTACTGCACCTCAGAGACAGGGAAAGTCAAGATTACATTTTCTAGTCTTCTGTATAGTTAGGTTGATACATGAACTGGTTAAACCTCATTTATTTATTTATGAGATTTTGAAGAAAAAAAGAGAAGAATAGTAGGACTTCTCCTTTAGCTGTTTCTTCTGGAAAGCTCAATTATAGGAGCACTTAGCTTTCCTGTGCAGCAAAGACACTGGACTCTTGCATGTAGAGAGACAGGGTACTGTGTATCATCCACTTTGCTAGAATGCATTACAACTAAGATGATTTGGTTCATAAATCAACCATTCTAGAAATGATTTTTTCCTGTTTCCTGGAACCATCAATTGGGAAATGTCTTCCTAATTTCCCTTCTTCCTAACCATTCTTGTATCCTGAACACAGTGGAGAGAAATGACTCTCAGCCACATTTTCATTGTTGTTCTAGGAATCATTCCCAGCAGATTTCCATAAAATTTGCTCCTCCATCCCTTCCCAGAATTTTAAGTTTACTTAATGTACTAAATGCCAAGTTAAAATAACTATAGTAGTCTCTGTTATCTGCAACCAACAGAGTTAAGCCTTAAAAAGAATTAGGCACCAGAGATGGTAGGCACCAGAGATGGTAGGCACCAGACCAACAAAGACAGGAATCGGGAACTATCTTCTCTTGTTGGGTATGAAGGTTTTAAGATTTGGTTTAAAAAGAGTGGCATGCCAATAACTTAACTGATCATCCACAGTCTCTTGATTTAAGATACTTTTTGATGTCATGACTTATATAGAACAAATGTGAGCTGCCATGGCAGAATGAAATAGTTGTTTAAAATATTAGGAATGTAAAGATCAGCTAGATACTTCTCACTGCTATGTTTAAATAAACACAATGATAGAATTTGTGAGTTTAAAGTCTCTGCTTAAGACATAGAAAGAAAATCAGACACATTCTTTAAATCTTACTGCTCCATACAGTTGCAGTAACTAAAAACAGAGTATGACTCTACAGCCGCTAAGCAATAGTGTAGGTGCACTTCACAGCCTGTTACATGAAAATTAAGGTCATGATTGAGAAAGAGAAATAGTGAGAATTCAAAAGGTTACATTAACAGTGAGGACTTCAAATCCAAAGTTCTGTTGACCTTTATTTGGCAGCAAGAGTACCCATTGCTCCCCGTGAGTGATGAAATTAGTCATGATTAACTTAGATACCTCATAATAACTTTACCTAAAAGATTTACCATGTAAGGAGATGATGATTTTCATCATTCCACACCTCTACCACTCTCATTGCTTTCTCCTCTGTTTTTATTGTACTTCTTACTCTTTAAATTTTTTAAAAATTATTTATTTATATGCTTTCTTAAAATTTACATGCATTTCAAAACAGGCAATATGATGTATATATGGGTATTCATTATATTATTGTTATACATACATATTTATATATTATATACCAAATATATTTGTTTTATTGTTTCACATTGTTATATGCTTCTTAGGATATTGAACTCACACCTCAGTCTGTGTACATTTCACACCACACCCATCACCAGAGTTAGTTTCCTTTACTATGCCTTAGTTTTTTGGTTTTCATTTTTGTTTTCTTTTTTTTTCTGGCCAAGAAGAGAACATAATTCATCACATTAAATACTTATTTCAAAAGAAACTCAGGAGAGTACAACATATTGGATATTTCTGAAACAACTGAACTTTAAAATGAATATAATAGAATACACAAAAATTCATATTGTAAGCCTGAGTCATAATTCCTTGATTTAGGAAAGTCAAAAATTGGAATTATCAAGAAGAATAAGGTAACTAAAAAGAAAAAAACTCAGCATGATGAAAGAAAAATTCAAAAGTTTTGAATAGCATTAACTTTCCAAACAAAACAATATCAATAACAATAAAACTAAACAGGACAAAATAGCAAGCACACAGGGTTTGAGCATAAAAGATAAATTTGACCCTTGGCTCTAACACTTGTATGCTAAGCAGATTTATTAGCTTTGGTTTTCTCGTCTATAAAATGGGGATAATAAAATCTATATCATAGACTTCTCTTAATTAAAATAATATATGCCAAAATCTTGAATAGGGCCCACAGAACTATCACAGGCAAAAAATTGAAGTAGTAATAAAAAGTTTTCCTAAAAATAAAAGCCCAAGACCAGATGACTTTTCCAATGAGTTTCACTGAAACTTCAGAGATGAATTAATACCTATTCTACTCAATCTCTTCCAAAATATTGAGGAACAAGGAACACCCACAAACATTCTCAGTGAGGCCAGCATCACACTGATATGAAAAGCTGGCAGAGACAACACCAAGAAAGAAAATTACAGACCAGTATCTCCAATGAACATAGATTAATAGGTCTAATATACCTGCTTTTAAGTGGGATTTCTTTACACTTTATATAGCATCTTTTAGTATATTTTGTAGAACTAGTTTTGTGGTGATAAATGTCTTTAACGTTTGCTTATTGGAAAAGCTTTTTATCATTCCTTCATTTCTGAATGATAATCTCACAAGGTATAGTATCCTAAACTGAAAATCCTTTTCTTTCAGCCATTTGAGTATATCATGCCATTTCCTCCTAGCCTATAGAGTTTCAGTTGAGAAATCAGTGCTAAACTCAAGGGAATTCCTTTGCGTATGACTTGTTTTTCTCTGGATGTTTTTGAGATTTTTTTTTTTCCTTTGACTTGTATTTTTGTCATTTTAATGACAAAGTGTCTAGGTGTAGGTCTCCTTGAATTTCTTTTATTAGGGACTCTCTGAGCTTCCTGGGTCTGGAGGTTTGCTTCATTCTTCAGGTTGGGGAAGTTCTCAGCTATTATTTCTTCAAAAAGTTTTTGCCCCCTTTCTCTCTCTTCTCCTTCTGGGATCCCTATAATGCCATAGGGAAGCAAAAGCTAAAGAAAAGTGCTTAATGTTGGAGGCAAGCCTGGAACCATTATTAACAAGAGAGGGGTTAAAGTGGTAATAAAAAAAATTTTATTCACAAGAATTTTTAATGATGGCTTATTGATCATAGAACCCTTAGAATTAAAATACAAGAGTGACTCGTTGAGGTGTTACTTGATCAGTTAAACCAAAAGAACCTTAGGTCAGTGAGGTCTATCCAGAATAATCATGGTAGGAAGTCACAGCCAAAACCCAAATCCTATACTTGAGTGAGTTGACTAGCTAGAGCATCCAGAATGAAAATAATGTCCTATACCTTTACAAAAAAACCTGATAATCTTAAAATAGCTATATATTTTATATCTTCTTAGCCTTCCAGAAGCATGTATTCAATTGCCACAGTAACTGCTTTAAGGAAAGAAAAATACATAGACTCCAAAGAAATGAACAAATAACAGTTTTTAAAAGGCTGAGAACCAAAAGACCACTACAATCCCCCTGTCATAATGATGGCTTTCAGAGATCAGGTGCTAAATAGAACTTTCACCCTACTCTACTCATTTCATGGTGAAAACATTTGACCCTTGAGCTCATTCTGTTTTTTATTTCTCAGGCATTAAATGCATAGTTGGAATAAATACATTCAAAAAATATTCAACCAAGCTAAATAGTCAAGCACATACAATAACTCTCAATAATTAAGGGGGGAGTCTTTATATGAGACTAATTTTGAGTAGGTCCTAAATTTGTTTGAAGTGGGGAGTTTACATTTCCAGCGTGCTATTTCCAAACTTTTTTTAGTTTCCTGAACCCATACCCATGGTCTAATGAATTTCCTGTGACCAGTTGATGAAAGAGAAAAAAAGATTCAAACCTGGTTTATAATTAATCCTATGTGATAGATGGCACCAATCAGAAATAGATTGCAATGATATTACAGGTAGAGAGAAGAGAAAAAAGAAAAAAAACTAGTTTTGAAAGAATTTCAAGAACATATTATGAAATATTTTGCCTGGAAGGAAATGAAAAGTTTTGAGTTATGGATCTACACAAATGTCTTGGCAGTACCCTGAAGTGGAGAAAGAATGAAAACTGATGGTAAGGAAGTCTGGGAAAGACACATACAGTTAGACTTCTCAGAATGAACATAGAGTATGGAGATATGGAGATATGTGTATCCAAAGTGAATGCTCAGTAAAGATCTCTAGTGCTGAGAAGATTCTCAATAATCAGTTGGACAAGTTGATATGACTTCAGGAGTTAAGCATCTTTCTATCCAGATCACTTATGAACAAAGAAGTCGTGGTTTCTAGGGCAAAGGTCACATGCGATCAACGACATGTCCAAATTATTTTCTGTTGTAGATGATCATTTTTAAGAGCTTTCAAAGAATCATATGGCAAAATATTTTAAGAAGATACCCTCCTCTTATAGGTGCTATTTATTTTTATTTAAAATATTATTAATAGGCATTTAAATTGAGGGGATATTTTTTTTCTCTCCCTCAAGTAGAAGAAAATAAATTCAGATGTATTGCTGACAGCAGAGGCACTATGCAAATTGGCCTTGTTTTAATTTCCCTTTATTCGAAGTTGTTCAATATCTTCATCAAATATCACTGGAGGGTAAGCGGATGCATTTCACTCCAAGTCATTTCTGGTTCCAGGTGGGCTTTTACTGGGTGCATCTTTGATAAACTGAGGCAGTATCATCTACCCTCATTGTCTGAGTCTGAGATCAAAACCTACTAACACAAAAACAACCTCTGAATACAAGCCTCCAAGGTTGAATCAAGGCACAGATGGTAGAGACCAGGTTAGGAAACACCCCATTGAGCTCAGACTCGCTATTTCATTTTGTGGAACGTAAGCATTTTTTTTTTTTAATTTCAGGTTCAATTTTCTTGTATTTGTGGAATTATTCTGTTACACTTAGTTTAAGTATTTTACGTTTTCATTTCCAACTATTTCTTTTTAAGCATTTTAAGTTGAAAACTTGAAAAATCAGTTATTAAAAACGGTTAAATAGGTAACAATTTACTAAAAAATTCCATTGTTGTTTTTAAATAGAATACCTAGCAGGCTACATAGTGTAAGAATTTGCATTTCCATTGTCTTTATTTTAACAAAAGCAACTGCCATTTGGATGGTTTATAAACAGATTCTGTCTCTTGGGATGAAGACTGCAGCATGTCCTTGAGACATACTAGCCCCTTGAACAGGAAATAACAATGAGGATTTAATTTAGACAAAAAAGATATTAAGAAAATGCTTCAAGAAATGTTTTCTGGCAGAAAATAATCTTACTGCAGAAATTTCATATTGATGCATAAAGTTTCCTCTTCAGTAAATAAAATTGGCTGCATTAATGATTTCCCATTATTGATTTAGATATTTTTTAGTATATCCTTGTCCATAAATGTGATTTTTACTGCCTTAGGTATGAAAATTCTGTTTTTATTAAAATATACATATGTGACCTTGTCAAGGTCGTAGCTAAAGAAAACTCTGAAGCTAGAAATGATGTCACAGCTGGAAGTGGGGCCCTGTGAAACTCTTTTTTTTCTTCTCTCAGGCCAGAAAAAAAGACTTTGACAAGTTGCTGGCTGGGCAAAAAAATAAATTACACTCATCACCTAGAGTTCCATGAGGGAGTATACTTAGATCAGGATAAACCAAGCTATTATATTAATATTGTTTTTATCCTATGGAATGGGGTGAAAGTATCCTCAGAAAGGGAATCAATGCTTACTTTGCCAATGAGTCAAGGGTTTTGTATCAAAGTGACTTTTGTTTATTCTTCCAGCAAGTATCTACTGAGTGTCTACTTTATGACAGGCCCTAAGCAGGTTCTAGCCCACAGAAGAGACTAAAACAGGTGAATTACTGCTTTTTAAGGGTATCATAGTGAAGATTTAAAATGAAAATAACAATTATGTAATATGGCAAGAATAGTAGAACTATAAAATCAAAGCAATGTAAGAAGGAAAGATACATAGAGAAGGAATGTCTTCTCTGATCAAGAAACCTCTAAGGAGACACCTCTGTACAGTAAAATCAAAGAAATTCCAAGAGTACAACAGAATTGTCGGAAAAGAAATAACTCATTATCTACTAGGAGAAAATTTCTCAGAGCTGGCAAAGAATCTTTATTTCAAAGAATGTTGGACACTGAATAGAAAAGAAACCACATCTCATAACTAGATACTAATAATTAAATTTCAAAACCAAAAAAAGAAAATAAAAGCAAAGAAAAAAAATCAGACAAACTAGTCCTTAAGAAAAATAAATAGACTGCTGAGATGAGTATCATTGTTAATACTGGAGGCAATCGAAGTATATCTTACTGCTTAAGGAAAATTATGAGGCTAGAATCTTTGAGTCTGCCAAATGAGCATTCAAATGGGAATAAATAATAGACAATTTCAGATTCCCACAGACTTAGTTGAACATCCAAAGAGAATTCTGAAACTAATTGCTTAGGATATTTTCTAGCAAAAGCAAAAACTAAAAAAAAATTCTTAAAAGTCATCGAATAGAGGATAATTTGGTCTTAAGAAAAAATACATCAAATCAAATAAGTCAGTCAATCCTATAAAGCCTAAAATAATATACTTGGCTTTATTTTATTAGTGTTTCATTGTTTCTAATATATGTTTCCACCCACCAACAAATAAATATTAATGCATAGTTAAAACAGAAATTATAATCTAAACCAAGAAATAACTCCAAAAATAGATTAATCTTGTAAGAAAAAATGAGATTTGCTTGGAGAAAATGGAGAGTTGGAATGGAAATGTTTTCTAAGGATGAGGACAGTGTGCCTCTTCCAAGTGAAGGAAAGATTGCAATAAATAGAAAAATTTCCTGCTAAGAAATTTTAATGCTGGGTTTGTACCTGTGGCCTTAGTGTCCTCATTTAGTATCTCTGAATCACATTCTATGCCACAAGACTTCAGCAAAATCTTTTTAAAGTCCTTGACATGGTCTCTGTTATGCTGTGGGAAATTTAGAAATAGTGACTGCGAGATTTCATGACTGTGAGAGTGAGGAGAGAGGGAGAAGTTGAAGGAGAATGAGAGAGAGAGAGAGAGAGAGAGAGAGAGAGAGAGAGAGAGAGAGAGAGAGAGAGAGAGAGAAATCAGCAATATTACAGCTTCAGAAGCAGCATACTGACAAATTAAGGACACCAGAAAGAGATATTTGAGGAGTTTGCTCCCTAGCACACACTGAGTTGCAGAAATTACTGGGTTCAGGGAGAAGCTAATGTGCAGCAAGTTGGTGAGGGTTCATGATGGAAAAAAATGGTCTAAGAAGGAAGTATAACCTATTTTGTGGCCACAGAATGTTAACACAGGGGACTCATGGGTTACAGTAAGAAATTTTATCCTAATATCAGCTTAATTATTCAGGAAGCCACAAATGCCACTGAGATGGTAAAATGCTCTCAGATGAGTGAAACTATTATATCTGCGCTCTGTGGCTCAATTAGGGAAACCATTAAGTCAGGTGAAAGTAGAGTCTCATCAATACGAGGCTGCCAGTGAGACCTCAAGCAATCCTATTTTCTTGGACCTACGTAAAACTGATTACACACAGACAACATGGGTTATACCATACTCTGCTTCTCACGCTGAAAGAACAGGTTGAAATTCTGCGCAAATAATGTGAATTAGACGACAAACACTAAAAACTGGAGAAATGCAGACTTATTGGGCTCTCAGAAAGCCTATCACCTAACCACTTGATTCTCATTTGAAGAAACAGAACATTTTTTTTGAAAATTGGAGAAAATTAAAATGATTTTCCTAATTACCGACAAAATAAGAAGTAATAAATAGTAATTATAATTTTCAACTATATTATTAGTATCCCAAGTTTTTAAAAAAAGTTTCTTAAAATATTTTTAAAGACTTTATAATCTTACGTCACTAAAGGAACAAAAATCATTCAGCTCCATCTACTATCTCTTTTGGAGTAATTGATTATTTTTGATAATTTGTGTGGTATATACTTAGACATGATTTTTATTCACAATGTTTGTACAATTATTTGATGTCTACTCTAAAGATTAAAATATGCACCCTAAATTTATACACATTCTATCATGAATTAATGATAGAGTGCATTCACATTTCCAAACCTTTGCATTTCATTTCCATGCATTTTACTTCCCCATGTGTTAGAAATCTCATAATGTATTGTAACAATTTATTTGCTTTAAACAGTAAAGCATCTTACAAATAAATTAAGAAATTTAAAAGTTCATTTTTATTTTTCCACATATTTTTATTGTTTTTCATTTCTTCATGTAGGTCCAAATATCCATTAGTTCCTTCATAGTGAAAAGCTTCCCTTAATATTTCTTGTAGTTTAAGCCTGTGGTGGCAAATTCCATTAGCTTTTATTTGTTAATGTCTTTATCTTACATTCATTTTTGGAAAAAAATTAATGAATCTAGAATTAAGGGTGACAGCTTGTGTTTCTTTTTCAAGTGCTTTAAAAATGCCATTCCATAGCTTTCAGTCTTGCATTGTTTCTGGTAAGAAGTCAAAGGTAGGTTTTTTCTCGTGTTCCCCTATCAAAAATAAAACTTTTAAAATTTCTTCTTTTCCCTCTACTTTCAGATATTTTACTATCCTGTACCTTGTGGTCTTTTTTATGTTTTATGTTGTAGTGTTAAGGGTTGATATTTTTTGTCAAGTTTTTATTCGGAAGATTTCATTATTTTCATTTTTTTCTGAAAAATCTCTACTTTTCTGAGATAAAGTTCTGCATATTGTATCACTTGATGTCTCACTTGATACTGGCTCAGGTCACTTAACTTTTATCTCTCTGGTTCAGGTTCTATCATCCAGTCTTCAAGATCACTTCAGCTCTCTTCTGCAGGCTAATCTTAAAAACCTATCAGCAAAAATTTAATTTCAGATTGCATTTTTCAGTCTTAAATCCCAACCTTGTTTCCTTTTATAATTTTTATTTTTCTGCTGAGATTTCCCACCTCTTTTCTCATTATGATAGCATTTCTCCAAAATTCTTGCACATTATTATGATAGTTGTTTAGAAGTCTTATCTACCAGTTTCAACATCTGTCATCTCTAGATCTGTTTCTATTGACTCATTTTTCTTAATTGGCATCACATATTCCCTCTTATTAAGCACAGATGAAACAAATTGAAAACAACAATACAGTAGACAGTCCTAACATAATAATAATTACATTAAAAATAAAGGCTCCACTTCAATTTAGGATGTAGGAATGTATTTAAATAAATGATACTGAGCATGTGTCCTGGTGGCCTAGTGATCTAGCATTGTCCTAGGAACAGTCCCATATACATCCTAAGGTCCTGAGTTCAAGACCCAGGCTCAGGGAGAAAAATAAATGTGCCCAACTAAACAAAAAATGGAGGCTTCTTACTCTCTTCCTGCCTACCTATTTACCTTCTTTCCTGCCTGCACCTTTCCTTTAAAAATTTGAAACAGAAAACAAATGGTGCTGATACAACTAGATATGATTGAATCTCAACTACCTCACATCATACAGAAAAAGTAATTTCTGGTTGCTCATAAACCAATAAAAAAGCAAGAGCTATAAATCTTTTATGAGAAAAGTAGGTGAATGTCTCCATAACCTTGAGATTAGCAAAGACTGTAGGACACAAATACTAACCACAAAAATATATCAAGAGACTCAATTTCATTGTAATCAAACACTGACTCATGAAAAAAAAAAAAAAACAGTAAGAGAATAAATAGGAAAACTACAGATAAAGGAACAATTTTTAGAGTAAATGTATCTGATAAAGTAAAGGGCTTTTATCCAACAACTACTAAGAAGCTCTATACTTAATAACAAAAAGATTAACAGCTGAAATTTTTTAATGGGCAAAAGTTTGAAGAGACACATTCAAAAGAAAGATATGAGAATGGCCAATAAACACATAAAGAAGTATTCCATACTATTGGTTAAGGGAGAAATTCAAATTTAAACCATAATGAAATATCACTACAAACTTAGTGGACTGGCTACAATTAAAAAGACAAAACCAATCTATGTTGACATGGACATTCCCTTGTGGCTCAAGCAGCTGAAATGCTAGCGTGAGGACCATGTAAAACCCAAGGTCCAGGATTTACAACCTGAGGCCAGGGTGAAAAATAAAAAATCAACAAATAAATAAATAAAGATGCTGCCAAAATAAAAATGAGATCAATACTGGCATAGATGTAGAACTACCTGAACTCTAATAATTACTGTTAGGAATGTAAAATAATGCTTTGCAAAATTGTCATAACAGGCAGTTTCTTATAAGATTGAAGCTATTCCTAGCCTGTGACTCAGCAATTGCAGTCCTGCAAATTTAATCAAAGGACACAAATAGAAACGTTAGCAAAAATTTTATATAAGAACATCATGGGGAGGGCGGGTGTGGGGCTTGGCGTTATCCTCCTGCCCTTTAAACTCTGCATTGGATTTCCAGACCTCTGGTCCTTGTGTCCCCACAGGAAAGAATTCAAGAGAGACACAGACATGGGAAAGAGAATTTATTGCAAGCAAAGGCAGTACACTCTCAGGAGAGTGGAGTGGCCCACCCTGAAAGGGAGCGACCCCTGGGATTTCTCTTTTGACTCCTTAAATTTTCTTTCTCTTACTGCTAGGAAAGACATATGCTTTCATCTTATCTTTAGTCGCCCACTTTCTTCACCATTCAATGTAATGGCGCTCACTTTGGTGTCAAATGCAATCCCCACAGGATGTCCTGTTCTAATTTCCTTCCATCTTATTTCATGCAGGCTCTACAGCTGTGGCGTATGATTTATTTTTATTGCATTGCCACATTAATCCCACAGTACACTTCTTACATATTACAGCTTCACTTTTCTTTCTCATTTTTCTGGAATACAAGATCAAGTAATTCTCTAGAAATGTTTAGTAGTTAAACCTTTAAAAATCATAGATTCTGAAAAAAACTCTCTAGCTTGCTCTTATAGTGGGTTGATAATTTAAAAATATGTTGAATTCTAGCAGAAATGTTCCCTTTCAATCCTAAAGATTTTTCCTTAACTTTTGACAGCCAATAAAAATCTTGTGATAAACTAATATATTTTCATGTAGGTAAATCGGTTTTCCTTTCCTAAAAAAAGAGGTTTCAGACATCTTTCAAAGCTTGATTTGAAATTTAATGCATAGGCTAACTTACAAATTGGAAGTTATATTAGAAATCAAACACTTCCATTTATAGAATCCGTTGAACTTTTAAGTTTTGAAGAATATAGGACATTTATTTGGGTATCATTTGTTTGTTATTTTGACAAAGAATATTGAAAACCTATCACATGCCAGAAACTATCTGAGAAGTTTGGGATACAAGAATCAAATGAAGTTAAAAACTCTTGCCTTCCCATTCCTGAGTTTATATTCTAGTAGAGATAGATAATAAACAATAAGTGAAATTTAAAACTAAGTAAACATGAAAAGTACATATGTAAAGTAAGTAACTATAGATCATATTAAAAGTTGATAACTGCTGTATGGGAATAACACACATGTGGTAGATTGAGAATATGAAAGATCTGCAGTAGCATGAATTGAAATTGCACATTTTATTTCATTGTCTCCTTGAGAAGGTAATGTTGGAGCAAAGACTTGAAAAGGTAAAAGAGAGATTTAAGGGAGGAGCATCACAGGCAGCATGAAGATCCACTGCAAATATCCTAAATAATAATGTACCTAGGATTATTTGAGAAACGGTGTGGAAGTGAGAATGACTTATCCTGCAGATCATTAAAACAAATGAATCAGAAAAAAATATAAAATAAAAAATTGTGATAAATGCTTTGGGGGAAAGTAGAAGAGAAAAAATGAGGTAAAATGACATGAGAGCTACTTTGCAGGGTGTGATTGGGCTTTCCCATTCAGAAGAAATAACAATTAGGCAAAGAAAACCTAAGAAGTTATCCATATAGTAGGGAAGAGCAAAGGGAATCACTTGTACAAAAATCTTAAAACAATAGAAAGGCTAGCTTACTGTGGTCAAATATCTCAAAAATTGCAGTATACGAGATCCTCTTGGTGGTGGTTTGAACTAGGATAAGTGTAACAGATGAGTTTGGACTAGGAGTGGGAGGACCTAGGAAAGGGAAGTCTAAGGATTTCATAGTGACTTCTCACCTTTTGCTCTGTCTTTCTGGACAGAAAATGGCATTCAACACTATAGAATCTTTAAAAATTTATTTGGTAAGTGTTTTTGTAAGGCAGTATTTGAAATTCCATAAATACTTCAAGCGCCCTAGAAAAACGCCAGAGCAGGATTTTAAAATCAAGCAGCTTATTTTCTTGCCTCAAAAACTGGCATATCACTCCCTAGGCTTGTTGGGTTGGTCATTGGCATAAAATGTAAAAAGGTGAAAGTAAGTACAGTCTAATGAAAAAAAGCCAGGATAAAAGGAGAACATAGCAAAAATCTAAATTCATTTAGCACCACTAACGAATAAGTGACACTGGGTAAGCCATCTTTCCAGTTATCTCTAAACTAGACAAAATTTCTCAAAGAGAGCAGTCTATTTAGAGTAGACTTATTTAATTGTATTAAACAGAGCATGAATTTTGGAGTCAGACTGCCATAAATATGAGTACTAACTCTCCATCATCTCTCTATGAGCAACGCATTTGACCTCTTAAACCCTCTAATTCTTCACTCGCAAAGAAAATTATGGCTGTGCTTCCTATGTTTGTTGTGAGAACTATAACAAGCTAATTTGTAAACAACCTGTACATAGAGTGTCAATACTCGCTGGCGGCCTATAGCAATTTTGTAATGTCATCTCTGTCGAGTTTCCCAGGTAATATAAATCATGCAGCTGAAATATAATGGGCCTTCGAAATCATTATTTAATAGCTGCTAGGCTAAAGAAAATCACAGAGAATTCTCCTACGACTTTCTTGGTTGAAAAACCCATTCTTCACTAAAAATAAAGATTTCCTTATTTATTCTCAAGCACAGGGGTTGTTGCTAACTTCTTTTTAATGTTTTTAAGAACTAAACCACCTCTCAGAAGAGATACTGAATTTGGGAATCCCAGTATGAAGCTCTACAACAACTTTCTTCCCTTTGAACACTTCATACATTTGAAATACAATAAAAGTAGCCATCAAATTTTGGCCTGATTAATTAAACAGAATAAATAATCCTTGTGGCAGCAGAGGTAATGAAGTTAGGGAAAATAATAACAGTTCCTACACAGAAGGCATAGGCCATGAGCTATACTGGGTAACTTTTCATTCTTTCACAGAGGATGATAGTCCTCCTTCTGTAAATGAAGAAACTGATAGGACAAGAGCTCCCCGAAGGCATGGATGATACCATTTTGTGCCGGGGCTTCATTGTGTGGCAACTGGGAAGGATTCTCTGGGGTCTTTGTATAAATCTTTCCTGGTGGTACATTTTGACCCTAGATATAGGCCCTTATCTTAGTCTTTTCTGATATTGATCCTCATATTTTTTGACTAATTTCTTATATCAACATCTTAGTGAATTTCTTACCAGACTCTTTGTCTCCAGACTGAGTAATCTGCAGCAGAACCATTCCCTGAATCTATCTGAAAATCCACTCTGCCTCTTACAGTCCCTAAGATCCGCAAGTACCCCTACCCTCTTATAAAAACAACCAAATCCCCCTCTCCACCACCTCCTGCACCAGGGTCGGTACATTCCTTTTGAGAGCCGGTCCACTTCAAGGTTCCACTGAAAATAAATCTTTTGGCTACATAAAGCATTTCTGGGTCACTCATTCCATGCTCCTGAGGCAGGAAATCCCAAACCTTCAAGGGAACCTAACAGAAACTATTGTACATTAGGTAATGTAGTCAAGCCAGAAGCCAGAAGCCGCCATCCTGGGCAATTTAACAGGACAAGCAGCCTCAAGCATGAGTGCCATTTTAAAAAGAAAGTGAATATTAGTTGAATAATTAGTTTATGCAGGTTCTTTATGTACAGTTTTACCTGCTTTTCCTATTGTAGGCTGTGTAGTCCAACTGTCATTGCCACCATCCACTCTTTCTCCTGATCTCTGCCACTGGAATCCCGGGTGGCTCTGGCCCTGGTCTGCCCTCTGGGGGAAGCCTGCAGCAGAATCCTCTTTCCCTTCACACCCAGGATTTTCAAGCTCTATTTATTGGACTTTCTTATTCTAAAATTTTTTCCCTTCTGCCCGTTCAAATATGATTACTCAACTCTGACTCACAAACCTACAACCAGACCAGAGAGACAGCTTTCAAGAAATGTAGAAAGGATGGCAATTTTTCTAAAGGAAATTCTCAGTGAAAGAATAATACAAAGGCCCCAGGAGAGCAAGGGATATTTTCTCTTTGTCAGAAACCCTTAAACATTAATCAAGGACATTCTGGGAGAAGCAGACACATAGTGACTTCTAAAATACCTTAATGTATTTACCTTGAATTTTGTGCAAACCCTGTCTCTTTCCATGAAAATTCTGAGACACTTGGCAAAAGTTAGATTGATTTTCCAGCCACTATCTCCCCCCGCTTTTTTTTTATCATCTACTCATTTTTAATTACCAGGACTTGTCTAGAGGAAATTTAATTATGTAAGCTAGCTAGCTAGCTGTTTAGATTCCTATTCTGCAGTTGTAGTTAACAAAGGCTTTCAGTCACAATATAAAACCAAGGATAAAAAAGAAAGAAAACAGGAATTTAGTGACTTAATAGTTTCTACAGATAATTCCATTCAAAATATGTTTGTTCTCTTTTAGAGAAGATATCTAATGATATTGTTGCCTTCTCTCCTAATAGTATCTTGTATTTGAATCAATGCTTTTAATTTTCCAAAATACTTTAATACTCATTATATGATTTTATGTTCAAACAAAAAGGTTAAAAGCAATATTTTTTATTCATACTTTATAAATTAGAAATATGAAGCTAGACAGTAATATGTGATGCCCCTAGGTTCACACGTCTAATTAATTAAAGCTGCACAAGATAATTTATTATAAATTCTGAAATTATATTTCCTTGTAGAAAATATTTTCTCTGTGTTTTGTCATAGTTTTCATTTCTATCAAAGAAACTATTCTACAGTCATTCGACAAATATTTGTTGATCTCCTATCATTTGAGTGGCACAGATCTAGGAAGTGGAAATTGATGAAGACAAATCTTTTCTCCATTTGCATGATGCATGCTTTTTAATGGAGAAAAAAAAGACAAAACAAAGTAAATTTCAAAACCAGCAAGATTAACTGATAAAGGATTCTTCCAAGGACAACGTGTTGGCAAATAACTGGGAACCATTGTAGGCAAGGTGATCAGTTACATCATCCGCATAATCCCCTGGGTTTGTGACTTCATCTTCTTCTTTCCAGCTCCCATCCCACCCATTGCCATGTTGTAGTTTATCAGCACCTTGATAACAAACACCCTGATATCTTTTACATGCTTCACCTCTCCTTCTGTCCCATGATCACTCTTTCGACTCAGACTCAGACAATGTCTTCCAAGATTTTCCCAGTTGGATTTCACTACCTTCAATCTCTCTCCCTTCCAAAACACCTTTCCTGTTCCTACTGTGGGAGTCAAAAGGAGAAATTCTCCCTTTCTCTGATTTCCTTCACAGGCTGGACAAGTGAACAAATTTACAGCAGATATGATTGGTAATAGAAAAGCCCAAATTTAATAACATGCATATGGAGAGTTTACATGGCAGCAAATTCTGAGGTAGCTGGGGCAGACCAAAGATACATATCCTGAGCTGCGCCTTGGAAAGGAAATCTGTGATGTGGAGGAAAGAAGAGGATGTTACCACCTGGCAAGGAGGAATGACTCATCTTTATTCTGAAAGTAAAGGTGAGTAACTTCCCTTTCTGTATTCTTCTAGAGACAAGGGGCCAAAAAAAAAAATTTTCTGGATTAGAAGGATAGAGGCCCAGGAAGTGGCAGGTAGCTTCTTTGACTAAGGGAAGGACTAAAGGATTAGACAAAGGGTTTTTCCTTTGTCTCTGACACTGTCCTCCACTGTCCTTGGTTCTTCATGTCAGAGTGGGGCATCCACAGAGACCAGCTCTGAAAGGCTCAGCGTGTTCTGTTTTAGCCTTTTCACTACCAAGTTGATCTTTGCAAAAACTCATTTTGCAAAACCCTTGAAAAAGACTTTATCCCAGAATTCAAGATTCTATCCAATGTGATCCATATTTCTCTTCTCTGTTTACTTCATTCTAAGCAAATGAAATCACTTACTCTTCTTTATTCTACATTTTCTTTTTCTACTGTACCCTTGTTCTCATCACTTCCTCCATTTCAGAACCCCTCTTAGTCAGTTTCTAAAGCCTACCTCTTTTCCAGGGTCAGATCAGACACCAGCTCAATGCATGGATGATTAAATATGTGAAGGAATAAAACAAACTCTGATGCCTTCTCTCTCTGTTTTTCTCATTCAATTAGACTTTCAATTTTCAATGACAGTGTCTTTGTTATTGCCATTTGCCTCTGTGTGATCTCCTCTAACCTACATTGGCATGTAAGCTAAATTGATTCTGTAATGTTCCTTATTAACCTGTTTGTCAACTGTAGATCTGTTTTTCTACCTTCTTGTTCCCCAATCAAAAATAATTTGCGCCAATATCATCTACCAGCTTAAAACACTTGCTCTCCAGGTCAGGCTCTGAATTGAGACCTCGCCTGACAACGGCTTGGAATTCCCACAAAACTCAAACAGATCTCTGTATTCATGACCTTTGGGAACCTTCTGTGATATTTTTTTTTTTCTTTTGAAGGTCCACAAATATACTTTCAAGATCACATGAATGAAATAAACAGGAGCATTGTGAATCATTTCTACAGAAATCTATAGTTACTAAAAATATTCTACATGAAATACCTTGAATAAAGCATTCGAGTCTCAAGGGAAGCCTTGAAGCCTTTGGGGAGTTTGTGTTTTGGCTGTGAAGTCTTGTGGAAACTGTTTTGAACGTGGAGAGATATTTTTCTTTCAGGCAATGTCATTGCTTACATTATGTGCTGTGTCTATCTTTTAGATCTTCTCTCAGATAAGTATACGCTGTGATCTACAAAATGCTGTATTCATATAACCGCTGATGAAGGAAGACTCACAGGGAAACTTTAACGTCAAAGCAGTTGAAAAACTGTCGGTACTTCAGTGATTAAAGGTACTTGCTGAATGTCACCAGATGTTGAGAACTCATAGGGAGAAAGTGGAAACTATCACAAACACATAGAAATTTATGGAGAGTTTACAGAGTCAGTCTGATTGTTCTCCTGATGACAGCTTTGGTTTTCATAATGGCCAAAAAAAGGAGATGTTTACAAATTCACTGGCCTTCATTTCACCTCCAAATTCTTCTCTTTCCTTAATTAACTCTCTATAAATCTCCACAGTGGCTACTTCAGAACTTACCTGCTCTCATTAAAGCATGTGTCCACTTTGCTCTCAGAACCCATGTTCTTCACTTCATGGAGAAAACAGGAGATTTTAGGCAGGAATTCTCTCATCGAAGTGCTATCCCACTCAGTTTGTACCAGCATCCACTCTTCCCATTTTTTTCGTATTCTTGTTGTAATACTAGAGTTACCCTGTTGCCTAAAGATCACCTTTCAACCCTTGCTCCACGTCTCAGGCCATTTTGGAGAATGTGCTCCATTATACATCCTTCCTATTGTCTTCTAGCTGTCAGCACAGAAAACCATGACCGGTTTCACACGTGTTGGGGAGTGGGGGAGAAATAACCTCTCTGGCCCTCAATTCGGCTTCTTCAAATGTTATCTACATATTCTCATATTCACCTTCCACTTACTCCTCATCTCAGTGACATCTCCTTTCTCCTCACTACCTATTGAAACTCCCTGTGGTAAGGATTGCCCTGTATCGGATTCTCTTTTCATTCTGTATACTTTCCTTCAATAGGCCTAAGTAATCTCATGGCTTCAGTGATTACCCATTTACTGATAACACACAAGTCTCACTAATCCCTGATGCAAATTTCCCTTCTAAGTTCTAGATCTGTGTCATGGTCATGGGTATGCCACTGGACATGCCACATGGACAAAATGCAGCAGCTCCTTTCAGGACCACCCCAGGTCTTATCGAGCTGGTTATTTTGCCACTTATTTGGCACCACAGTCACTCTCATGACCCACGTAAGAAAACCTGGATCATCTTTACCTTGTTTTTTCCTCACACCCCACCACCACATACCATCACCAAGTGTTTTATTTAGTTCCTTAGTTTTTACAGAATCTGTCCAAGTAATATGCTGTGATACCCAATATCTGTCATAGGGCCATAATCAAACATTTTAATATTTGTGTACCAAAATTTAAGAATATATACAATAATGAGATATAGAAGCTCAGTAAAGCATATTATATCACAAGAAATGCCAAAGGGACAGTCTTTAGTTTGAAGAAAAATGATAACAGATGAAAAGGTGGGTCTTCACCAAAGAAATGAAGAAAATCAGAAGTGAAAATATCTGGTTCAGTGTAAAAGACTTTTCCTGTTAATTTCTTTATAATACATACAAAGTCATGCCTCTCATTTAGTCATCAGAAAAAATCCTGTTAAGTAAGCACTATTATTTTTCTTATTTTACAAATGTATAAAATCAGACTCTGAGAAATAATGTTTCAAATTTGTAACAGGATCGGTCTCAGGGCTGTCAAACTGCAATATGTATTTCATAATATAAAGATAAGGAACATTTTTATTTTTAAAGTAATGGCAATAACTAGACAGGTGAAAAAATTAAATGTTAAAATTAAATGTTAAACGTAGCATCATGAAGTTTCCCTTCCACCAAACTCTAATTCTAGTCCCCAAAAGTAGCCTCTGTCAAAGATTTCTTATATTATTCTAGAAAAAAAAGTTATACAAATACCAATACATAGATTTTTTTTTTAGTAAAAATCAGCAAATATTCTTTTACATAGATAATTTTGTCTGCTTTGCAGCTCTTAAAATATTTTCAAACACATGCACTGTGTTACCTCATTTTTTTTTTGGTGGTTGCTTTTCATTCCATTATATGTATGTAACAAAATGTATTAAATGAGGCCACTGTTGATGGAAAGTAAAATTGTTTCCATTTTGCTATCATTATACAATACAGAAATCCATGCCTTTGCTGGGCACTTACAAATATATATGTATAATAAATTCCTAACAGTGGAGTTAAGAATCCTAAGATTTCCAGTATATTGATGCCAAACATTAGCAGGATGGCAAAGCTCAAAAGAAAATAGTGGGAGGGCTAAAAGCTCCTCTAGGAACTCACAGAAGCAGTGTCCAGTGAAACATTGAGTAGAATAGAATTACCAAGAGAATAATAACATGTGGACTGACGTGAAACCATATGCCCAGAAAAAGAGATTGTTGTTCCGGAAGATGGTCGTGCACTTTGATGATAACGGCGCCAACTAAGGAAATGCCCCAAAAGAAATGATAAAGAAAATAGACACCCGCGTCCAGCAGAAGTCACTGGGAAACCCTGTTTGGACACCTTGTGGGAACTCTCAAATTATTTGGGTAACTATGGGTTTTTCAAGGTTGTACTGCAAAAAGTGTTAGGAGTAACAGTCATTGAAATATGCCTTAACCCTGTTCATGTGACCTTGTCAATAAGACTCAGATACTAGAAAAAATTCTATTTACATATGATACATATGATACATTTCATGACTGATCACAGAGCATTTGTTTTTCAGAATACCATTTATGCTCCAAGATACAATGATTTAGGAAAACCTGTTGTGGTGCTCGACTTTCAACTATATCATTTCGTTTCCAACTTGCACCATTTTTATCTGCACGTGGGGGCGCCAACATGATGACTTGCTCCCAAGGCTGTTACGAGATGCTACATACCTAGATAAGCCCCATTCCTTTCCCGTTGATGTGTGTCCCTGAATAAGATTTCAGTCATTGCTTGTTTTAGAGTCTTTTTTCCAAAAGGCATCTCAGGATCTCAGACTAATCTGTAGCAAGGAAATCCACAACAGGTGCACTGCAGACCAGGTAAACTTTGTTTCTAGAGTGAACCTTTCTTAGGCTCAAACTGGATGTACTACTGCCTTGATAATGAAAACAGGGTGATTAACTGTGACTCTCTTTTTTCTTGGTTTTAGGAAGTCCAGACTCAAATATATAGCTCAAATATTGCATCTCTGCTGTCCTTCATGATTATAGTTCCTTAATTTTTAATGTGCTCATGACTTTCCAGTTTTATTTATATTTTCCTGATATTCTTTGCATTGACTACCACTGTTTTGTAACATGTGTTCTTGTAAACTCTGCTAAAATGTTTGCAGACCTGATGGTCAGGGATGTCCAGGATTACAGGACTTCTTTCAGTTTATTTATTATACTCATTCATCCATCTGTTCATTCATCTCTTTAGTCCATAAATTAAATTCAACCCCTTGTCACCTGTTAAAGACCTTAAGTGAATGAAAAAGTAATTACAAATATTCCAACAGTGTGATCAAGAAAGATTTAAAAGAGAAAGTAGGCTTATAAATAAATGTATAATACAGTGTTGCAAATTTAATAATCACTCCTGTCAAAAAGGCTAGCACAAAAAGAAATTAAGGAACACCATTAGTGGAAATTAAGCAATTCATGAAGAGATTCAGGAGGCCAAGTCCCTCCTAAAACTCCTAAGATAGGATCTCCATTCAGTAGTCTCATAATTCTAAATTTTAACAAAAAAATTATGTGTTTAAAATCTTCATATTAAATAGAATATTTTCTTCAGTTTTTTCTCGAATCCAGAAGAATAATTACATCATACAGTTTGTGAATCAGACTTGTGCACATGAATGGGGAATGAGAGAAAAAATAACAGCTTTGCCAAATTAGCAGAGTGTATGTATGCTAGGAAATTCACAAATTACAGTGATTATTCTGAACATCTGATTCCAGTGGGGATCATATCCAAGTAATAGAAATAGTTGAAGATGAAAATCCAAGAGTGAATCCTGTTGATTCTAAAATACATACTGAATATCTCTTAACTCCTTCTGAGCCATCAACATAAACTCAAGCCTGGACTATAAGTTTGCCTTGTAATCAGACTCTGTTTTCCTTGCATGTTTGTTACAATTCATTCACCTAAGAGAATGCAGCAAATTTTCCAGTATAAATTATATCACGTTATTCCCGTGCTTAAAGCTTTCCATAAGTTCCAACTGCCCTTAGAGTAAAATCCACTCACCTAATTATCACCTAAAGTTCGCTGTGTGAGCATGGTCCTTCTGCTTCCTTGACTTAACTTCATAATATTCTGTGTGTCTTCAAACCAGGTATTGTGTTCCTCAGACAAAAAAAGACCAGTCACTTATGAAAATTTCGGACATGCAAAAAAGGCAAATTTTCCTGCATGCAAGTTACACTTAAAATTTTAAGTAAAATATTCTTCTGATGACAATAAGCATGTGGAATTTTCAGCGTTTAAAAGATATCTAAAATAACAACAAAAACTTAAAGGTCCTAGGATAGCAATTGCTAGTTTCCACCCAACGGCACCATATTTATTTTGTTCCTCAGTAAGAGAACTTCAGTTTTTAAATTCAAGGTGATTATATTTCTAGTTGAAAAGCTCCATTTTCCAGCTTTCCTTGAATCTAGAGTTGCCAATTACGTGTGAGTAAAAAAATGTTGATTTGAACAGGATCTCACAGAAATCCCCTTTTTAGTCCTTGTGCCTTTCCTCCTTCCAGCTACATAGAATTAGACAGTGCAGCTGAGGATCCATAAACCAGGCTGGAACCAAGAAGGAAAAGAGCACAAAATTGAAAAGACCTCAACTTTGACATTTTGAGTTATTAGAACACATGCAATTATTTACCATGGGGTTTCTTTAATTTAAGAAGTGGAGCCCTAATATGTTTAAGACATTGAAACAGGATGTCTTCAACAGCTAGGCAATTCCCCTCTAATATAGACACCTTGATACGTGTGCATATGTATGTATGTGTGTACGTATATGTGTACATATGTGTGTATGTACGTACATATGTGTGCATGTGTATTTATGCACATAAATATCCAACAAAATACCCTTTGTATACACATGTGTGTGTGTGTGTATGCCTATATAAAATAGCCTTTATCTTCCAAATGTGACTTTCACATGTGCTTTTTAGTCTTTCCCCTACTTGAGCAGAACAGGATGACTAGTGGGCTGGAGTTGGGTATTTGCTTCCTCCCAGGTCAGTTAGGCTCTAATTAAACTCCAGAAGTATGGCCTCTGGCGAAATAGTTTCTCCTATGAGCAGACCATGCTATGAATAACAGAATGCAGTGGCATATTCAAAGTGATTCCTTTCCTCTTCCCCCTGCTAGAATCATGAGGGAGGTTCTCTCTTGATATTTGTGAGAAGCTGATAGAGCTCCAGGAGGTAAAACTCACAAAAGCATAGCTCCCTCACTATGTTTGGGCTCCTTTGGAATTTTTGAATCTTAGACTTGTCTACTCTGAGCCTCCAGCAAATTGTCAGTGACAGTTCCAGCTTCCTGTGACTTCCACTGATTCGCATGGAGGTTGATGCATGTGGGTTCCTCTTCAGGTAAGTTGTAATTTTCTGTGTTGTCCTGTTGATCTCTCCAATTTTAAGAGCAGTAATTTTTACAGTAACTTCAATTATCTTATCAATCTAAGAAAAAATTGTTGTTTCTTCAGTTTGTCCAGTTTTTACTTACTAGAATAGAGTGGTGACTTCCAAGTTTCTTACATACTGTTTTTAAAAATTGTATGACATTTGTGGAGAAAATTATAGAATTAATTAATGTAGTAAAACCTAAATAAATGGAAATACCCCATACTGTGGATGAAAAGACTTGATATAATGTCCATTGGAATTTATAAATTCAACGCAATTCCAATCAAAATTCCATTAAAATTTTCCAAGAAATTTAATGGGAAACTTAAATTCATATGAAAAAGTGATGGACCAAAAAGAGCCGAGACAATGTTGAAGAAAAATTATGTTGATGCAGCAGCTTGACTAACTAGATGCCAAGTCATTAAAAAAAAAAAAGCTATAGTAACTAATAGAGAGACAAAATATCAATAACTCAATGTAAGGAGTCTAGAAACTGGATTTTTCTAATACAGTAGTAGAATTATATGGTGCTGAGACAAGTGAATAACCAAGAGAAAAGATAAAACATGATTTCCTTCCCACACCAAACACAAAAACAAACTACAGATTAATCAGTGGCTTCATTGTAAAGAATAAAACTTTAAATTTCCATATAAAAGTGTTTTTATATTCTCTAGATAGGGAATTATTTCTTACTTATGCCACGAAGACATAACTGCAAAGGAAAATTTGGTTAAAAAATGGACACTCATATTGAAACTAGAATGCAAGGCACAATTTGTCAATAAATGAATGGCAAGCCACAAACTTGCTGAAGAATTGAGTGTTATTTAAAACAGTATAAACTCATGAATATTTTTATTTCAGTGAATTATAATCAATTATTATCATTTTGCCAGTGAGAACCCTTTCAAACTGACTCAATTATTTTTTGAAATCTGGTATCTCACATTGGAGAATAGTATTTAAAAATTTAGATTTATACTAGTTGCACAGGTTTCCCCACCATCAAACAGTAGAATGGTCTTTTTTGGTATATTTTGTGGGTCTAGTAATGCTACTATCATTCATTTACATGGGAAAAAGCCTGAGTTTTCCCAGAGACCATTAATAACCTGTAACATTATATCAAATAGTGGGGAAACCTATCTAGAATTATTAATTTTTAATATAATGAGTTTACTATAATTTTTTTTATACAAAGCCATTCTTATTTTAAGATAATAAACTTATTTCTCTGTCTACACACTGCACCCACCACCAGAGTTCCAATATCCTTCATCACCGTCTTGCTCTCTCTCACCCTCCGTCTCCCTCCCCACTCACTGGCAGTCATCATCTTGTCTTCCATGAATTTTTCCTGGGTTCAATATTTGTTTCATTTCATTATATTCCTCATATGAGCAGAACCATCTTGTATTTCTCTTTTTTCTTCTAACATATTTTGCTTGACATGATCCTCTCCAGTTCCATACAGAATGTTGCAAAGGACACAATTTGATTTTTTTACTTGCTGCATAGATTCCATTGAGTACATACACCATAGTTTCTTTATTCAATCATCTGTTGGCGGGCATTTAGGTGATGAGTGATGTATGACATTTTTTCAAGAGTCTGTAGGCCACTTGTATGTCTTTTTTGGATAGGTGTCTGTTCAGTTTTTCTGCCCATATATTGACTGTGCTGTTTACTTTATTAAATGCCTGAGCTCATTGCATATTTTAGCAATTACAGTCTTATCTGATGTGACTATTTTCATGAATTCAGTGTGTTGTCTTTTAGATTTAGTGGTGGTATCTTTTGCTGTGCGGAAGTTTTTGAGTTTGATTTCATCCAAATTATTTATTTTTACTTTGGTTAATTTTGTTATAACTGTTCTTTCCCCAAAACACTCTTCCAAGTATTTTGTGGTATCAGGTTTTATGTCCAGGTCTTTGATCTGCTTTGAGTTAATTTTTGTGTATGGTGCTAATGACTAATCTAGTTTCATTTTTTTTGCAGATGTCTGTCCAGTTTGCCTAACACCATTTATTAAACACTTTCCTTCTTCCATTGTATGCTCTTGACTCCTTTGACAAAGATTAATGTCCAAATAAGTGTGACTTTATTCCAGTGCTCTCAATTATATTCCAATTATCTATGTGTCTTTGTTCCACTATCATTTTGTTTTGATGAAGATCACTTTGTAATATAGTTTGATATTGGGAAGTGTGATTCCTCCACTGTTCTATTTTGTCAGTATACCTTTGGTTGTTTGAGGTCTTTTGTGATTCTAAACAGGCGTGAGTATTGCTCACTCAATTTCCTTGAAAAATGTCTTTGCAATTTTCATGGGAATTGCATTGAATCTGTATATTATTTTGGTAACATTGCCATTTTAATTAAGTTAATTTTTCCAATTCATGAGCATGGAGTATTCCTCCATTTCTTTGTGTCTTCTTCTTTTGTTAAAGTCATCATTTTCATTGTAGAGGTTTTCACCTCCTTTGTTAGGTTTATTCCCAAATATTTGATCTTTCTTGCTGCTATTCAGAATGGAATTTCTCTCTTAACTTCTTTTTCTTTTTCGCTTCATTTTTTGTATGTAGGAATGAGACTGATTTTTCAGTGTTTATTTTATATCCTATCATTTTGATATACTCATTCTTGGTGAGCTCTTTAGGATTTTCTAGATATAATATTATGTTATCTGCAAATAAGATTGTTTTATTTCTTCTTTTCTCATTTGGATCCCTTTAATATGTTTTTCTTGCCTTATTGCTCTGGCCAAGACTTCCAGGAATATGTTGAATAGTAGTGGTGAAAAGGGGAAAGGCTTTCAGTTTTTCACCATTGAGGATGAAGTTGGTTATGGTTTTGCTGCATAATGCTCTTATTATGTTGAGGTATTTTCCTTCTATTTCTGTTTTGTCAAGGGTTTTTACCATGAATGGGTATTTGATTTTGTCAAATGTTTTTTCTGCATCTATTGATATGATCATATGAAATCTATCTAGTATCATTTTTATAAGAAAATACAGAAGCAAACTAACCATTCCCAGTTTAGTACAAAACAACATATCGAAGACATGGACTAGATCTGCTATTACCAAGTAAGGTTAATCTCCTGATACAAAGTTGGGCAGAAGAGCTATTGCAAAATGATGCATGCAATAACACTGTCATTCATTCAAATATTTAAGAACTGCATAATAATAGTGTATTTTGTATATGAATGCATATGCAGTGACAAAGAGAAAAGAGTATTTTGCATGTAGAAGCTAGCTTAGCTCTCACAGCTAGGCCTAAATATTTTCCTGTTAAGCAAAAACAATTTATTAGAGGATCAACATCAGACAATGCCATTTTGTGACCCTTGTAGATCAAAATAAATATGACTATTCAATAATTATATATAAACACTAATAAAAGCAAGGACATTGCCTAAACCACACAAATGACCAAATATCCTCCTATCTTGGCTAATGTAACTGACTGTGGCTTCTTAACCAATGACAACTTCAATGTTGCGCTACACTTCCCTCCTTCTAAATGAGATTTACTAAGAACTTTAATCCTAGAATTGTCCCACTTCCCAACAGTCTCCAATCCAGACTAAGTGTACTCACATTATTGGCTACCTTTATCATCATCCACAGAACTATTTTCATCTTGTAAAATTAAAACTCTACAAAACAACTGCCATTCTCCTCAACTTCCAACCCCTAGCAACTGGCACTCTATTTTCTATCTCTAGAAATCTGACTAATCATTCTGTCTCTTTGAATTTGACTAATCAAGTTATATCATAAGAGTGAAATCATACATTCTTTGTTCTCTCTATGCCTTTATATGATTGAAATATATCATTTTAAGTAAATATTTCTGTAAAATAGAATTAGAGCAATGATCTCTCCCCATCATGTCTTAGAGGATATGAAATGAAGTGTTTTTATTTAATATATTCTTCCAGATTACACATACAATGATACGATGGAGCAGAGGCTCCTAGTGACTTTTGCATCTTATCTTTGCACTAATATTATAATTATCTGTGGGGTATCTCTGTGGTCCATTAGAAGACCTTGCCCTTTATTCTTGAGATGTTACCTCATTTTCCTTTGACATCCAATGTCAAGCACAGTAACTTGCACATAGTAGATACTTAAAATATGTGTATTAAATTAATTAATTCACATTATTCTAAGACTACCTTACTGATTTTTGAAAACACTGGTTTTAAATTAATGACTTGAAAAACTTTTTGAAATATATATTTGTCCAAATCAATAACTTCAAGTCATTCTGCTCTTTCTTTGTTGCCTTTACAATAAACTCAACTATTCTTGAATTTTCAATAGCACAAAAATGTTTCCCCTGCAAAGACAATCATTCACTTGACAATCTCTCTTCCCCACATCCTTATCTTGCTACATCAAGCATTTGAAACTTTAAGTAATTTTCGTGCAGCTGTAATTGAACAGATAATATGACTGTTGAAGCTGTGCCAGTTGCCACATTACCATCGCCATAACTCAAGCAAAGCACAGACAAGAATGGCTTCATGTAAAAAAGGCTTATCATTCACTAACTATTTTAAGTCATTTACTTCCTCTATTCTCCAAGCCTCAGGATGCCAAGGAAAAATAATGTATTATAATGGATCACAAACTCAAGCACAGGGGAAAATGCTAAATTAAAAAAAAAAAAAAAAATCAGATTATCTTTGGCTAATTAAATATATCAGTAAAAATGAGCCCAGCTCTAGTACACATCTAAGATCTGGTAAAATGGATCAGTGAAAGACCACATACTAATCAAAACATGTTGGTTTTTTTAAAGGAAAGTTGCAAGCAGAAATGAAGACAAGTAGGTGAACATTCAGGGCGAGGTGGAAGAGGCATATTACTTTATTTTTATTTAGCTGCTCACATTGGTTGTTTCCCCCAGGCCCAGAATGTGAACCTGGGTCCTTGGGATATAGGCAGACTGCATTCCTTTGAAGGTGGCTAACCTAACCACTACTCCACCAGGTTGCGCAGAAAGATCACATTTTCAATGGAGGAGTCATTTCCCTGCTTTGGTGTGTGACCATGGACCATTCACATAACTCTGAAACATTCAGTTTCCTTAAGTAGTAGTAATAGTATCTACCTTAGAAGCATGTGAGAGGATTAAAAGAGTCAACATTTTTCATATGCTCTAACTTAATCTACAAATAAGTTTGCATATTTATTATAATAACTTATCAAAGAAATATATGAAGACCAGAAGGTGGGGGGTATCACAGGGCAAAGGGTGAAAGTTGAACTTTCCCTCCATTCTCAGCAGACAACCTCACCTCATACCTCACAGAGAAATCTATCTGAAGCTAACAGAGAGCTCTCAACTTCCTACCATCTGCTTTTGAATGTACAATCTATTTTATATCTGTTCCTCTCTTTCAATTTTTATTTAAGCAACTTTCTTCTTCCTCGTCAAGGCCAAATCTCTTTGCATATGTCAGGCAACCCATTTCCTCAAGAATCATATTCTATCAATTACCTTCTCTATCTTCTGTATCTTATAACATCATCTCTACTGGGTTCCCGAGGATCATTCAAATATGTTCACTTCTATTTAAGAAAATCTCCAATTGTAGTTCCCTTTTTAAATTACATTTCTACTTCTCTTCTTTCCTCAATTATGCTTCTGGAAAAAACTGTCTTTATTCACTCTTTCTATTTCCTCATTTCTCACTCCATAACCCACTGAATTTGTTTCTTCTCTCAACAGCCCACCAAACTACAGAGTTAAGATACCAATGATCTCTAATAGGTATTCTTTGGAGCTCAACTAACCTGGCTTCCCTGCAGGATTTTATAGTGATAAATTTGTGTTCTCTTGTATTTTGCATGTCCCACTTCTGGGTATCCTCCTGTCCTTTCTTAATTCATATTTAAAAATTAGAGTTTGTCAGGATGAGGTCCTGGACTCCATCTCCTCTCCATTCTTCCTGCTATTTGTATATTTGCACCACCATCCATATATTTACCACCTAGGATGTACATATCTAGAACATACCTTTGTATCTGACTTGGCATCTCCACCTGGATATGGCCACAGGTTGGGAGTCCACAAACGACACACTGAGATGGAGTTTTGGATGTAAGATTTTTATTAGAAATCAAACTCCTGTGAAGGAAATGACATGGAGAGAATACAGGTCTGAGGAAGAACTTGAGTCTCATTCAGTTTCCCTCAGTCATGTCATTCAGGGGCTCTGGAAAGACTGTTTGTTGCCCATCAGAGTGTCTCTTCTCACTCATCCACCTAATGTGTGCTGCCCCAGGAAGGGCTTGATCTCTGAAGAGACGGCTCCAACAGCACGATGGGTCCGGAAGTTTCCTATAGATGGGAGCTATCTGCTGCCTGCCTTGTTCCAAGTTGGATGGCACATTTCCTCACCGGGCACAGTATCTTGCAGACATTTTATCCTCAAAGCAAAAAATTGGACTTCTCCTCTGAAAACCTGCTTTTTTCTGCAGTTTGCTGGACTTCTGAAAGAAGCACCCCCATGCATGCAGCTGCACACACCATCACCCTTACTTTTTTATTTTACCTTTGATATTCCCCCGTCTCTTCTTGTCTATTGGAATTAGCTCCTGCGCTGCCTACACCCTTCCTAACTCCTCTAGCCTTTCTTTATACTGATTCAGACAGAGAGATATTTTTAAAACATATATACAATAAATATATATTAGCCCTTAGGTTGACTTCCTATTGCTTTTAGAAGAAAAAGCAAAACTTCTTTCATGGACCTACAAGGTTCTGCATCATCTTATCCCTACCTCCCACCAGTCAAAGCCCGGATGTACGAGATATCACTCGGGCCCTAGAAACACGCCATGTTCCTCCCCATCTCAGGTCCCTTGCATGAGCCCTTTTATGTCCTTTAAGTGATCTTTCCTCTTCCCCACTCACCCCACTTAACCTAATATCCTTCTGATCTCAGCTCTGGTGTCATTGTCTCAGAGAGGTTTTTCTGACCCTCCAGACTTCATGTAAAGCAATATTGTGTCGCCATAATCACCAGCACTCTTGCAATGGCACTAAGCAGCCAGCAGTGTGCAGGGACTCATCTTTATTCATGGACTTTGTACTCCCTAAAACATATTTGTAACCTGAACATCCGTCATCACAGAGCTTTCAGGATCATTCCAAACATGCATAGAAAGAGTCCGGGAAAATGTTAAGTACTGGGATCCAAAAGGCAATGTTCTGCTCTCTTGTTTCAGCACTCAGACTGTAAACATGCCCTTTTCGTGGTCTGCTTGCTGCCAGATTTTGGCATGTTTGAGCTTTTTGTTGGTGGTTTTGCAGTTTAAAATGGGCCCTGAGTGTCCTACTGAAGTGCCATTTAATGTTCTTAAACACACAAAGGCTGTGAGGTCCTTCTGGGGAAAATGCATATGCTAAGTAAGTTTCACATTGGCATAAGGAATGTTAACTATGCATTCAATGTTAATGAATCAACAATTCTCATTAACTATGGTGTCTCTAAACAGAAACACAGGTAAAATAAGGGGCTGTATTAATTCTGGACAAAGATGTGACCAGAGGCGGACAGGAACCTAACGCTGCAAGAGCAACTCTTCAGTATTTACTGGTTCAGTATCACAGTGACCTTATGAAGCTGCCATAGAAAACAAGCATCTACTGCAATTGTTTCGTTATTATCCCTCTCTCCAGAGACTGTAAGTTCCAAAGGGCAGGACCAACTATCTTACTATGCTTGTATTCTGAATAGAAGGCCTTGTGCATAGAAGACTGATAGATATTTGTCAATGTGAAGAATGAAATTATACACCTTCATCCAGTATTAAGAATACATTCTGTCGTGACTTTTCATTTACTGCAAAGTCAAGACCATATGAATCTCTCCATGACACACACATTTCATCCTATAAATTATTTTTCTCTCTTAGCAAATGCTAATTGCTATGATCTGAGGACATCCCCTCAAAATTCATTTGCTGAAAGCCTTGTGCTCAAGGTGATGGTGTTAGGAGGTATGGCCTCTGGGAGGTGATTAGGGCATGAAGGCAGAGCACTCAGAAATGAGATTAGCACCCCCTTAAGAGACACACCAGGCTCCCTGGCCCTCTCCACCATGGGAGGACATAATAGGACCCCCAACTGACCACCAAGATTTCATTCTCTCAGCCTCCAGAGCTGTGAGAAATTTAAACCACTCCATCTGCATGCTTTGTTTTAGCAGCCCAGGTGGCCTGAGACACTGGTACTTGAGTTGAGGAAGTAAGACAATGCATTTATATTGAAAGGTAAACTAGGAAAACAGGAGACTTGCATTCTAATCCCACCCTTGTGGCAACCAACTGCCTGAGGGTGGGGGATGGGGCTTAAGGGAACCCCTCAACTTGAGTTTTTGTTTCTTCATCTATAAAACGAAATAGACTCAGAGTTCCCTGCCAGCTTCGAGATTTAAGTTTTTATATTATCTTCATAGATCAACTCATCTCATTTTCCATTATGCTTCTGGAAGTTGCCTCTGATCTAAAATGTAATCCCAAAAGAGATTTTTCCCTTGCTCTATCCAGAAAAGTGTCCAGCACACAATATGTATTTATAGAATGAATCTGCCCCTGGGAACTCAGGCTTCCAGCTCACCACATTAAAGTAGCCCCTTTTATATCCACAGACACTTTGAGTCATTTTAAAGGTATGTCACTATTTTCAGATACCACTTAGGTGTGTTAGTGTTTGCAGAAAGCTATAAAACTAAGTTTTTTGTTATTTAACTCTTATCTATAAGAACTATTTGTTTTTCAAGAAAATTTGACATCAAGGAAAATATAAAGAGCACTTAATATGCTGATATCCATAAATAAGAATTAAAAATCCAATGTATATTCTGTATATTCTTTTCTAGCTTTTTTAACTTTAATTTATTTTATCTTAAAGGAAAAGTGCAGGCAGACATGAAGGCAGGTGCACAGGCAGACAGGGAGATGAGGAAGTAGTTTTTTGTTGTTGTGTTTTTTAGTTTTTCATCTTGGTTGCACTCTTCCACCTTGGCCCCAAGTCATGAACCAGGGACCTTGAGATGTATGTGGACTGCATCTAGTGTATTAAACCACTAGTACAGCCAAAAGACTGTGTCTTAACTTATTCCCTTGGAATACATTAGGAGTCTATTTTTTATTTTTTTAATGCACAATAGTTAACCAGCAACATGTATTGAATAATAACATGCCGGTATCCAGTCAATGTTCAGCATCTGCCCAAGCTAATTCATACCACTCTCCGCCTCCCCAAACACATGCTCCCCATCACCATTAACCCAGACACCCAAGTCAGAATCCTAGACATCATCCTCACATTTCCCAAAGCTTCTCGCTACCTTCACTATGTCTCCAGGCCCTCCTGAAAAATCTCCTTCACAAGCAAATTGTGTTTTGGCAGTGCTTTCTAAGTCTCCAAGCCTGTCCTTCCACATTGCCCCACCTTTCTCTCCACTACCACCTTGGGCAAGATTGAAGTACTTCTGCCTCCCAAATTGTGCCACATCCTCCCTAGGGTCTGGGCTTCTACTCCTGCTGCTACTCATTTCAGACTGTCCCTCAGACCCCGTCACCTATTTGAATCTGCTTGTGCTTTCAGCCCAGGATTGACTATCGCACTCACAAAGAAGCCATCCTTAAACCGTCCTTCTGCATGTTCCTACCACTTAGATGCTTCATATTTTCTAAGTTGATCTTTGCTTCTTGAGATCCTAACATTTATCACATTCATGGCTGCATCTGCTAAACTGACCTATACTAAAGCAAAGATCTCCAACTTTTCAGACTATGGACAAACTGAATCACAACTTAGAACTCTACTCTTGGACGCAAAACAAAAGAAACCAAACACAAAATACAAAGGGATAATATAGCAAAGTGTCAGACACACAAGGGTTGCTCAAAAATGTTTATTAGGGTGAATGAAATTTTTTGTCGTTTCACCTTTATGATACACTGAGATCTATTTCCTGATCCCATTTTTTTAAGCTACAGCTCCTTATTTTGATACCAGTATCACTTTATTTTGATGTGTTTTGGTTTTATAATACATTTTAATATCTATTAAGGCACACACTCCCACACATCACTCCCATTTTCTCATCTGTTTAGTCTGTTAGATGACCTTGAGAACTTTATGTTAGATGGGGTTTTTTTTAACTCTTTTTAAAACTTCCTTTGGTGTTCTAATGGAATTACATTAGATTGAGGTCGAAATTTTTATCATTTGCAAGTGATACTCTTATTTCATCCTCTGAAAATTTTATAGTTCTCATTTTGTTAGTTGGGTTGCTATAATAGCTAGAATTTCAGGGAATAAAAAAATGCAGTGGTGACTGCAGTTATCTCTGGGAATGTCTCTGACGACCTAAATTTGATTAATATTGTGGGATACAAAATGCTTAAGAAAGATTAATTTAGCGTAGCACTATGTTAAATAACAAAACTATTCACATGGGGAGAAAAGCAGGAGGCTAATCTAGCCACATGGTGTTTTTATCCTGAGGGCTTTAATATTTCCTCAAATATAAACTAATAACAGTATTCCAAAATACATTACATTGTTTTCTTTGTGTGTTTGTTTTGTTTTGTTTGCTTTGTTTCCATGTTCCAAGAGTTCTAGGTTGCAATTCAATTTGCTCACAGTCTTTCTGAAAAGTTAGAGATCTTGTCTTTCGAATAACTCACGAAGTCAGACGACTGTCAGACGACTGTTTGCTGAGTTTGGGGTATGTGCAGGAAACATTCTAAATGTTTTGCCTGCATTGTCTCATTTAACATTTTATGAACCAAGATCCTAAAAACAGAACCAATGGGATGCATAGATGTGCATGTGGATAGGCTGTATGTGTAGAAGTGTGTACGCATACCTCTATTTTAAGAAATCAGTTTATATGATTGTGGTGACTCACAAGTCCAAATTTTGTAGGGAAACCAGGCAAGCTCAAAACTCAGGCAGGAATTCCATGTGACGGTCTTGAGGCAGAATTCCTTCTTGAATTTATCTCTTTCTTCTCATATTTTTCTATAAGCAACAAGAACAACCAGGCCACGCCTTCTTCACTTTGTTTGGAAAATGAAAAATCCGGATTCATCACTTACGACCTCTGCTTTCCACCCAATAATAGAACATAGATCAGGTAAGTTCTTTGACAATTTATAACAAGGTTCATCTTTCCTCAAATGTCCAGTAATATGTTCCTCATTTCCATCTGATAGCTCACCACCACTTTAACATTCATAGATCTAGCATCATTCTTTCCATCATTGTCTGCATATATAATGTATATCACATATATGTGTGTGCATATTCTAAGACAATTGGTTTCCCTTACAGTTTTCCACTCTTTTTTCTAAGCCCACTGAATAATTGCCATAATATCCATATCAAAAATTAAACATCAAAAATCAAATATCCTATCAAAAATCTCTTCAAGTAATCTATATTTTTTACTATCAAATGACTCAAAACTTTTCTAGCTTATAACCATTACTCATCTCTAGAGCCATTTCCACAGGTGTAAGTATTGGTTACAGCAACACTAGATTCTGATACTAAAATTTGTATTAGTTTCTTCAGGCTGCCTAGACAAAGTGCCACAAATTGAGTGACTTGCAACAGCAAAAATATACTCTCTCACCATTCTAGAGGCTAAAAGTCCAACACCACGATGTTGTCAGGATCATACTCCCACTGGAACCATGAGAGAAGGATCATTTCTTATCCTTTCCAATTTCTGATGGCCCCAGACAGTCCTTGGCTGGTGGCAGCATCATATCAATCTCTGCCTCCATTCTCAAATGTGTGTTATTTTCTGTGCCCAAATTTCCCTCTTCCTATAAGAACTCAGTCATAATTAGATTAGGATCCACACCAATGACCTCATTAGCTTGATTAAATCTGCAAAGACCCTATTTTTAAATAAAGTCACAGGTACTGTGATTAGAATAGCAACACATTTTGTGTTTACCCAAAAGATACAAAAGCACTAATTCACAGAGATTGATGCACCACATATTTATTGCAGCCCCATTCACAATAGCTAAGAACTGGAAATTACCTAAGTGCCCAACATCAGATGAATGGATACATACGCAATGGAATACTTAATACAGCACTTAGAAGAGCTGAAACTCTGTCATTTTAATCAACATGGATGAAACTAGAGGGGATTATGCTAAGTGAAACAAATCAAAAGAAGAAAGATACCAGATGACCTCACTCATAGGTGAAATGTGAATAGACAAAACAAAGGAACAGATAAAACAAAACCACCTCTTGGACACTTGAAATAGAACTGAGGTTACCAGTAGGGAATGGAATTGGAGGCAGGGAGCCCACTGGACAGTGGTTAAAAACACTTAGTGATTTGATGGAGAGCAGAATGCATTGACCTATATCTGAGGAATGGGGGAACTGCACATATGGAGAACCTCTATATATCAGTTTATTTTAGTGTGCAAAATAAAAGTTACTACAATAAAAAAAAAATCAACACATTATTTTGTGGAGACACAGTTCAACCCATAACAATTTCAACCTCATCACCAATTTCTGAAGTAGGTATTATTTTTCTCATTGTCAAATATAGAAGTTCAGATAAGCTACAGAATTTGCAAAGTCATGCTCTCTAAAAATCATAGAGTTGTAACTCACACCCAGGTTTTACTGACTCTAAACTGAACTCTAATTGCCTGAGAGTGTTAATTCTATGCCTAAAAATATAATCAGCAATACCAGACAATAGTTCTTTCTTGACTTTAACACAATGAACCATTCCCTCTCTCCTAAAATAGTCCCCCTTGACTTTAATGGCAACTCTCCTCCTAATAGCTCCTTGGCATACTTTTGTTGGCACCAGCTCTTCTGTTTTGAGTTCTTGGGTGATAGTATCTTAGGGACAGGTCTTCTTCTCTATAAATCTTGTTTTCCTAGTGCTCAGTTGATGATTTTAAATACCATTTCTATACGAAAGTCTCTCTGATATAGAAGCCCAGCTCTAATCTTTCCACTAAATATCAGGCTCATATTTCCAATTTCTAGCTTGATATCTCCTTTACATGTTTGATGAGTTTCTCTAACTCAACATGGCAGCACCACTCAAGGTGCTTATTAAAAGTAAGCGAAGTCATATCTCAATAATTTAGGCATGTGTGTTATTTGAAAAGGTACTCGGTAGCAGGAAAATTTTCTAGAGCAGTAGACCAGACCTGAACACTAGCAGCCAGGGACAATTCTTAAATCACAGTGCAAGACTCTTCAAGGGAGATACTGCTCTGACCTTTGCTGGTCACAGACAACAGATTCCACATTGTCAGCTTAGCATGTCTGCCACTGCTGCTTCACAGCCAGGACAGGTGCCATCTTGGAGGTTCACAATGTGTCTGACTGAGCCCTGCTTCACCCAAGCCCTTACTGGTAAAGCAAGTTCTGACTTTTATCTTAAAGAAACATGGATTCACAAAGCAGGGGCTATCTCAGACATAGGAATTATTTTCACTGGTACTGAGTGGCTAAATAGAATAGCCAATGTCCAAGACAGTGGCCAAGTAGAACTCTTAATTTTCCTTATACCCTCATCTACTTACGTGTTCAGTCGTTGTTGCTGGGAATATAAAATGATATGGCCACTTTGGATGACAGTTTGACACTAAAAAAATGAAACATTCTTACCACAGGATCCAGCAATTGCTCTCCTTGATTTACCCAAAAGAGTTGAAGACTTATGTTTACACAAACACCTGCTTTGGGGTTTTTATAACAACTTTGTTCATATTTGCCCAAACTTGGAAGCAACCAAGATTTTCTCCAGTAGGTGAATGGATAAATAAACTGTGGTATGTCCAAAGAGTGGCATACTAGCTGGCACGCCCTGGTGGTTTAGCAGTTTAGTCCACTGCCTCTGACCGGCATAAGCCACATACATCCCTGGGACCTGGGTTCACATTCCAGGGCCACAGGGAACAAGTATGATGAACAACTAAATGAAATAAATAGATACTTCTTCCTTCTCTGCTTCTTTCTTGCCTGCTACTCACCTTCATTCCTCCCAGCACCTGCCTTAAATTAAAAAAGTAATGAGCTCTTAATGAAAAAGCTTGAATGCGTATTACTAAGTGAAAGAAGACAATCTGAAATGGTTACATGCTCTTTAATTCCAACTACATGACATTCTAGAAAAGACAAAGCTATAGAGATAGTGAAAAGACCAGTCTGCTGAGAATTTTCAGGGTAGTGGAACTACTGTGTATGATACGATAATGATGAATATATGTCATTGTATGTTTGTCCAAATTCATAGAAAATACTTCAGGAGGGAACCCTAGAATACCTTGGTGATTTGGTGGAGGGCAGGGTATGCTGACATGTGTCTGAGGAATAAGGAAACTGTACATGTGGGGAACAACACGTGAGCATATTTTAATTTTCAGAAGAGTTGCTGCAATAAAATACTAAAAACTTTTTTAAAGTGAACCTTAATGTAGGATATAGACTGTGGATGATAATGATGCGTTAATGTAGGTTTATGAATTGTAACAAATGTACCCTTTCTAGTGGGAGAAACTGAAAGATGATGTTAGGGGAAGCTGTGCCTCTGTGAGGGTATGGGGCACGTGGTAATTCTCCATATTTTCTGCTCAATTTGCTCTGGACTCTAAAATAAATCTATTTGAAAAAATAACGAAGATGACTCCAAAAATTCCAGAAACTTGGTGGGAGAAAAAAAAAACAGGGAAGCTTAAGGTTGGAAGAGACCAAAGGCAGCACGATCACAGAGTAGTCGCCACCTTACAGCTGGACTCAAAGTCAGACTTTCTAGAACATGTTATAATTGGTCAAAGCATTTGCATGATCTTAGTGGTGGTCGTGTGATGACATGATCTATCAAGGAGGAACGTCTAAGTCCCCTGAACATTTTGTCAGTTGAGGGTATGGAACTGAAGGTCACGGACTAGAATGGATGAAAGATACAGTAAGTGAGAAATGAGGAAAGTGAATTCAGAAACCTGGAACATATAACTAGGTAAGGAAGTTCACAAATGAGAAGCATTAAGCCCACAAGTTAGAAAAAGGAGGTGTCCCCACACAACAAAAGGAGTTCTCCACAGGCCTCTGACTATTGAGTGACACAATGTTGTGATAACCCCCCACCCCAGCTTAACCTTGAAGCACAGGCCCCTGGGCTTTGAGGAAAGGAAACACAATATACATTAGCAAATTGAGGAAGAAATAAATTTTTGTATTGCAGCAGTCCCTCCATATTAATTAAGCTGGTAGTTGGATGCAAGTATCTCCCTAAATTGCATGCTCATCTTCTTCCAGCAGCACTTAATGTCTACAACTGGCACATTAAAAAGGCAGGACAACCAACTTGCATACATTTCTATATTTTTCCATGGTCAGCAAGTTTTAGAAGCTGAATGTCTCTTCTCAGGAAGTTGCGGGTGTTAGGCTGGCCCAGGGACAAAAGCAGCAGTGGCCATGCCCTGGAAAACAGCAGCCAAGCCCGGGGGAAAAAGGTGGATGACGTCAGAATAAGGGATGCAACCCCTACACCTGGATTCACAGGGCCAATCCCAATCGCCATATGGGAAGCCCCCGAAATTCCTCTGCTTAAAGAGCCGGTCCCCCTTTGTTCTGGCGCGCGACTTCCCAGCCCAAGACTTCCTGGCCCTCTGCGGACTTGGGAGTTTTGCCCGGGTGTGCAAACCCCAGTAAAGCCCTGGCTATTCGACATTTTTTGTCTGATTGAGCTTGTCTCCTCGCGGAGCCCAGAAAAACCTTACAGGGGGATGGGTTGATTAAGGAACTTACAAACTCTTAGAACTCTACCTCAGAGTAATCAGCAGTGGATTTCTAATAAAGTTGATGTGCATATTACCCACTTACAAGTTATCTCTTTTCTATATTTTCTGTTTTCTTGTTCTTGGTACAGGCTTACCTCACTGCCAACCACACTGCTCCTAGCTGTTCCCCATCCCAGCCTCCTCACTGTCCTGATGTGCTAAGGGAATACAGATGAGAGTCAGTAGCAATCTGAACAAGGGAGCAGGATTAGAATCATATATTTGTGAGGAAATGATGTGCCTGTCACTGTAAGGAAGTCCTTGTTTCCTACGGCAGAGGTGTTCTGTATCGTGAACATGGCACCTCTCCTAGAGATAAAACACACTCTGGGTGTCTCGAAAGGTCCACTTGGAAAGGGAGGTCAACACTAGAGAGCAGAGCTAATTCCCAAAGAGGTAGCCTTTGGTTGGCCAGTACGGGTAGCCATGAGCTTTCGTCTATCATTCTATAAAACTCAAGCATAACAAAAATTACAAATTGAATAAGGAAAAAGGAAGAGTGAGGTATAAATGCATATAAGAACAAGGGAGATGTGGAGAATGATTCTTTTTGTGTTGCAAGTTATTCCCCTCTTATCTACCAAAACAACATTAGTTAAGATTGTCAAATTAATGAACTCTGGGATATGTGAAATTAAATATCTGCCATTCCTCCACCAAGAGACCACCTACTCCTTACTTTCTTTTATCATGGACATCTTTGGTGAATCACCATTTCAGATTGTGGAGGATTTGCCCTGATGGAGTTTGTGATTCAGTCCAGAGAGCAAATGTCAACCTCCTCTCATTTCAACTAAATATTAGCTGGGTGCTGGAGAAACAAGAAAGATGAGCAGCAGGGGTCTCCTCCATCATGATTAAGGTCTTCTCCCCAGAGACAAAGCTATTAAATTTTTATGTACTTGACAATTTGTGAGAAAAAATACGTGGTGCTATTTCTCTAAGTGGGAACAAATCACCACCTCCCACGGTAATGATAGACCTTCGCTAGTTGCTGAGAAAGACAATTGTGGTTAAAAAAAAAAAAACTCAGCAGAGTGGGTGAGAAAAAAAAATGACTCAGGTATTGTATTTTCTAAATTTTGTCAGGAAATGTATCACTAGACAGATGGATAGGATTTATTCATACTATGGAAAGTCCAACATAGTGTCAGCCATAGCAGTTATCAAAGGTCTATCATGCACAGGTAAGTCATATATGTTACCTCTAAACTTTACTCGATACCTTCAGATGTTATATATATATATATTTTTATAAATAAGTAAAATATTTATAGATACAGAGACATACATATATTGAGAGATAATTTTATATACAAATAACCTGCACTCTGAAAAATGAAGCAATTCACCTAAGATAACATGACTAGTTTGTGCTCTGCCTACCAAACTACTTAACTATCCTTCCTAAGACTTATGTTCAAAGGCTGATTAGGTTAACTAAAACTCTGATGCCAGAATGTAATCCCAGAATGCTATAACCAGAAACAGAATTTGTGCATAATCATGGAGCAGATTAGAACCTAAGAAAGTCTACACACATGGGGAATCACTTATTCAGACCCCACATAGAATGATTTCTTCCTGAGAAAAAAATAAGCACTAAACCTTCCCATAATTTCAATAGTTCACTGTCAACAGGGAAGACACATCATGCTGGACAATACATAGATACTTAGGTAGATGAGATGTTTCACAGAACATGTTGGAAGAAAGTAAGCCTCTTTCTAAATGGAAAGGATGAAGACACTACATGCCTATTGAATGCTTAGCCATTTCAGATCAGACACTCTATTCTCTGCAGCCATCCAAGCTCAGGATAAGAGTAACAGAGCAGCAGGAGCACAGATGAGGGATCAACAGAATATAGACAACAGGAGGAGAAATGGGGTCATAGAGACTGAACCAGAGCAAGTTAAGCATATGCACTAATTACTTAAAAATAAGTTGTTTTGGTGGCCTAGCAGTTTAAATCAGGCACAGTCCCCATATATCCCAAAGTCTCTGGTTCAAGAACAGGGCCCGGGGAAACAACCAACGAACAACTGAGCAAAATAGATAAAGTACTTCTTCTTCTTCTTGCTGCCTGCTTACTCACCACCTTCATTCCTGCCTGTACCTTTCCTTAAAAAAATATTAATTTTTCTGCTCTTATATATCCATTTATGTTGTTTGTCATACATTTACTTACCCTACAGGTAACAGAAAATTAAATGGGGTTTGGCACTATATATTGTCACACTGTATAAATATTCAATCTTGATGATGGGGAGTAAGGGAATTCAACTGCAAACTATTGACTTACCATTGTTCTATGCTGTCTTCTTGGGTTTTATTTTTCTCTTTCATCCCCACCCTGCTCCTATGGCCTTCCCACCCCACTCCCTACAGTAACCTAGTCTAATGAATTTGATTTTTTCTTTAAATATGCATGTCATTATAAAAAAAATGCAGTTCTGTTTATATATGTTTTTAATTTAGAAATAATATGCTTTTTATCATTATTTTCTCTGATTTCTTTTTTGCTTTTTGTTTGTCAAAGGCAGGAATAAAAACAAGTAGAGGCAGTAGATCTGGAAGAGAGAGGAGGAAGAAGTATTTTATTTTATTTTATTTAGTTGTTCATCTTGATTATCCCCACAGACATGGGGCCATGAACCCAGGACTTTGGATGTACGTGGACTAAACCCAGCTGCCACTCCACCAAGATGCATCTGTTTTCTGGTTTTTCACTAAGCTATTTGTTTTTAAGATCTCTGCTTGTAGAGATAGATAGATAGATAGATAGATAGATAGATAGATAGATAGATAGATAGATTACTTTGCTATCTCTGGATGCTGTGTGGCATATCACAGAAGGCATTCTCCTCTTTTCATTTGTTCATTTCACTCAGGATGGACAATTAAGTGGTTCATTTCCACAGGCGTTCTCACACACCTGTGAGTTTCTCTAGAGCGAGTCCTCAGGTGTGGGATTTGGGATCTTAGGGTACAGGCCTACTTGATTGCAATAATTCCTATCAGAGCACCTTCTAAATGACTGTATAAATATTCACACATGCACTCACACACGCACAAGCAATCCCCTCATCCACACTTACATTGTGCTCCTTGAGCTTTTTCATCTGTCGAGTAGTAGCACGTCATTCCAACCTGTAGGCAACTGATCCCTGATGAGACTGAGGTTTTCTTTCTCTTGTGTTAGTCAATTTATATTCGTCCTTCTTTGAATTAGCTGATCTTCTTTGAACCAAACATTTTTCTGGGAGTTTCTGTCTTTTTCTAACTGATTTTCCTGGTGTTCCTTTATATTCTAGATATTAACACCTTTCCCTCTTAAAGGTTGTGAACATCTTTTCCTACTCTATTGTCTGCCTTTTTACATGTTCTATAGTGTCTTCTGTTATTTTTCTAAAGTTGAGTTTTTTTATTAGAACACGGTTAATCCTGACAATTGCAGTAAGTATCTGATGTCCGCAGTGGACAGACTAGATAACTATTTTAGAGAGTGGTCATAGCTAAATATATTCCTGGCACACTTTAAAAAATTTATGCGACTTCATTTATTTTATGGCTGATGCCCGCCTACTTCCATTTCCCCAAGAAAAACTACCCTGAAACCACAGATAAATTAAACCCATAGTTTATTGACTAGATCATCTTTAAAAAGAAACCAAAAGCAGAATTTCTCACTCTTATCCCCAATTCCTAATGAAACAGGACAGTCCCTTGCTCAGCTATCTCACATTTCTTTTGCATGTATTTTGTCTTTCATGATGACTATACTTAGGAAACTACCTGTGCCTACTCATTTGTATCACTAACATGTATTTCTCAGCTTAAAATTTCTCATTTTTCAGCTCTCTTTATAAATGTGTCATGGATTCTTTATTTTCTAAAAGCAAATCAACTGTAGTACCCCCACACATTTTCTTGATCCAGTGAATTTCCCTTATGTTTGGGTGGTCCTCAATCCTATGTCTGCACGGCATGCTTTTCCTTGCTATGTATGCCATATGATCTTTGCCCAACAAGATTGACTTGAATCGTTCTAGAGAGCCGAAATCATGGGAACTGTCTACTTTTATAGCAGAACTGTTATCTGGACCAGACAACTGTACTTATAGCATTAGTTATACTAAACTATGTAAAGCCACTTTTAAATATCAACAGCAAGCATTCTCTTAGTAAGATGAAATGTGATAGTTCTAACGATCTCTGCACACTCTGCTTTCTTTTGCTTCTTTTATCACAAATTGGTGAACTTTGAGAAAGCTTAAAGCATTTATTAAATGAGGTACACACCAGCACTCTCCAGATCTTTTACTCTGAAGAAGAGAAAAAAACATTGGAAACTGCCCTGACACTCAGCTAGAACTTGGTATTCTCCTATAGGACATAAATAATTTATTATAACATCATCATCAGACATGGCCATTCTAGGACGAACATAGACCAAGACAAAAGTATAATCAGTCCATAATCCTGCCTGGACATAGATAATATATGAATGTTATCTAAGCCATAAAATACAGAACATCCCTCTCTCCTAGCTAGTCTTACTGTTTCTTCTTTGGGAATTACAGCTTTAGCATTGTTGCAATTAGCTCTTCTACAGAGCCAAGATATTCAAATACCTGGTCCCTACTTCCTAACAGCAAACAATTCAAAGCAAATTTCTACTTCCTTAAACTTTCTCCAAAATCACCTAACCCAAGGTCAATACTATAAGTTCTTCATGGCATACATTCTCCCTCAGTAACTTTTCTACCAAATCCTATTTCCAATGGAAGGAGAGAAGCAGACCAACTGAGACAAGCACCTGTTTGAGAAAGTATGGTGCCAAAGGCCTGGCAAGAATAATCCCGTTGAGTTTTCATGGCAGCCCTGTGGGGTAAGCGTGATTCCCCCATCTAACAAATAAGGAAGTGAGACTCAGAGTTGTTTGCTAATTTAGTCACATTAACAAAGTAAGAAAGGCAATCTAGATTTTCTTTAAAAGAAAGGTACAGGCAGAAATGAAGACAAATAGACAAACAGGCAGGAAGAGAGGAGGACAACATATTTTATTTATTTGCTCATTTTGATTGTTTCCTAAGACCTCAGGTCTTGAACCCAGGACCTTGGCGTGTTTATGGACTATACTGGTGAACTAAATGCTTGGTACCACGGCACGCCTGGCAGTCAAGAATTTAACACCAGACTGTTACCTAAACTGCAAGCACTTTTCACTTACCATCTACTTGCCAGGTATGTCAGAAAAAAGTCTGAATATGTTAGCCTGGTGTGGAAGCAAGTACAGGTAGCTAATAATAGCACACTGTGCTACTTCTTTCTCTCTCAATGTCTAAATATCTCTGCAAATTTTTTTGACTATTTAGTGGCACTCAGTGCCTTCACTAAAAATAATGGCTAGTGACAAAAATTAGGAGCTGGTCAGTCATAAAGGCAATAAGAGATCTTGAGCCAGAGCCACCTACCTAAGTTGCTTCTGGATTCCTAACCCTCGGAAATTATGTGAGGTGATAGGCATTCGTTGTTTTAAGATGGCAAATTTGGAGCAATTTGTCATGCAGCAGTAGATAATTAATAGAGGGAGAGTAGGGAGGATAAGTGACTTGTCTAATATCACTATAGATTGCAATAAAGTAAAGACTAAACATCAAAGGCCATCACTGCAGTGCAGTCCTCTTTTTACTTCCCCCAATTGCCTCAATGGAATGCCTATTCTCTATTCTGCAGAAAACATTTCCTTTCACTAATGTAGAAGATCTCCAATTTGAGGACAAAGAAGGCACAGCATGGTAGGGATTGAGGGATAAATTGGGGTGGGTATGGATGTTTAAAAACTAGAGTCATCTTTGCTTTATAGTCATCTCGTATTTGTTTCTCTGAAGTTGACTCCACTTCTCAGGAAAAAGAATAGATGGAGAGCTGTTAGAGTAATATATTCAAAAACTGAATAAAGATGAATCTGTTGGTTGTGGGAAAATAACTGTTCACTAATGTATTTAATTATTCAAAGCAAATCACAACTTGATGGAAGAGCAGTATTCTTAGAGAACTCTTCTTCTAATACCTCAATCTCCAGATCTTTGAAATACAGTGTATTTTTTATTGTAGATCCATTAGTCAAGTCTCGATTAGATCTAGAGCTATCCACATTAGGTACTGTTTTAATTTGTCAGGGTCTTAAAAAGAATAATCATATTAGATATTCCATTTGTAAGTCACAGATGGAATTTGTTTGCAATAGCCAAAGGCAGCTAGATGCAATTGAAACCATATAAAAAGCTTTTGTAATAGATCTCTTACCAAGAGCATTTCTTTTTTGTATGCAAATTTCTAAATGCAAACCAATATCTGTCTTTACAAAATGCAACATTACCTTGTGACTATTTTTTAGAGGACGTATGCTAGTAACCAGGAGTATTTGAAAAATATAAATTTGCATCTGCAAGATGTCTGCCTGGAAATTATTGATTTTACCTTCCCTGAATAGCCTATTAAAAGGAAACATTTTTCTAATGTTTTCCAAGAGACCTGCAGGAAATCATTACTACTGGGTACTGTTGTTTTATGGGTCTTTGGATGGGGAGTTTTAAATACAAGCATGAAATATAAAAAGGAAGGATGTGACATGCAGACTGCTCCTGCCTAGGAGCCAGCTTTTATTCGTTGCCTGTTCTATAGTTTACTTTTCCAGGCATTTAGCCCATTCTAGGAATATTTAGTCATTCTAGGGACATCCTTTGTAATAACTCTTCCTCCTGCAGGAAATTTTTACAAAGAATCAAATGCTGAATTTAATTCCTACTCACCGAGGCTCCACCTCACCACACTGGAAGTGGACCTCAGCACAAGGCCATCAGGGTGCAACCAGTTGCTGAGTCAGGAACAGTTGAGAAAATTTCAGCTGCATGCACTGTCTTTGCATGGGACAGGTGGCTGAGGCAGAGCAGAGTCGAAAGTGTGACATAATCAGAAACAGTTCAGGCAGGTACTGCAAACCCTTAGTCATTACAAGTGATTCCCCTGAGACCTTTCCAAACCTTCAAATGTTAAAGCACTATCCTTGTATGATGGTATTGATGACAAAGATGAGGAGGATAAATCAGCTATATTCTGTTGAGCACTTGCTGAAATCAATTGCTCCTTTGTTTCCTCCTTACAACAATTCTAAAAGGGAGACACTCTTATTCCCACTTTACCTATGATGGGTATGATTTACCCTTGATCCAATACTTATCAATAGCAGAGCTAGAATTTTAATCACATGCCATGAATTCCAAGCCCTTACTCTTAAGTCATCAACATTCTCCAAGGATGACTACTTGACCTGCTCACAGTGATCTTCACTCACAACCAACATCATCTAAGCATAGGCATCCTTTGTAGCCTTGAAAACTACTGGTTAGTTTAAGTGTTATTACCAGGAGCCCACTCAGTAAATCTGAAATATAGCCAGAGGGAACATATTTCATCCAATATTTAACTGCAAAGCATCTACACTGTGCCAGGCACTGTGCTATGATGATGCAATGGAAAAAGAAATAAGAAAACTAGGACAGTAGAGAGAAGGAAAATATACCACTTGTCACAAAAGTTAAGCTATACTAAAAATTGGAGTAAGGCTATATTGAATGCTATGACAGGGATATAAATATATGAGGGGCCAGAAATGTGTCTGTGATAACTGACAGGTGAACAGATGTTCCGAGTTCACCAGGATGGGTAGGAGGGAGGGAAAAGCATACATGAAAGCCCTAAGGAAGACAGGAAATAAAGGCATTTGAGGAACTGAAAGAAGGCCCACATGACTGTCACATAGTGAAAATGTGGGGGAAAAGAGGGTAATTGGTGAGGGAGTACGGAGGTGGACCCACTGGAATCTTATGGGACACCTGTTATCTTCCTAGGCAAAATAGGAAGCCATTGAAAAGTCCTGGCACAGGAAAAATGCTGTCACCTTGTGCATTGCTAAAGCTCCCAGGTGCTACTATAAGGATTGGCACAAGAGCTAAGGGTCAGTAAGAAGCAACTGCAGTGGTATAAAAAAAAAGACTTAAGTATTGTGTCTCAGAATGGGGAAATGGAAATAGAGAGACCTGAACAGATAATACATATGCTGAAGATAAACCTACTTTGTTTTGTTACATGGGAAGAAGGAAAGTATTTTAGTCTCCTACAGCTGCTATAACAAATTACCACAAACTTGGTGGCTTAAAACAACAGCATAAATTTACTCTTACAAGTATAGAGTCTAGAAGCAAAACTCAAGTTGTCAGTCGGACTCTGTTTCCTCCAATGGTCCTGGGGAGCATCTTTCCTCTTTCTAGCCTCTGGAGTTCCCAGCAGTCCTTAATATTCCTTGGTTGTAGATACATTACTCTATTCTGTCTCCATTTTCACATGCCCTTCTTTCATGTGTCTCTTTTTTGTTCTTGTGTCCAAATATCTCTCTTTTTTCCTTTTGCAGGTACTGGGGGTTAGGACTTCAGACAATTGAATCCATTATAGGAAGTAAAGATGTTAAGTATAACTTCCAAACTTCTATCAGGAACAATCTAGCCATAGAAGTGCTTAATCTACTAAATGAAGAATGAAGACACAGATTTGGGTCCAGTTCTAGATATGTTACATTTGAAATACCAGTAAATTCAGATGTCAAGTTATTAGTTGGTATTAAGGTATTAAAGGAAGGAGAGAAGAGCTAAAGACAAATGTTTGAATTCAAGGTAGTCAATGAAATTTGTCAAGGAGAGAATTATAATGCAATTTTACCAGCCAAAAAACATTTTCAACAAATCTTAATGCCATCAGAAGAATGTCTATTGAATAAAAGAAGAAATGTGCAAAATTACATAGCTTCTGTGTAGTCAATAATGTTATATAAAAGGTATGTATGAATATAAATATGTAAACAAGCTCATTTTGATATATATAAGAAGAAACGAAATTAATAGATATCATAGAGGTAACTCATGGCTGCTTTTGTTTTCATCTTCATGTTTTCAGAGTTTTTCCTTTTTGTTACAATTAGTTTTATTCTTAAGGAAAAAAATTTAAAGACAAGTTGAATTCAGAAATTTAGTGTGGAGTCATAGCCTGCATTCCTGCCCTTGGTAGTACAGTAACCAAACCACTGCTCAGTGAACAGGAGGCAGAGCTGCACACCCCACCCACCTAACACTGACTGACCAAGGCCTGTGCCCAGGGCAGAAAACAAAGGTTAAGTTATGCCAAAATCCAAACCTCCTCCACAAAAAAAGGAAAAAAGAAAAACCACAAATGGCTCAAAGAAAGGTAACAGAAGTTCCCAGAGAAGAAATCAAATGATACAGAATAATACAACCTAAAAGACAGCGATTCAGAGAAATAATAATAAAGAAAAACTGAATGATCTTCAGGATGTACAGTTAACTACCCAAAGATAAATCTAAACCTCAGAAGAAACAATAGATTATAAGGACTACTTGACTGAAGAGATTAAGGATATAAAGAAAAAACAAACAGAACTGCTGGTACATATGAAAAATACAGGCTATGATCTGAAGAAAAATATGAGAAACTTCATAAACAGGCTCACACTTTAAAAGGAATAAATCTCAGAAACTGTAGACAAAAACAGAGATGACCCTCATGGAATAAGAGGGAGGAACAAAATTAAGGAAAAATAAAAGAAACTGAGAGAGAGATCGGATACCAAGAGAAGAACAAATACAAGGAAAATAGGTATCACAAAAAGTGAGGAGAGGAAGAAACAAGCAGAATATTTATCTGAAAAACAGTAGTAATACATCACGGTGACCTATCAGATAAGGTTGCTAGACGTAGTCCGCCCACATCCAAAGGAACCAGATTCAAGATCAGAGCCGGGGTAGGCAACCAAATTGTTTCTTCCTCCTCTCTTTACCCATCTGCCTGCCTACTCACTGTCATTGCTGCCTGCATCTTTCCTATGGGAAAAAAAAAAAAAAAAAAAGAACAGCAGAAGACTTCCCATACTTGTCACAAAACCTAACCATGAACGTCTAAGAAGTCAGCAGAACACCCCAATTCCTAAATTCAAAAAGACTTACACTAAGACATATCATAGTAAAACAAGCAAGATCACTATTCAAGTATAATGAACAAGTAAAGGTCTTCAACAATTAGCAACAGTGGATTTTTCCATCACCAAACCAAGAAATATTAAAAGGAGTTCTACGAAAGAGAAAACAAAAGCAAGATATGTTAAAAGGAGTTCTACAAAAGAGAAAATAAAAACAACCACTAAACCTCAAGAATGATAACAAGCTGAAATATAATCAGAAGCAAAGACAAGACTATCAGGAGAGAGCAAACTAAAATACTAAATAAGGAAATAAAAAATGAAAGGTAGGAAGCAGTTCAGAAAAGACGATAATAAATGGGTTAAATTAGAGATGGCAGAAAGTAGTCACAAAGCCTAATCTTAGTGAGATATATATCTGGGAAGATAAAGAAGCAGAGAGAATCAACATCAAAACTATCTAAAGGAAATTACAAAGAAACAACAGAGATATAAAACAAACAAAACAAAGTCTCTAATACAGCAATTAACCCGACACTTCCATAATCACCCTAAATGTAACTGAACTCACCAATCAAAGCACACAGAGAGGCTGGGGTGGATCAAAAACAGAACCCAACATTATTATGCTTACAAGAAACCCACATCAGAGCCAAAGGCAAAAATAGGTTGAAAGTGAAGGGCTATGCAAAAATGTATCAAAGCAGCAAGGATGAAAGGTAATCAGGAACTATCAGACAAGACAGACTTCCACCCAAAAAGTGCAAAATGAGGCAAAGATAAACACAACATCATGATCAAAGGGTTAATCCATCAAGAAAATATAACTGTCAATATATACACACGCAATGCCAAACCAACTTGCCTTTAACAGGGCTGAAGGCAGACAGTGACAGCAACACAATAATAGGAGATGGCAACACCCCGCTTACATCAATAGACTGATTATCCAGGCAGAAAATCAATCAAGCAATAAAGCCCCTAAATGAAATAATAGATCATATGGACAACACAGACACACACATAACCTTCTACCCCAATTTAAAAAAGAGATTTTAAGTTCTACTCAAGGGCACATGAAACATTCTCAAGGATAGATCATATCCTGGAACATAAAACTCATCTCAGTAAATTTGCAAATTATCTTATGTCTTTCTGGATATATTTCTGAAACTATACAAAGTTTATTCTCCAACCACAGGATGTAAAACTAGAAATGAACCAGAAAAACAAAACTGAAAGAACCACAAAAGATGTGGAAATTAAACAACAACTTCTGAACAATTCCTGATTAATGAGGCAATTAAAGACAAAATTAAAAATCATCTGAAAACCTACAGACATCTCAAACTGAATATCTAACAAACATCTGAAGGAACTGGAAAAAGAAGAACAATTAAAACTGAAATCAGTAGAAGTTAGAAAATAATAAAAGTTAGAGCAGTACTAATTGAAATAGAAAACAAGAAGATCGTTCAAGAGATCAACAAACTTAAGAGCTGTTTCTTTCAAAATATAAACAAAATTGATCAATGTTTAGTCAGACAGGAATCAGAAAAAAAAAAAAAACCTAATAACAAGATTCAGAAATGAAAGAGAGATTACAATAGACAGTGAAAAAATACAAAGGATTCTGAGATTACTTTGAACATCTCTATGCCAACAAATTTTCCAAGCTTGAAGAAATTAACAGATTTCTAGAGTCCTACTAACTTTCCAAAACTGATTTAGGAAGACCTAAGGAAAAGTGAAAAGATCAATCACAAGTGCAAAAATTGAAGCGGTTGTCAAAAGTCTCCCCAAAAACAAGAGCTCAGTATTGGTTGTTTTCACTAGCAAATATTACCAAAGAAGACCTAATACCTATGCTCTGTAAATTCTTCCACAAAATAAACCAAAGTGGAGAGAAAACTCCCAAATATTTTCTACAAAGTGGACAATATACTGATTCCAAAATCAAGTAAAGACAGCACCAAAAAAGAAAATTATAGACAAATATCACTAATAAAAATAGATATAAAAATCCTCACAAAATCTTGATTAAATAAAACATTGTACAAATCAACATTATGACCAAATGGGACTTATTCCAGATATGCAAGGATAATTCAACATATGCAAATCAGTCAATGCAATATACTACATCAACAAAGAGAAAAACAAAATCACATGATCATATCAATAGATGCAGAAAAAGAATCTGACAAGCTTCAACACTAATTCATGGTAAAAAAAACTTTCACAAAAATGAGAAAAAGAAATTACCTCCATATAATAAAAGTCATACATGATAAATCCACAGCTGACATCATACTCAATGGCAAAAAGCTAGAAACTTTTCCCCTAAGACATGGAATAAGACAAGGATGTCTGCTTTCACCACTACTATTCAACTTAGTTCTGGCAGTTTGGGTCAGAGCAATAAGAAAAGAAAAAAATATTAAAGGAATCCATATTGGATAAGAAGAAATAAATCTGTCACTCTTTACAGATGACATGATAATCTACTAAGAAAACCCTAAGGACTCAAACAATAAAAAACATTAGAAATGATAAATAAATACAGCAAAGTGATAGAATATAAAAGCCATATACAGAAATGAATAGTGTTTCTATATGCAAACAATAAAATAGAAGAAAAAGAAATCCCATTCACAATAGAAGCAAAAAGATAAATACATGAAAATACATTTAACGGAGGCGAAGGACCTTTACATTGAACACAGCAAGATAATGATAGAAGAACTGTATAAAGACAAAGAGACAGCTGCATATTTCTTACTTATGGATTTGAAGCATCAACATAGTTAAAATAATCATCTTACCCAAAGCAATATATAGATAAAATGAAATTCCTATCAAAATTCTGGGGCGCTTTCAAAGAAATTGAACAAACAATACTGAAGTTTGTATGGAACCATGAAGGACCTCAAATAACCAAGGCTATTCTCATAAAAAATAAAAAGAATGGAGAAATCACACTTCCCGACTCCAAACTATACTACAGAGTGATTGTCATCAAACAGTATGGTCTTGCAACAAAACAGACAGAACAGTAATATAAAATTGAGAACCCAGAAACAAAACTATACCTACATGGGCAGTTAATCTATGACAAAGGAGTCAAAAGCAAACAATGTAGGAAGGAAAGTCTACACAGTAAATGCTACTGGAAAAACTGGACATCTGGAAAAAAAATGAAGCTAGATTACTTGTCAGCACTATACAGAAAAAAAAAAAACTAATTCAAAATGGATCAGAACTGGATGTGAGATCTAAAGCCATAAAATAGATAGAAGAAAATGTAGGCAATACACTCCTTGACATCATCCTCAGAGATGTTTTGGGGAAAGTGACACCTACAACAAGGAAAACTAAAATAAAACTAAATAAATGGGGCTATATCAAATTAAAAGTTTTCTGTACATGGGGAAAAAAACCCCACTAAAATAAAAAGGCAACCCACTGAATTGGAGAAGATATTTGCACAACATGCATCAGACAAGAGCTCACAAGACTCAACAAGAAAAAGCAAACAACCCACTCAAAAATGGACAGAAGAGCTGAACAGGCACATTCCTGGAGAGCGTAGACATATGACCTACAGTCACATGAAGAATTGCTTTACATCGCTCACCATCAGAGACAAAAACACTATGAGATATCACCACACACTAGGAAAATGACTGATATCAAAAAGAGTAGAAACAATAAATTTTGGAGAGTGTTTGGAGAAAAGGGAGCCCTCTGCAATGCTGATGAGAATGAAAAATAGCGCAACCTCCACCTCTGTGGGAAGCAATATGAAGTTTCTTCAAAAACATAAAGATGGAACAGCCATTTGATCCAACAATCCCACTTCTAGGCATATACCCAAAGAACACAAAAACACTAACCAGAAAAAAATTATATAGCACCCCGATGCTTAGAGCAGCGCAAGAGCTGAGACGTGGGAACAACCTAAATGCCTACTCACAGATGACTGGATAAAGAGAAAAAAAAAAGTGTGTGCGTGTGTGTGTGTGTGTGCGCGTGTGTGTGTGTGTGTGCGCGCGTGTGTGTGTGAGTGTGTGTGTGTGTATACTCAAAGGAATACTGTGCAGCTGTTCAAAATCTGAAATTGTGTTTTGGGGAACACAATTCCACTGAATGGACCTGGAGGGATCATGCTAAGCAAAATAAGCCAGAGAGAAAAAAGAGAAATACAGGATAGTTTCACTCATATGTGGAATATAAAGAGGAACAAACAAAAGCAAATTTCAACAAAATTCACAGGGTGAAAGACTGTAGCTACCAAGAGGGTGTTTAGGGGGCAGAGAACAAGGGAAGGAAGGAGTTAACAAGATGGTGGTAAAAGGCTCTAGATCTCTGGTGCTGGGTGTGGTGTGAAATGAACACAAACTGAACTGATTTTAATATACTAAAAAAGCATATAACTTTATATGCTTCATAGCAATATAAAGATGTAATAAAACATTTTAAAGAACTTAGGAGAATTAAGATAAACAGTATTTAAAACTTAGCATATCCAAAATAAACTATAAATGACAAAAAAAGAAAAGAAATTTCATGTGGTTGGAATATAGGATGTGGAAAATAAAGGACTAAGAAAAGATGAAACTAAATGGTTGTTACAGGTGCTGGTCTAATTTACCAAATAAAGCAATTTATTTTTCATCCTATAAGTAACAGGAAACTCTAAAGTCATTGAAAAATGGAAACAGAATGATTTTTGCTTGAAATTTAGTTATAGCTATTTTTCTGACTGCAGAAGCTTAATATATTCTCATTACAGAATAAAAATAGACCTACAGGAAATTACATATCCACTGTTAACATTTTTTTCAGTATTTCCTTCCAGTGCTCTTTTCTGTACCTATTTTGCACAGATTAGATAAAATTTTGAACAGCTTCCTTTTTAAAATTTATCATAATATGATGAATCTTCCACAATGAATTTGAAAATCTCTCGAAGCATAATTTTGTTGACTATGTAACTATGAGATATTATCATTTACTTATCTGTTCCTCTGTGTTTGAATATGTTTGTCACTTAAATTCTTAGGTAAATTATAAAGCTGAGGTAAACATCTTTGTTCTTGCGTTTCCATCAGAACTTTTATTAAACGCCGATTTTCACTAGCACTGCTAAAATGCTAAGGAAAGGAAGTTGATCTCCCTCTCTCCCTTTTCACCTGTAGTCAGGACAGCTCCTGGCTCTGCAATTCTGGCGTCTTCCCAGTAGAGGGAACTCTCTGCATATTTAAGTCGGTCTCCTTGGCGCAAAAGGAACAGCAAATTGATCAGGTTTCTCAGGAAAGTGTTTTCTTAGCCAGGCATTGCCCTGTGATTCCATTGTCTTACATCCAGGCTGCCTATTCCTCCTGACACTGACCTTGTACTATTAACTTAGTCACCAGCTCTTTTGACTCTAATCAGCTATTCTCAACTTGGACCTTGCATCTACAGATGCTGAGTTGCTCCGAGAGCCAGGTGCAAGCATTCAAGTGCCTGCTTCTTCATTCCCTCCATTAGACACTTGATCTTTCTGGAACCACAGGTGGACATTCATCTATGCTGTTCACCACTGCATCTTCATTGCTTAGTCAGGTACCTGCCACATGTTAGACATATAATAAATACTATCATGTGAATGACTGAACCATAATGACTTGGCAGGAGCAATACCTTCTCTTTAGTTCCTAAGGGCACATCTTCCGCCTGAATTCACTCATTCTGCCCCTGACAAAGGGCAACTTTTCTCTCTGCAGATCACTTCCTAAGCTTTTTATGATGGACAGCTCTCCCTCTTCTGGGCATTGGCGCCTGGTGAACAAAGAAGCCATTCAACGTATTGATTGGCCATGGAGGTTACATCATACTCCTAGAACTTAAGAGGTACTTTCATGATGCAATAGAAAGACCCAATGAAATCATGGGGTAAGAGTTACGTGTAAGTTGTAAATGATTACACAATTGGAAAGGATTATAAATGGGAAAATATAAGATTTTTATTTTAAAAGAAATATTTTAAAATTGTTTTAGTTCTGAAATTGACTCAATATTTATCCTGGCATCTGCCAGAAGATTCCTATTTTTAGTTTTCTGAGCCTATTACCAGACGCCCAGTGTCTTCTCTACTCTCTTATCCAGTGTGTTCCCAGCTTTCTGACAAGTCACTGACATTTTATAACTGAAAAAACAAACAGCTATCTTGTGCACCCTGGTGGCATAGGGGTTGGGTGCAGTCCACATACATCCCAAGGCCCTGGGTTCTCATCCCAGGGCCTGGGGAGCAACCAGGACAAACAGCTAAATAAAATAAATAAAGTGTTTCTTCCTTCTCTCTCCTCCTGCCTGCCTTCATTGCTGCCAGCACCTTTCCTTTAAAAAAAAACTCGCTACTCTTTCAATTATTTTATACCATCACAAATCTCCCCTTATTTTCCTTTTTTGAATATTTATAATTTAAGGGGCTAAAGGTCACCAGAGAGCTTTAATCTAACGGCAAGCTTTGAAACCAAAAGTGAAGAATCTTCCATGGCACAATTTCAGGATCAGCAGCAAGCCATTGGAGATCTGTTTCTCAAGGGATCTGCTCTTGACTTCTAAAGTGTGCCATTTGGGGAGAGCAGCCCACATGGAGCGGTGCCAGCTTAAGAATTCAACACACGTAGAATTACCACCGAATTCACAGACTAGCTTTTTCTAAACAAGTCCACTGTATTTAATTTAAAGACACTCAGTTAACTTAGGAGCTAATGAAATCAGCACTGAAAATGATTGCACTTGACATACAGACTTTCATTCCTAAACTGTGACTGTAGGTAACTTTTGTGACCTGACTCTCTGTAGCGGCAGATGAATAAAATTAGGCAAACTATGCAAGTATAATGTAGCAGAAAGTTAAATATGGGCAGTAAAGGGAGAGTTTCCTGTGAACGGAATGAGTCAGGCTCTCGGGGCAGTGAAGGGACTTCATGCATCTATTTGACATAGTCCTGTTATGAAGCAAGTCACCCCTCATCCCAACCTCCAGAACCCCAATTTGTGTTCTTTCTTCAAGAAAGAAAAAAAAACAGTGAATAGTTAAAGAATTATCTTTATAAAGAATAAAGGTTTGGAGTGGGATAAGCAGTTAAGACTGAGAGGTGGTTTTTAACCAATTATGTTAGGGTTTAGTCTCCTCATAGTTCATAGATACTGGTGTAGGGAGGTGTGTGGGTGGGGGTCCATAGGTGGGTGTGTTTGATTAATTGGGGAAATGTATTTTGCCAGAGCCATATAAACTTCCAGTATTGTAATTAAATTGAAAAGTTATCCACTTAGAAAACAGAATACACTGTACCCTTGAAATCTAATTGAGTCTGCTATTAAAACTGAGATATAATATAGGCATAGAAATATGATCCAGCTCAATTTCAAAACATAATCAGCAAAAAAAAATTAAAAGTTTCAGCTCTACTAAATAAATTAGCAAGATTAAAATGCAAGTGGTTCGATTTTACACTAAGATGCATTTTCTTTAGAACCATGATATAGACATAGTATGTGTAGAGTTCTCTAAGTAGAGTAGTCTCTGGCCATTAAAATGTGTTGGATTCATCTTTATAACCTTTACAATTCTGGTACAATTGCTTTCCATAGAAGACTTCACATTAAAATTTGCTGATGAATTTAAAAAAAAAACGAAATGAAAACTATCTATGCCCACACCCACTATCCTACAGGGCAGAGGTATCTTTTTTTTTTAATTTTCCATGTGAGTCTGTTTCTGAGAATAGCTATTTGGTTCTTTCCTCAGAAAGCAGAAAGTGGTGGAATCGTAGTGGCCAGGGCTCCAGAAATCTGGATTCTAGTTTGAGCTCACAGACTAAGAAACGGAGTGATTTCTGGAAAGCCAGAAGATTGCTATACCTGATATCCTTTTCTCTGAATTTATAGTCTTGATCTAACTAATAAATATTAGGACTGTTCCAGTCCTCACTTTTCTTTATTCTGTTCAGTAAGTCAGACTTTTTACAAATTCACATTTGTCTCTCCATAATGAGTCGGACTTGGGAGAATGGAAAAGACTTTGGACTCCCAAGGGCTAAAATTGCATCTTACTCAAATCTGTACCTGAAGCTCTTAGCACAGTGCCGCCACAGAGCTGACCGGATAAATAATTGATGGCTAGAGGGTTACTATGTAGCTGATATTTATGGAAAAAAAGAAAACGGAGAAAGCCTGACTCTTTCTCCTTGTAAAAGTGAGCAGACTAGTCGTGTTGGAGGATGCATTTTCCTGTGCTGTAGATGAATGTACAAAGAGATAAATGCAATTCCAGGCACTTCATGTCTTCTCTCTGCCTTTTACGCCACCACACATAAGCAAGCTCTCTTGCACGGAAAAAATCATGCTGACTTCAAGAAGTTTTGTGGATTTTTTTTTTCCTAATAACAAAGTCAGCAAAACAGGGATAGTGTCAAGAAGTCAGTTGTTCTCTTTTTTGTATGAGGAGACTGCAGCTTTGCAGGCAAGTATTACAAGCACTGAGGATGTTATACCCTGACAATCTGACACTACCGAATAATTAAATCTGGTTTGGAAACAATCCTGTAAAAAGTGCTTTACTTGAAAAAAAGTTTTTAAGAAACTCTTTAACAAAAATATTATAATATGTATGTTCTTTCCATTGAAAAAGAATTTAAAAGTAAATAAATTTTAATTAAAATGTTAGCAATCCCTCTGATGCAAAGTTTAATATTAGCTTGCAAATCCACTGCTATGTTACACCAGACTTCTCTGTGAAATGATCCTTCTTTTGCAATGTGCTTAATTTTGGAGTGATTTTTCCTTGTGACAAAGTTGCAAGATCTTGTTAACTAGTGATGAAATGCAAATGCAATATTCTTGACTCCTTGGTGCTAAAGACCATTACATTTAGTTCTTGATTATTATAAGGTGTTCATTTTTTTTCTTGAAGTCAAAGTTTATCTCTGTTTAAAATTGTTGAAGCATCTTTAAAATGTCTAAAGCCCAAGGATATCACGATTTAAGATGATATTCCACAAGGTGAGTACTGGTTCCCCCTATGCTAGAGCCTCAGAAGGATCCTTGACAATTTTGCACCTCAAGTTTTTCCTGTATGAAAGCTGATGGCTGGTTTGCTTCATACAAGGACATTGATCTCATGACAAAAAATAAATAAATAAATAAACAAATACTGGTAGCAATCATCGTCTTTGCAAGGGAGAAAGAGGTACAATCAGAGAAAAAAACGTTGCTTAGTAACTATTATTATTGCAACACAGAACAAATAAAATGCAGCATCTTTGTAAAAACTCTTCTTGCATTGTTCCTTGAAACCGGGTCCTCCAAACAAGAGCTGGAAAAGCCGCGTTTACAGTGGGACTTAGTTGATGCCAAATGCAACCTTTTCACCACAGAAACAGAAAAAAAAAAAAAAAAAAAAAACACCCTGTGCTGGTCTCAGATCTGCCTTGATACTGAGGAAGTTTTTATTAACTAGCAGTTATGTCTTTGGTGAGGTCCGGAGAAAAAACCTTATCCATGGTAAACAGGAACAGACCAGATTTGGTCTTAGGAAACAATGCTAGTGAAGCATCAGATTCCAAGTAAAGCTTGTTGGAAAGGTAACAGTGACATTAACAAAAAAAAAAAAGTCACTCGTGGAAGAAGACAGAGAATGTTTTCAGATGCTTGAGTGTTACTGTCCTAAAGAGGGCTTACATAGTTGAAGATCAAAATGAAGCTTTCTATGTCTATCTATCCAGAAATATTTAAAAACTCTTACAACTTTGTTTCTTTCATTCACAACCCTAAATCAAAATAAAAGTAGGTTTCAAACTACTACCATGGCATAGTATAGAATGTTAGCCAAGCTATATGTCCTCTAAAAGCCAGATGTATCCGGGTAAATGTTCATGTTTTTCTCCCTTAGTGCTCTCATTCTCCTCCCTCACCCCCCTGTCTCCTGGGTCACCCCGAAAAGAAGTCGAGGTGCACAAATTGTGTACCATTCAGGGTTCATGCAAATCAAATGATTTGGGGGTTTATTATGCTCTGGGAATTCTCACATGGTTTCTCAGATCCATCATCTTTAGGCAAATGGCATAATCCTAGAATAAGAGAACCAGCAGATGACAATGCAGCAACAGATTTTCAGAACAAAGCTGAGGGTATAATGCAAATGGGTCTGTAGCCCATTTTCACTTGAGATTATCACTCTAGCAAGCATAGGGTATTTCTACCCACCCCCACGAACACAGAGACGGCAGAAATGAAAAGGAAAATGATGGCATAAGAAGTGGAGTGGTGTTCTTTCATTCGTGAACAAGTGAAAGTAGAAGTTCCCAAGCAAGGTGAACTCCCCACTCACTTCGCCCCACTTCACCCTCATATCTGCACATTCCCCCAAATGCACACTCTCACATTTGATCAGACAGAACAACTAAGAAGTGAGCTGAGGCTCCAACAATATAAGGATGCACCAGGGAAATACCATCTCTGCTTTATTCCTGTCCTCTCATTATTTAGTACTACCCAGATCGGTGTGATCTGAGGAAAATGTATGAAAAAGTATGTTCTAGAAAGAGAAAAGCATTTGTTCCAGTGCTAGCTCTTTGGTTTATCTGCCTTTCGAGAATGTCAGTTTTATAATCTATAAAATGTGAACAGTGATGATCTTACAGTGTCATTTGGATAATTAAAGCTAATGTACATATTACAATTGAAATTCCTATATGCTGCTCCCAATACAGAGGACTCCATCTGCCATTATTCCAATATCCATCCCCACCGTGGTCTCTCCAGAGTACAAACCTAGTGCTATTAGTTTCTGATTTTCCAGGAAGACTTCAGTGCCCAGTGCATTGTATGTGAATGTCAAATAGCTGTTGCTTGAACTGTAGAAGATCTCTGTCCTTAGTCACTTACATTCTGCGGCAAGACTTCATTTAGCATCAGAAAGTTGACAATATTCAGGTCCATGCCTGCACATTTCTAACTCTATGCCTTAATGCCTGTAAGAAAAGCTCACAGCTTCTTGGCCCCCATTTTCATGGTTGCAGACTCCATAACTGACAAATTTAATGCATGCATGAATGAATGGGTGAACACATCTCTGGGAGGCAGTTTACAAAAATGAAATTGATAAAAATTGTGAAAAATTATTTGTCCAATAATGTGGCTCAAATTGCAAATAACCATGGATGAAAGATATGCTTTTTCTTTATTTTATTGATCTAATCAGTACTGGGCAAAGAAAGAGAATCTAAGATACTGGCAGAATTGAAGAAATGTTTCATTGTAAGAACTACAGGTTATCCCAGATTGTGGTGAACAATTACCAAAAGTGGAAACAGAGGAATCAAACATTAAAAAAAAAAAAACATTCTTTAAGAAGAAAATTATTGCTGTACACGGCATGCAAAAGAATGAGATAAACAACAAATCACTCACAGTGTTTCTAGACTTTCCACTAGATTCCAGGGAGAAAGAGATCAGCATTTCTGGATATGATTTTTCTATTTTGTGATCTTTAATTCCTTATTTAGCATGACCCAAATAGATACTCCTACATTTTCAGTAGTGTTTCATTCACTCACTTAAGAAAATACTTACTTTTAACTCAAATGTGGATGTTCCTCCTGACAGGAATTTTTGTATGAAGTTAAGTCCCATATATACCTGGAACCATTTTGTTCAATTTATGCAGAGATTCGGTTCATCTCCTAAAGAATTTTTCTTTCAATTCTCAGACTGTAATGTCAGTGGGTCAGTATAAATTGGGACTAACAAAACATAGGATCTTCAAATGAAATACCACCCATTTACTAACATTTTAAAATATGTTTAAACATTCATTACCTGCCTCTCTATCCCAAGGTAGAATTAAATACTTTTACAAATATGGTTCATAAAAGCATTGTCAGTGACAATGAATCTGAGTGCTTCCAACTCAGTTTAGAAATATAAAATGTAACATAAATGCTTAATTAAAACAAAATGACATGACACAGTTGCTATTTTTACTACCTGTCTAACAAGAACCCACGCACATTTTTCTAAAATAACTGACTTAGAAGCCAAGAAGGAATCTGAGCCAAGATATTGAGTGCTGTACTTTGATTTCATAGAAATGCATATTCAGACCCACATGGCTGACCTTGTCATGCAGGAATGGGGCAGACTGCTGGCGGGTGGCGGGATGTGGGGCAGGTGGAGTGGGGATACTACTCTGGAAGGACTCCCCTCTTAAATCTCCTCTGAAAACAGAAACTCCAGTTCCCAGCTACTTGTCCCAACAAACATTTTCATCTGTCACTAAGGGTCTTTTCTTCCCCTCTATGCAAATCCACTTGAAGCAGATTCAGTGCATGACTTTAACTGAAGCTCAGCAGCAAGCAAAAACTGGAAGGACAATCGATGAAACTGATAAGTGCCTACAGTGCCCAGCATGTGTTATATATAGCATCTCCAGGGAAGAATTTTCCATTGGAATCCAAAAGGTCAAAATCAACAGTTTTCTACATATGGATTAAAAGAGAAGATAAATGGGCGGGGGTGGGGGGCCTCTTTTTTTCCTCCCCTCACTTTCCAGTATATCACCTCACCTCCTCATCAAACATTAATTGCTTATTGACTATGTATATGAGCTAAACATGCACTATCAACCCTATTATTATTCCCAGTTTAAATTCATTTTATAAGGATTATATGCTATATACCATCTTCATAAATATGGGAGACAAGCAGAAATATGAAAAGAAGCCAGATTTCCATTGCTGCCAGTTATCACAAGTACAAGCAAAAACCCTGAATTGGCCACAATCCCTGGCTCTTAACAACAGTCTTTGACTTTGCTTGACCTATCCCCTGGGATTTAAGAAAAAATTCCCAAGTGAATGTGATGGAGGATTCTGACCAAGAGATCAGGAGATCAAAACCTAAATTTAAGCAAACCTAACCAAGTTGCTCATCAAAGGCAAGAAAAAGACATGGTCAAAATCCCTTTTTTTTTTTTCTGAGTCTAGGAAAGCAAAACTGATGCTCTCTGATATCATTTTATTCAGTATCTCTATTTATTAAGAATTATTGTTAACCTGCTATTGTTCTTCATACTATCAGGGATGGGGTGTGAGGGTAGGGTGGGGGACGTCCAAGAGATGGTTGGGAAGGACAAAACTGTATTAAACAGAGATCTTGGTCTTTAAGTTCACTGCAGACACAAGATTTATTCATCTGTGCAATATAAAACAATAGAAGTCAGGCAGATCACTAATCCTGGATATCATCTATAGCACTGGAGCAAGTAAAAGGTAAGGAGGCAGAAGTGCACCCTGGTGGTCTAGTGGTTTAGTCCACCATAGCACAGTCTACATACATCTCCAGGTCCCCAGTTCAAGACCTGGGAATGGGGGAAGCAACCAAGATGGACAACTAAATAAAATAAAATGCAATGTTTCTTTCTCCTCTCTCTTCCTTCCTATCTGCTTGCACCTTCCGTTTAAAAAAAAGAAGGAAAAAAAAAAAAAAAAAAAAAACGGAGAAAGGAGGCAGCAAAATCTGCACAAAGAGGTAGAAATTGAGCAGTGACTGAGTGGACAGAATTTGGAGAGCAGCTGAATTGTTGTTGAAACAGTCAGGAAGAGAAGAATGCAAGAATATCGGAATTGTAAGCAGGGTGACTTCTGGTACAACCAGTTCATTAAAATCTCATTTTTGGAACTCTGATGCAATTCAAAACTGCTTTCTTTGACATCAAATAGATGTATGTCCAATCCCAGCTCTGCCAATATTAGCCCTTTGACCTTAGCTAAATTGAAAAGTATCTTTGAAGTTCTATTTTCTTATGTGAGATGTGGTATCTACCTTGTGGGTCTATTGAGATACTTAAACCAGTTTATAGAGGGCTAGCTCACAGAAATTCAAGTAACATATTTTATTTCAATTTAGAAGCACATTAACACATTAACAGTCATATCTGTAGCATACACTATTATTCACCCTCCGGAATCTATTCTCTCCTTCTTCTATAGTAAGAGAGTTGTAGCAGGGCTTGGCCTGTGACTGCCTAGCCAGAAGCTGCACTTGCCAGCAACCCAGGCAGCTGCTTGATCTCTGTGAAGTGTTTCTGCCAGTGACACTAAGCAGAAGTGATGAAAGCACCTCCTCTAGCTACTGTGAGCTGGAACATGGAAATGCCTGATGCCCAGTTCCTAGGCTGGTTGTATTTCCCTGAGACAAAAATGGGACATTAGGATGGCAAAAACAGGATGGGGTTATGTACTGGAGATTAAGGGGAGGGGAGAAGGCAGAGCAATCTGAGCAGGAGCACAGCAGCCAGGCCAGCAACAAGCATGTACTCTGTAATGCTGATTGGCAACCAAGTAGCAAAAACATGTGGTCTGCGCGACTTCATACAAATGGTCAGGGGTGGTGTAAGAAACTTTGGCACCTTAGATGAGAACCAAACTTGGTGCCTCTATAAGCCCCACTCTAAATGTCCTACCTAAAATACATGCCACTGTAACCATCCCAGGGTCAGAAATGCCCAATAACCTCCACAGTACCAGAGATAACCCCCATAGTACTTACCTGCAGCTCGACCACACTGCCGTGTTCTGCTCCCTTTGAAGAAGCAGGTGAGCACAGGATTGAGGGAGAATCACACAGCTCCTGTTTCCACACAGGGGTAGGAATAGCAGTTAAAGCAGACAAGGTCCATCTTTAATGTAGGACAAAAGGGACAGATGTTTGGGGACCCCTTCAACAGACCCCTGGAACAACTGCCCCTTTTTCCCCTCATTAAAGATGGTCCTGGTTTATTAAAATTGGGGCAAAATTGACATTTATATTAAAAAATGGGAAGGTTGGGAAATAATTTTTAAATGGTACTGTCCCGTTAAAAATGGTCCATATGGTCAGTCTATCAATTCTGATCATACAGATGAAGACATTGCCTTAACATATTGCAAAGAAGCAAAGTGCAAAGAACATGGAGTCTCCTCCAGAATGACTGCTTGGAGCAGAACTGGCCGCCCAAACTCTGAGAGCAGGCAGAAAAGAGGACTGAGCCTTATTCATTCTCATATTGGTCTCTTACTGCCTTTTCACCTAATTAATGCAAGATCTCGTCTATTTTGGAAAAACTAATCTCATATAAGTAGAGCAGATAGTATCCCCAATTTGACAGGCAAGCAAATAGAAATCCAAGGTTGTCTAACCCGTCAATGCTTTCCTTTCCTGCCACTGATTCTTAGGGGCTTCATCTGTGCAAACTCAACTCTGTCACTTCTTATTCCCGAGGTTGTGAACAGAAGAATCAGTCAGATTTAGGTGTTGATGAAAGTTTGACAGGGTTGAATTTTACATTTCAAATATAGGATCCTGAAGCTATATTTTAAATTAGCTACAGCTTGCAAGTGGCTTTCCTGGTTGTTGGTATTACATATGTGTTGCCTCTGTAACTAACATCTCAGGGAGCGCTGGAGTCTATAACTCTGAAATCCAGGTGAGAAATGCTTGGAACTGGTGGTAATTTACGCCCATAATGTAATTAACTAGGTGACAATTTGCATTCAGATTTGCACATTGCAGACTTTTTTCTGATTATTTCAAATTAAAAAAAAAAAAAAAAAAAAGCTCTGGCAAACCCAGAAGTTTTCTGAGTGTTCTGACAATGAGTATTTTAGACAAATGCAATAGAAAAAAGAGAATTTGTTAATCCTCTTCTGGAGCCTGAACAGTTTGCCAAGAAAATAATAAGCTGTCTGTCAGATATTTGAATGTGAAGCATGCTGTAATAAATAGATGTTTTCATCCCCATGTTATTTTTGCTCAAATGTATTTATAAGTTTTCTCTGACTCTCACCTATTGATAGGATCTGCCTAGCAATAAAAGATTTAAAAATCATAAAACTAAACACTCAAGGGTGATTGAAAAGAATTCATCGATTATATCAAGCACCTGTATTGTAGTAAAAAGAACACTGGAATTGGATAGTGCCCTATTCCTAACTGAAAGGTCTCAGTCAGGGATTTCAATGCTGCCTGTCTTAGTATCCTGTTGAGGGGGAAAAAAAGAAATAATCGTTTTTCTTGGGTGATGTTGATGTTAAATAAGATATTTATTGATTATAAGTCAATAGTACATCAATAATTAAAAATTTTTAATAAAAATTTAAAATATCACACACACACACACATGCATGCACCGCCACCACAAAAGACATTTATTGAAATGTATGGAAATCTTGTAAGCCCAGCATACAACAGGAACTTAATAAATACTTGCTGATTTGTTAAAGCCTAAATATGGATAAAGGTCTAACCTAATAATAGCTGTCACTTGTTGAAAATTTTTCTAAGACAATTTTATGAGAAGATACTAATATTGCCCCTATCATATTATAGATGGAAAAAACTGAGAGACAGAAGTAGTTGGTGCCTGTGTCTAAATTCACACAGCTGGGAAGTGATAAGGCAGGACTAGAACTTGGGAACCCAAACTTTCTAGGTTTTACGTGTAAGTACCAGACTATACTACCTCGTTCCAGAAAGAATCTTCCTCTCCTAGAACAAAATCAATAGCACTTTTGCTTTGTGCTTTGCCAGATGCATTATTGGAGGCCCAGAGATTAAAGATTTGTTCTGTATTCAAGGCTAAATAAACACAAAGTGACATATTCTTTTCACTATAAGCCAACATGTGTTTCCTAAAACTGGTGGCAAAATAAGGAATAGAAATAATTAGTTAGTTGAGTGGCAGCAATCAGTTCTGTATGATCCACTACATGTTTTACCCCAACTTTCTCTTCCTTGGTTATGTCTGCATGTAATAAACTTTCTGGGAGACATAGGACTGGGTGTCTTGTTAAATCCTTCACATATTTGGTAGTTTGGGAAAACACATTTTTTGTTATCTTGCCAATGAACAATTTGCCTGAAAATAAGTACGCAAAAACATTCTGATTGAAAAGATTTACAATCATCTTAGTTCTTCCTTTTTATGGCCAACCTTGGTGAGTTAGGGCATATAAATTTACTTCTCTTTTACCCAAGGCAAATTCTCATCTCTCTGACAAGTCTTTAAACTCTTCATGGAGGAGTAATGTGATACGCTTGTCTTTAATTTTACCTGGTACATGGAAAGCCCCTACCTCCTGTCCGACACTGTGGAGGAACAAAGTCATTGCCATAATAATAACTACCATTCGTTGAACACTTTCAAAGGTACCAATTACTTTATATACACTATTTTATTGAATCCTCAAAACCACATTCTGAAATTTTATTATTGCTATTTTACAAATGAATAAAATTAGATTTGGAATGTAGGATAACAAAAGAGTTAAAAAGACAGTTACATCGAGGAGCTTACAGACTGGTTAAGAATATAAAACTAATTTGAGTAAAATAATCATTGGCAATATTGTACATAATAAAGCATTAAACTTTATGGAGTAGGCTGTTTGTCCTATAGGACAGAGAGTAGGGTCTTCCCTACTAGACAATCAAATGCAACTACCCGCAAGCTACCTCCCTTGCTTCCCAGATAACCCACATTCAGTGAGTGTTCTGTGATCCAAATTCCCTTAACCCCGAAAGGTAGGCACGTCCTGTACTTTGTTTATATTATGAGGGATGTGTTAGACTGAATAAGAAATGTGGAGAAAGGATGACCATGGCCTGTTCCACATACCTGCGAATACCCTACCTCACATGACATGAGAGACTTTGTAAACGTGATTAACTTAAGGATCCGTTTATGGACTGAATTGTGTCCCTCCAAATTTCATTTGCTGAAGCCCTAACCTTTGGTACCTTGAAATGTGGCTGTATTTGGAGAGATGGTCAGCGTTTGAGAAGAAGGATATGTGAGATGAAGCAGAGGCCGGAGTGGAGAAAAGAAACTCAGTAGTCTCTCAAATGCAGAAAAGGCGAGGAAACAGATTTTCCCCTAGAGCTTCCAGAAGAATGTAGCCCTGTCAGCCTCTTGATTTTAGCTCACTGAGACTTATTGCAGACCTTTGACCACTACAACTGTAAGGTAATAAACATGTATTCTTTTCAGCCACCAAGTTTGTAGCAATTTGTTACAGCAGCCATCAGAAGGAATATAAAAAGATTACAACACCATCTATCTGCTCTACCAAATCGTACCTTCCCTGTTGCAATCCCTGCCTCTCACCTACCTTTCTTGCTGTACCCCTTCCTCCCTTCTCATCTGGACTGTTGCAGTAGCCTCCAATTAATTTCCCTGCTGCCAGTCCCTTTCACTCTCTGTTGTGTTCCCTTCTGCCCATGTGATTTTCCCGGCAGCTCCTTAAACAATTCAGCTGTCTCTAATCAGTTCTAAGATGCATGTGACTGCACGGAAAGGCTGCCCTGATATCCACGACCCACCTGGGCTCTATGTCCTTTATGCTGTTCAACTTGACTATGTCTATCTTTCAGTCGGGGCTGCATGTTCCTTTCTTTCCCACGCGGACTCCGTCCCCCTTTCTGTGCTGCATCACCCCATCTCTCTATCCTTCACTACATGCTGAGCAATCCAGTGGAGGCAGCATGGCCCCCTTCCCCATTACTTGTAGTTCTTTGAGCACAATGTCCTTTGTGTTTGTCCTCCCCTCATTGCCTTTGGCTGATTTTGTCCCCTTCTTCACTTAGACAATTCCAATTTATACCTCAAAACTCACCTCAGGTGTGCCTTCTTCCAGAAATCTCTCCCTGAGACTCTTTCACCATTATCTCAGTGGGTTTAGTTGTTCATCCTCCATCTTTTATGACACTGTTTATCTCTAGCATAGCCAGAAATAGCTACCTTATAATTACCCCATAGTAACTATTTCCTTAATGTGCCTGAATCCCCAGGAGACTGTATTTATCCAAGCTAGGACCACGTTGTTCATATAATTCCCACGTCCAGCACAGTGCCTGATATTGAAGAGATTAGTGTTTGTTGAAAGAACGTTTTATGGGAGAAAGAAGAACATCATGTACTCATTCACACAATAAATACTTATTGGGCACTCACTATATGTGAAACACTATGGGATACACAAATATGTATAAGACTTGGTAGCTGCCATTGAGAATTTTGTTTAATCAGAGGGTTAAAATATTAGTTAAATGACCAGCAGGTGGTAGTACCTATCTAGGCCACAAACACTAACTTCAGGACTAAGAGAAAGAAATTGTACATGGAAAATAAGTAGGTAAAAAATTGTAGAAATGCAGGACCAGGTCATGGGAGAACAAGTAAGTCTGACAAACCTGACGCAGAAAGCTCTCATTAATGTGATGTGGGGTCTGCAAAAATACCTAATGCTTGACGGTAACCTGGCCATGCCCCTTATTCAAAAAGACTCATGAGTCTCACTCTTAACGAATTTGCAAGGAGGCACCTAAGGTCCCGGGTATATTGAGCATGACAGAAGGGAAGGACTATGTATACTAATAATGCAGGAAAAAAAACATAGCAAATTATATTAAATGAGTCACCATGGCTTAAGAAAGAATTTTCATCATTAGGCATTCATTTCCTTATAACTTTATGTCATCTGAATCCAGAATTGATGCTAACATGACTAATAAAGGATACATGTTATTTCTTTTCAACGTCAGCTTTTATTCAGGAAAAATGAGAAACAATGCTATTCCTTGACCTTGTCTGAATAAACAGAAGCCAAAACAGATCCATGCAAATGAAAATAAGGATGAGTCAGAGCACTTAATCCAATAAATTAAAAAAACAGGTTAAAGCTGACTTGTTTCCAGGCAACTTAATAAATATAGTCATTTAACCTTGATTTTAGTATATAATATAGATGATCAAAAGATTCACTTAAAATTATTCATGACTGTCTCTTCACTGTTTTAATAGATTGAAGAAGTTGTTTCCTTGCCAATCATCCAATTGTAAACCTTCCCTAATGAAGATCTTAAGCCAGGCTATTTCTTCTGACAAGACTCCAGTGCTTATCATTGGATCTCTCAAAGTAGATTTTAAAGAGTTTGACATCTACAAAAACAAAAAACAAAAATGTGTGCATGGAATGATTGAAATATTCTTTTTAAAATTTGAATGTATATAAATACAATAGGTTATAAGTAAACTAGTGGCATTATGAGAAATTAATGTATAGCACAAATTAAAATATCCTAAAAACTGAACCAAATGTGCATGCAGCATGAATGATACGAGATGAAATAATAGATAAATGATTAGGGGTTTTAGCCATAAATCTTGGACTAAATCAAATGAGTAAAATGCCCTTCAAATTACATAGAAAAGTAATTGATGATAAAAAATGACAAAGACAAGTAATTCAAATTTTTCTTTTTTAATATATTGAATGAAGTCACAAAGTAAGAAATAATGTTGATCTGAGAAGATATTAAAATGTTTTATTTTTATATAAATAGAAAAAAGGCAGCAAAAGAACACATTGTATATGCCCTGGATTTTTTTAAACATAACCTTGCAGTTAAATAGTTAGTTTTTACATTAGTTGTTTAAAACAGTCTTCCAGGTAGTGGTGAGGGTCAGCGTCCTCCCAAAATCCAACATCACTAGATTTAGAACTCAGCTTCCCCATGTCCTAGCTGTGCATGTTTCTTAGCCTCTCTGTGCTTGTGTGTTCGATCGCCTTATCAAAAAATTGGCAGAATAATAGTGTCACCTTAAAGGGTTGTCATGAGGGTTAAATGAGATTATCAGCAAAATCTTGGTACAGTGCTCAGCACCAAGTAGGCACTTAATAGTATCAGTAAGAATTATTGATGTTACTCACATCTGTCTACTTTATTTTCATGTTTATAAAAAAATGAATTAAGGCTGACTTGTCTCCAAAAAACTTATAGTCATTTAATCCTGATTTTAGTACCTAATATCAAAAGATTCACTTAAAATTATTCCTGACTGTCTCTTCACTGATTTAATAGATTTAAGAAATTGCTTCCTTGCCAATCATCCCATTGTAAACCTTCCCTAATGAAGGTTAACGAGAGTGATTGAGTGATAGGAGAGTGATTGAAACTGGATTTGAGGACCTACTAAGTGAGTGCTTTTTATGTAGCACGAGTGTCAGAAGTTCTGGTCCGGGCTCTATCCTTCACCAGCTGTGTGGGCTTAGACAAATCTCTTAATCAATTTAAAATGTCAATAATTATTTGTGTTCTGTCCTACTCTCCTAATCATTTATCTTCCTCCCTCTTCACCACCAGATGAGAAAGCATCAACATGTCTTGCTCCTTTGATATAAAATCTTAGGTACGGTGATGGTACATCTGATGGGGTGATACTGATGATGATAGTTTTGGTATCAGGGTACCACTCCTTGTAAAGGAATACAGTATTCAGACCTGACGAGGCCGGACTGCAGGTTACAGGTTTTGACTGTCACACCACCACTTTCATCTTCACCGTAACAATGCTCTCAATAAACAAAGAGAGAGAGGTAGATATAAAGAGAGACAAAACTAATACACCCAAATAGACTTTCCTCATCATTTACATTACTACATTATTAGTTACTATTATCATTTTCACTTTTTAATCTAAAGAACCTTTGCATCTTTTTTTAAAGAGAAAAATGAAAGTCAAATACTTGGCTAGAACCCAAGTACACTGCATACAGAACAGCTTTATTTCTGCAAAGATACTATATTATGTATTCATTTTACAAAGCATGTATTAATATATCATATATATAATATATTAAATAGTTATTTTACAAGGCAGAATATGGAACTATATAAACAGAAAGGTCCCATCTAAATTATAGAGAAAATCTAGAAGAAATATTTAAATTACTGTTCTCTGCATTCTGTTAATTTCTTCACTCTATATATTAATTTTAACGAAAAAGTGAGGACAAATATTCTAATGCATATCATTTTCTTGGCAATCTAAGTTAAGGGATAGTTATGACAGACAGCCCATTTTCAGATTATGAAAGAACACTGCTACTGAGTTTGGTTGAGTTTGTGAAGAACCCAGTCCTGGGAAAATGAGACTGAATTACTAGGTGGAGCTTCTTTCTGAATTTGTTTTACGTGTCTGGATTTAGCAGCTCTATTCAGAAATTTGGTCCAAAGATAATAGATCATTGATCTGCTCTAGTTTTACAAAGCTCATTTTAATTAAGAGTTTCTAATAAAAGAATTGTCTTTTGCTAAGTCAGGCCTTGGTAAGCTTGGGATAAAATATGCTATAAATATTACATGTCTACCCTGGTGCAAAGGTATGTGCAATGCAGGGTTTTAAAGACTCAAGTGCATCTTATCAAGATACTCCACTTAAACCAAACATGTCCAACTAAAGACATGCTGAAAATTAATACAGCAGCACAGCTTTATTTCACATCTGCTGAACTTCATTTTATTTTAGCAAGGCTATGTTAAATACTTTTTAAAAATTCTAAGTCTTCCTCTTCTAGCTTGCACAGAACTGACTCACGGCAGTGGGGTGAAGGCATTACACAGCAAAAAAAAAAAAAAAAAAAAAAATCAGCCAGCTACATTAAAGCTGAAAGTTAAACGTTTCTTCCAGAAAATCTGTTATTTCCAGATATAGAGTTTCAAAACCGAGTATGCTTATATTTGGAATGTTATTAAGATGTGAGACTTTTTAAGTTTTTAAATACTTTAACTTCTCATAAAAACATTCAGGATAGAAATATAAGACAATATTTAATGAATAAAATATCTGACAAAGAAATAAATAACATTTCACTTAATGTTGGAAAAAGGGCACAAATGGACTGGTTTTAATTAAAGACAACAGGGACATGTTCAACCCACATTTCCTAACAAGTAACAGCCTTTCTCCCTGGGGTTTTTATTTTGCATTCAACATCTGCAATCCAAAAGACCAAAATTCAATGCTGCACTTTAAGTTTGACATTCTGAGCCTTAAGTAGAAATATATAATGGAGTTTTTATTTTCCCTGTGGTCCCATTGCAGGGGATTTAGTTCCTAGCTTCCTACATCTACAAACCTTGAAACAGTTGGCAAGGATAATTTCTAAATAATGGCTCATTATGAATTCTAGACCCAGATTCCAAGCAAAAGGTTAAAGACATGGCTATAGGTTGGGAGAAAATACAGATGGTCTAATCTTAGTTACATCCAGCCGACCAATTTTGCTGGTAGTGGGCTCTTCCATTCACAACATCTTGTTGGCTACTCAGTTCCCACATCCCATCCTCTTTGCATTTTCTGAGTATCAAAAAAAAATTTTTTAAGAAGAAATATAAGAAAATCTAGGAAAAAGGAAGAAAATGCCCAATTCCTTATTTTTTCAACCTTAATTTTTGACCTAATAATAAATTCCTTTTACAAAGCTTATTTTTTTCCCATTATTATTAGGTAAAACCCTAATACCTTCACAACAGCAATAGTTTTAATTACAAAGTTAATTTTTGACTGTTACTTATGCTCTGTTTCCCTATAAGGTGATTTAAAATACACTGCAATATATGATAAAAGTATCACGAGTTAATTTCATTAAAATTAGCCTGATATCTGAATCATCTGTGTAACTTCCCATTCAGAATAAATTACAAAAATATCATAGTCAACCTCAACATCACTGTGTATTCAGAGAAATCCTCATACTTATTTTATCTAGTTATCATTTTCAGAAAATTTCATAGCCTTGGTGTCAGTGGGGTAAAAAATGCAAAATCTTACATTTCTTTCTATGAAAAATATGAGGGTGGTAAATGCTCTTCAAAAATACCAAAGAGGAGAAAATAAAAGTTGAGCTTTTTTCAAAACAGTTTTTATACTAAATTCACTGACGAGCATAACCTTCAATTCACCTTAAAGAAGAGTGATTAAAGTTAAAAGTCTAACATAAAAGATTTCGCTGGATGAATTATCTTTTGAAGGCTTGGAAAGTTTTTTCCTTCATAAAGTGACTGTTAAAATTCTTTGCATTATCCTGTTATGTGACATTGAAGTTACCATTTCAAGCTATTGCCGCTGCTAACACAATTTAGCCTGAGTAATTGGCCATTATTTTGTTTATCTGCAACACTTTCCTCCTTTTGTAGCCAGCTGGAAGCTTAACAATGTCTGAACTGGTGTAGCTACAAGACCAAACAGGAAAATTGGGAAGTTAGACATGTTTCCTGTGACTATCTCTCTGCAGTCATTTCTTCTGTAAAACCCTGAAGAAAACTAGCAGCAGCCTTTCTGCCAATTAACCATTTGCTCCCATTGCAGAAAGAGCATTCAATGCATGTGCAGCATGAAACTACCAAGGGGCTTTATATTTCTTAATAAAAGTATTAAGTAGTAAGTAATGAAGACACCATTACTGCATGTATTAGCATTTGGCCTTCTCAGGTGGCATCTTACAGAGTCCAACTCAGCAATTGGCAGTATTTTACAGAAAGGCAGGAAATTTTCTTTTCTTTGTCATTTTTCAATCCATCTGAAAGCAGAGAAATCCTATTTTTACAATATTCCCTAGTTAATCCCCTCGCTCTGTCATCTGACTCACCCCACAGTTTGAGACAAGGGCTCTCCCAGCCTGAGAGAAGCTGTCACTCAGTAAACTAGAACTTGCTTCGCCCACACCACCTGCAATGCTGCAGTTTCAATTAATGAACCCAAAGTGACTCCCTAAATTAGCCCCTGTTAGTTTAAAGTGCCAGTGGACCAAGAGATCTTATAAAGACCTTATAAAGGAAAATAACAATTCAAACTTTTTTCTGATTACTTACTGATAATAAATATGACCCCATCAGTTCATAAAGCAGGGACTAGAGGGAGCATCTTATAAAAAGAAGCTATACAAATCTGGATTCGGAGTCTTTACTTTTCATAAGCAGCAGTTTCTTGTCAGCTATCACCACAATTTCACATGCAGTCACTTGGTCTGTGGCCCCAGCAAACACTGTCATTAGCCCTGTTTTTCATTCTCCATTTTGTCATGCTGCATGACTTCTAAACTTCTTTTTACCATGAATTACCCCCAAAACACCATGTAAAATAAAGGGACATTTTAACAGTAGTTCACAAAAAATGCCTGTGTGTAGATTTCTTATTTGAATAAATATGTTTAAAGATATGGAAAATCAATTCCAAATCAGTCATTAAAATCTAAATGGGGACGTATGTAACATTTGAGTGGAGAAAAATATCTGGGTTGTTTTTTTTTTCTTTAAAGCTATGCTGAATCTGCTTCAAAACTTTTAAATTAACTTTAAATTAATTCAGATGACTTTTCAATCATCTTTATTTCATCTAGGGAGTACTGAACAGGACGATAACAAGGTAATTGTTTGTGTTCAAACTTATCATAAATTGTATTTCCCTGGACTTTCCATCCTGACAGGTTTCACATTCCTCTGCCTATGGAATATTTGACCTTCAAATTCCAGGCCCTGTATCTGTTGATTTCTTGAATTCATCATGTTAGAAAAGTCAAACTAGGCTACAAGCATATTATTTCTGCTAACTGACTTAATGAATATAACTGTTCTCAAAATCTGCAATCTGTTCATTGTGCCAACCCTGCATTGCAGAGAAATCTTTGCGTGTGATTCTCGCTTGGATCCGGCAAAGAGCGTCTCTACAAACAGGCTTTAATTGCATTGACTCAAGAAGAGTGGGAGGAAACCCCCAGCCAATCTGACAAGCAATCATGGGTGGCAGCCCCCAGGGCAGCAGTCTCCCGGCCGGCGGCCTGGGCGCTGTCCTTGGTACTGCCGGCGCCATCGCAAGCACAAGCGCCTTACCTTCTGTCCCAGAGGAAGCTGCGGAGTCCCCCAAACGTTCTGCAGAACGTAGCGCAAATTCCCACTTTAAATACAAATTACTACCCGGGCCCATTCTTTGTCCCGACTGTTTCTCAAAGTTTTTTTTTGTTTGTTTTTTTGTTTTTTTAATTCTTCCAGACCTAACTCCTCTGCGCCCATTTCAGGCTGCTTTAAGAAAAGGTGTGGGGGAAGGGGAGAGAGCCTGTGGGGGAGGAGGGAGAAGTCAGGCGGGGGAGGGTAGGAAAGTGGAGTGGTGGAAAGGGTGGGGAGAGGAAGGTCCAGGAGGAAGGGGCTCGGAGAGAAGGGCGGAGGGAGTAGGAGGGAAAGAGATGTCAAAAAGAGAGGGAAGTAATTAAGCACAGAGAATGGCTAAAGAAAAAAGTAATGCAGAAAAGGCAAAAGAATAGACAGCCGCGAGGTTGAGTAGAGAAGGCTAAAGAATAACAAGGAGCCTGGAGGGAAGAAAAGCGGCCCCCGGAAGCGGGAAAGTGACTAGACAAAGAAAGGGCGTTGGGTGGATACTCGCACGGAGGGCACGTAATTCAATCCGAAGAGAAAGAGAAATGGGGGGACAGGGTTTGAGGGGCGACATGTGGTCTGGGGCCGAAAAGAGTGAGGAAGAGCCTGGCACCGGGGCAACAAAGTCCGGGGTCTGATGCAGCGTGGGCCCACGTGGAGCCAGAGCTGAATCACTGCCTTTACCGGCCCCCCCCTCCAACTCCTAACCCGCGATACCCACCCCCACCCCTCCCGGCACCGGCCCGGGGCCCGCAGGCCCCGCCTCCTCGGCCGCCGCCTCCACGGGGCGGGGCCGGGGTCCGGACCAGCCGCCGCGGCTATAAATGGGCTGCGGCGAGGCCAGCAGAACGCTGTGACAGCCACACGCCCCGAGGCCTCCAAGATGAGTTACACACTGGACTCGTTGGGCAACCCGTCCGCCTACCGGCGGGTGACCGACACCCGCTCCAGCTTCAGCCGGGTCAGCGGCTCCCCGTCCAGCGGCTTTCGCTCGCAGTCATGGTCCCGCAGCTCGCCCAGCACCGTGTCTTCGTCCTACAAGCGCAGCGCGCTGGCCCCGCGCCTCACCTACAGCACGGCTATGCTCAGCTCCGCCGAGAGCAGTCTCGACTTCAGCCAGTCCTCCTCCCTGCTCAACGGCGGCTCCGGGCCGGGCGGCGACTACAAGCTCTCCCGCTCCAACGAGAAGGAGCAACTGCAGGGGCTGAACGACCGCTTCGCCGGCTACATCGAGAAGGTGCACTACCTGGAGCAGCAGAACAAGGAGATTGAGGCGGAAATCCAGGCGCTGCGGCAGAAGCAGGCCTCGCAAGCCCAGCTGAGCGACGCGTACGACCAGGAGATCCGCGAGCTGCGAACCACGCTGGAGATGGTGAACCACGAGAAGGCTCAGGTACAGCTGGACTCGGACCACCTGGAGGAAGACATTCACCGACTCAAGGAGCGCTTCGAGGAGGAGGCGCGGATGCGCGACGACACCGAGGCGGCCATCCGCGCGCTGCGCAAAGACATCGAGGAGGCGTCGTTGGTCAAGGTAGAGTTGGACAAGAAGGTGCAGTCTCTGCAGGATGAGGTGGCCTTCCTGCGGAGCAATCACGAGGAGGAGGTGGCCGACCTGCTGGCCCAGATCCAGGCGTCGCACATCACCGTGGAGCGCAAAGACTACCTGAAGACTGACATCTCGTCGGCGCTGAAAGAGATCCGCTCCCAGCTTGAGTGCCACTCCGACCAGAACATGCACCAGGCCGAAGAGTGGTTTAAGTGTCGCTACGCCAAGCTCACCGAGGCCGCGGAGCAGAACAAGGAGGCCATCCGCTCCGCCAAGGAAGAGATCGCCGAGTACCGGCGCCAGCTGCAGTCCAAGAGCATCGAGCTCGAGTCAGTGCGTGGCACCAAGGAGTCCCTGGAACGGCAGCTGAGCGACATCGAAGAGCGCCACAACCACGACCTCAGCAGCTACCAGGTAAGAACCGCGGCTGCGCGGCCAATCTGCGCCAGCGCCAGCGCCGCGCGCTCCCGTCACTCAGGCACGCGCCCGGGCGAACTCTCAGCCGCGCTCCCTGGTGGCCGCTGGCCAGTGCGCGCGCGCGCCTGAGACCAGAGTTTGGAGAGCTGTGCGTCCTCGCCCCTCCCACTCGCCTCCGCACACCTCCTCCACCCACCAGCTCCAGTTCCTAAGAGCCTTAGCCTTTTTCAGAAATGTGCTTCCCGGGTAGTTCTAATTTTGTATGCGTACACGTTTAAAGTAGGAGGAACACATTTAGGTAGTTGATAACGCAGCAACTTTGTCAGGATACCTTGTGCAGAAATGCATGTATTCTCAGCTTTTCCTGTCGTGATCCGAAGAATTCTCAAAATTCACTTCAGCCCAAAGGGTCAACGGTGGGCTTCCCCTATGTGTGTGTCCAAGATCCACTGATGTCAGCGTATCATTGTCCAAGAAAAGTATTATTTCCTTAGTGATCTTGCTTAAGAGTCTCTTCGATTTGTTAGCCGAGGGCGGCGGGAGGCGGGCAGGAAGCTTAGTCCGCGAGGTTTGGAGAGATGGAGGGAATCGGGAGGTGCTGGGGAGCTAGTGGATTGCGAAATAAGTTGCTGTTTGGAAGATGAGCCCTCTGTATTTGTTTCAGGACACCATCCAGCAGTTGGAAAATGAGCTTCGGGGCACAAAGTGGGAAATGGCTCGTCACTTGCGAGAATACCAGGATCTCCTCAACGTCAAGATGGCTCTGGATATCGAGATCGCCGCGTACAGGTTGGTGCTGCAGTCCCAGAGCACGCCCGACAGGAAACACACCGCACCGCGGACGCTTTTCTGACAGTCTTCACTTAAAGCAAGCGCTTGCAGGAGTTTAAATCAGTGCCTGATTTTCTTTCGCAATAAAAAATACATATATTTTCAAGAATTGCAAATATAACATTACCACTTCTTATACAGCATTAAGAGAATACACATTCGTTGGAATAGTGTTTGGGGTTAGGTGAGCACCAGTTGTCAGTATTTATGCTTAAACTTGATATTTTAGTGAAAAAAATACTAAATGTCTGAAACAAAAACGAAGTGTTTGATATTTCATCTAGTGGTTTCAGTTTTTCAACTTTGTAATTCCAAGGACAAACACCAGGACATTCAATTTCTGTTTCTCAGTGACAGCTTACTATTGCCATCATCTGGCTGAGATTAGATATAGGTTGATATATTCAATAGGTATATTTATTTTTATAGCTATATTGATAATTTAGATGTATATATTTTATATGAGAATTTTAGAATAAATTATATGTTTAGCTACATATCTACATATATAAACATATATATCTATACATATAAATATATGTATACATATAAATATCTATAGATCTAGAAATACAGATAGAGAGGAAAGAAGAAATTATAGGTCTACTAACTGATATCTCTTTGCTATTGACTAAGTTCATAAGAGAAAATCCTTGACTAAATAGTTTTTTACTACCGATAAGATCATATTATTACAAGAACAAATTACATTCACAGAACTATCTCACTTTTCAGGTAAACTGTAAATTATATTAAATAGATACTTTCTGATTAACTTGATACACCATTTTAACACCAAGCTATAATATATCTATATATATATATATGTAGCTATATATACATGGATATATATATATATATATAAATAATCCTACTTTCTGATATTTGCTAGTTCTGAAAAAAATTGAACATTGTATTTGCTAACAGAAATTTAGAATGTCAAGAGGTCACAATGTCAATAAGGTCACAAAAGTTTTTTTGAGGGTTTTTATTTTCGGTATTAAATTTTTTTTATTGTTTTGGGGTTAGGGTTTTTTCTTTTGTTTTCTGGGTTGTTTGAGTTTTTTTCTTGTCACTAGGGAGCTTTTCAGCATATTCATATTACACCAGACAGACAGATTGCCCTGTGGGACTGAGACTTGGTGGCTAGGTGTGGTTAGTGAACTGTTGTGTGTGGTCAATTACTGTAGCAGGTGATTAACTGGCAGTCCTGGAGAATCTATCATTGAACATGAAGCAGTATACCAGTGAAATGATAGCAGGTATTACACTGGCTTGATGGAATCTTTTATTTATGCAACTCTATTTATTCTAAGGAATCTCCTGCATTACATAATGTAATGAAGGTCAGGAGGTCCGATGAGATTTTAATTATGTCCTATCTTATTTGATTCTCTCTTTAGAAAACTCTTGGAGGGTGAGGAGACCAGATTTAGCACATTTTCAGGAAGCATCACTGGGCCACTGTATACACATCGACAGCCTTCAGTCACAATATCCAGTAAGATTCAGAAAACCAAGGTGGAGGCTCCCAAGCTAAAGGTCCAACACAAATTTGTAGAGGAAATCATAGAAGAAACCAAAGTAGAAGATGAGAAATCAGAAATGGAAGATGCCTTGACAGCCATTGCCGAGGAACTGGCAGTTTCCATGAAAGAAGAGACAAAGGAGAAAGAGGCAGGAGGAAAGGAAGAGGAACAAGAAGAAGAAGAAGTTGTGGCTATCAAAAAGTCTCCCGTGAAAGCTACAGCACCTGAACTCAAAGGAGAGGAAGAAGGAGAAAAGGAGGAAGAAGACCAAGAGGAAGAAGAGGAGGAAGAGGACGAGGGTGCAAAATCAGACCAAGCTGAAGAAGGAGGATCTGAAAAAGAAGGTTCTAGTGAAAAAGAGGAAGGTGAACAGGAAGAAGAAGAAGAAACTGAGGCTGAAGGTGAAGGAGAAGAAGCTGAAGCTAAGGATGAAAAGAAAATAGAGGAAAAGAGTGAAGTAGTGTCTCCTAAGGAGGAGCTGGCAGCAGCAGCCAAAGTGGAAAAGCCAGAGAAAGCCAAGTCCCCAGTGCCAAAGTCACCAGTGGAAGAGGTGAAACCAAAAGCAGAAGCTGGAGCTGGGAAAGGCGAACAGAAAGAAGTGAAAGTAGAGGAAGAAAAGAAAGAAGTAAAGGAAGTTCCCAAAGAAAAGCAGGGAGAGAAGAAGGAGGAGAAGCCAAAAGATGTGCCAGAGAAGAAGAAAGCTGAATCACCCGTGAAGGAAGTGGTGGAGGAGGTGGTCACCATCACCAAGTCAGTAAAGGTGAGCTTGGAGAAAGATGCTAAAGAGGAGGAGAAACCACCACAGAAGGAAAAGGAGAAAGAGAAGGAGAAGGAGAAGGAGACAGGAAAGGAGAAAGAGAAAGACAAAGCAGAGGAGGAGGGAGGGAGTGAGGAGGAAGGGTCCAAGGAGTCCACTAAGGAAGACATAGCAGTCAATGGGGAGGTGGAAGGAAAGGAGGAGGAAGAGCAGGAAACTAAGGAGAAAGGCAGTGGGGGAGAAGAGGAGAAAGGGGTCATTACCAATGGGTTAGACCTGAGCCCAGCAGATGAGAAGAAGGGGGATGATAAAAGTGAGGAAAAAGTAGTGGTGACCAAAAAGGTAGAAAAAATCACCACTGAGGGGGGAGATGGTGCTACTAAATACATCACTAAATCTGTGACCGTCACTCAAAAGGTCGAAGAGCATGAAGAGACCTTTGAGGAGAAACTTGTGTCTACTAAAAAGGTAGAGAAGGTCACTTCACACGCCATAGTAAAGGAGGTCACCCAGAGTGACTAATATTTGAGTCCATTGCAAAAGGTTAAGCCATATGACAATTTCAAAATGCATGTGATTGACAGCTTCAAACCAGAACGGGTTCTCCCATGGGGGCTCCAGACATAGTATTTTACTTTGTGCAATATGAGGGAACTGCATGCAAGCTCAGGGTGCTCCCTCCTCAGTCCTTGGGGGATTCAAATGCATGATATTGTATGTATCTGGGGAATTGGCCAATTTCCTAAGCTGTTGGAAGGAGGGCACTCAGGAGAATGTCTTGAGATGTATTCTGCAAAGAACCAACTGAGCCAAAAATAATCAATGAAACACAGAACTCTCTTAGCCTTAAGAAAGCTATATATGAATAATTATGTTTACCTCACTGGTGCATTTAAAATGGACTTTTGTTCTTGGGAGAACCTCGTTGACATGCACAGTTTGCAACCTTTTGTTGATTGATGTTAAATGTCACAGCAGTACTTGCTCAATAAAGGTCATATTGGAAACATAGTCCATTCATTGATGTTGCGTGATTTGAAAGTAATATCTCCGTAGAGATGTCACTGAACTTTTCTTTCCCTAGAGTAAATTATTTCGGGGATTATAAACCACCTACATTTCTTATCATTAAGAGTTATGACTCAAAAAACATAATTGCATTCATTTCATGTGTCAAAATCTTCACTCTGTTCAATTTTCATACCAAAATTTTTTAAACATTTTTGAAATGAAAGTGTAAACATCAAACCAAAGAATTTATATTAGTAAGATGGAAGCTTTTGGTCTCCAGATGTTTTGATCCTATATCAGAATTCAAAGAATCTTGAGGTAAGAGGGACAAAGGAGTTATTACTTGCACCTTGTAGTTGGGGCATACACACACACACACACACACACACACACACACACACACATACACACCTGCAGTACTGATTCTTGATTTGGTTGACAGAGATTTATACTTCTGATGATTTACTCATTGGGGGAAATAATATTAAAAGCAAATAAAATATTTCTCTTAGAAAAAGAAAAATAGGATTCTCTGATATAAGCAGTGTTTTCAGATTTTTTAAAGGCTTTACCTTGACCAAGGAAATAATGCCACTTCCATTTCAAAACTTATCTGTTCTAGACCTATAAGATCATTAATCATGTATCAATTAATACCTCAAATTTGTTCCCAGTCCTGGATGCTTTTTTTAAGGACTTTTGAAAAACCCACAATTTCATTCATTTTTTTATTTTTATTTAGCTTGAGGTGTACCATGAGATAATTTGATATATGTATCTATTGCAAAATATTTACCACAATAACAAGTTACTCCAAGTTTAATTTCTAAATGTATCCAGGAAGCTCATTGCTAATGTCATTATTTATATTGATGCGTCACTCATTAGACAATTTCCAATTCTCACTTTTTTTTGGTATGTCTGCATATCATTTGCACAATTACTTTATATTTTTCTGTCAAGTAATTCATGTTCCATATTAAGATAATAATTGCTCTTATGCAATAATGTCCCTAACATCCAATGTAAGACAGAATTGCTAGATATAATCAACAAAAACTTAACACTAGTTATGCAGAACTTAAAAATAAACAAGAGTATGTTGAAAGAAAGCAGAATAAGTCCTGGGATTAAAGGATCGAAGAGGGTGGTATTGGGAAAAACAAATGGACCAGCCTCAGGAACCAGGATGCAGTCAGAGGGCTAAGTGAGCACAAAACCTTGTAAAACTTCATTGGAAGTTCAGAAACAGCATATATTTGCCTCACCCTGTGGCCAGCAACAGAAGAAGCACCTCGATTGACAGTTCCACCAACAGGGGACACAAACGATGCAGCAGTATTTCTCCAAAAAAGTCTGGGAGCTGTTATCTAAATGAAAAGGAAGGCCAGGTCTCTATAGTATGTCAGTTGAATTTTTAAATGCATATAAAATTCATACCCATTATGATAAAAAAAAAAAAAAAGCTCACCTGTCTATACCTAAACTCATCTCATTTACCAGTGCTGTCTCCTGAGTCTCTCACAGCTTAGAAGCACCTTTTCGCAGTATATATTATTTTTTAAACAACAGCATCAATCAGTAACCTTCCACAAGGCCAATGCTAGAGACTTGTCTCTTTAGCTCCTGACTCTTTTCAACCATCACATTTTCTTTACTGGGAGGGGATAAAAAGTGAGTGATATTACTACATATTGCAGAAGACAGAGCACTTTTTTGCCTTCTTTAAAAATAATAGACTAATGATAAGACACGCAAACATTTCTAAATCTATCAAACTGGTTGATTAAGTCATTAACTCAATAAATAGTTATTGTGGACTCAGACCAGCAGATACAACAAAACTCTCTTCTGGAATTCACAAATTCTGTTGGCAATGCAAACTGCTACACTACAATTTAAAGAGAAAGCACTTTGAAATTCATGTTTCCAAATATGTTCAGTGGCATGCAGAGAGGATATTTAAAATGAAGACAAACTTCCAAGTGTTTAGAAAATAAGAACACCTTTTCTCTGACTACATACTGGTTATAATATTAAGCCATTGGAAATAGAATTTCTACTTTTTCAGTAGATTGCTTTAGAGCTGCTATTTTGTTTTAAATATTGCGAAAGCACCAAAGTAAAATGGTTTTCAATTTTCTAAAGTAAAGAAGCTGAGGCACAGAAAATATGTAAACTTTCTCTGGGTTACACAGCAGAAAACAGAACTGAGATTTAACTGGGATACTCCAGCCCCAGATCTACGACTTAACCTCTTGTCCTACACTGCCCCTCCAATTCAGTCACTCTGTCCAGTTTGATTTATTAAGAAAACTCTCCTGTGCTCTGCCCATTCTTTTCAGATTGAAACAAAGTAGATTATTGTCAGGAATCCTTCATTTAGCCTACTTGCTAATCTCCCCACACTAAAAAAAATGACAAAGAGGCATTGCTTGCATCATGAGACTAAAACATCCAGATACAAAATAAGCAATGATTCCTTCTACCACAGCAGCTTGCAGTGTACAAAAATGTGGCAAATACTTTTCTCATGGTAACTCTAAAATTCAATGGAAAAGGAAAATGTTATTTCTAGCACATTGCCTTGTATTGTCAGTCAGTGTGGAGAAAACATTAAGTTATTTCATTTCAAATACTTTGGTTGTTCCAGGTTGGAGCCTTTTCTTTTCCTAGTGGTTTACATAATGCATCAAAAGGAATACAGGAGTTATTTTTAAATGAAGTATTTATTGGATTTATATAGAAAATTTTGTTCATTTTCAGGGCCGCTCCATCGTTAGAAGAGCAGTTTCTTTGCAAAGGCATTAGATTTGAGTCCAAGGTTTATTTATGTATATAGAAAAACTGCTTCTTGGGTCCATTTTACTATCTCTCTAGGCCTCTGCTTTAGAATGAATTCTTGTGTTCCTCCAGATTCATACAATAAATCCTAACAGTCAGCTCAATGGCATTTGGATATGCGGTCTTTGAGAAGTACATAGGTTATGAGAAGAGGGACCTCATGATGTGATTAGCTCCTTTATCCAAGAGAATGCAAGGAGCTTCCTTATCTCTTTCACTGTGTAAGGAAACTGAGAAGACATCCCTCTGTGAACTAGGAAGTGACATTCTCCAGATACCTATCATGGTACATTGATCAAGGACTTGGGAAGCTTGAAGTTCAATGCAAATCGCAACATCCCTGTACATCCCATTTTAACTTAGAAAACTTGAGGATAGTTTGAATACTGGGATTTTTTTTTTTTTACATCGTTCTTAATATAGATGTCAAAAATGCACTCATGGTCAGAAAGAATATAACAGATAAAGGGAACTTTGCACTTGAAATAACATGTGCTGATATTGGAAGAATAAAAAGTTGAATGTTATTAATTTACATCTGTATAAACAAAAATAAGTGAATTTCTGAAAGCCAAAGAAGAAACTGTCCTCAGTTTTCTCCAGATTTCTTTCCAGTCAAGGCAGCCTAATTGTTTCTGAATTGAACTTCTAAGTGACCAAAATAAAATTACAAGAGTCACACAACAGCATTTGACAAATAGCTGGTGTCTAGTAAATAGTCAATTCTCCTTCCCATCACTATTAAAGTATTAATTTAAAGGGTATCATATATTAAGTTACCATGTTTTTATTACCACAAAAATTAAATCAATAGCAAACTTTTCCAAAAGTAGAAGTTAGATACTTTTACACTGAACTTTACTTAATATTTGCTATTTAGAAGCAAAGCATCTTAATATTGAATTCACTTCTTACAGTGAACTCCATTTCATTCCTAAGAAGTAGTTGTATTTTAATTAGATTAAAGTGATCAAGTACCAAGTGAAATTATTTCTGTGTGTCAGTAATTAGACGGTTCTAATGAAACACACCTTGAACATAACATGTTAGAAATTTGAACACATTAAGATATGAAACTTCTATATCCTACCCACCATAATCTGTTACTGTCATAGCTTGAGATGAAATTTCCTTTGCTGGGTGTAATTGTTCAGATTAACAATCATTATTCTACTGTGAAGCAATTAACTACATCTACCTACTGAGTTCATCCCCTTTGCATGTTAAAATGAGCATAATAAATGGAAGCAATTCATATGGTCATGACATTTGGAGAACCAATGTCCATCACCATCTTCATCAGCCACTGATGAAATAGCCATCATTTCTTCTAAAGCTACCAATTTGTCATTGGCAATCATCAAACTGCTTTGTCTCCCATACTTCGTGAGGGGTTTGCTTATAGTTCTCAGGAAGACATATGAATCGCAATATTTTGTTGAGATATATAATAGCAAGGCCATGGAAAGAAAAGTGATAGAATCTTCCAAAGTATCTATCTCCTCTTTAAATTTGTTGGAGAGAAATGAATACTTCCTGAAGAGGGGAGAAAGATGTGTCAAAGAATGAGAATTGAATAGTTAATAAGGTTAAAAACTTGCAACTTGCTCACATTAACATTCTATAATTTTATGTGCTGCCTGAAAAAAATATATATACTATATACATAATATACATAAGAAAATATATATAATTTGCTGTCAAGCTAACACTCCATTCAGTGCAAGACTTGGCATGCCATACATTGCATGATAGTGATAAGGACAATCAATGCCAACATTCCATCCATGCACTATCTCTCACCTCTTGTTGTTGCATTAGAGCAGGACCACTAACTGCAATGCTCTTTATTTGCACATATACCCCCCAACATCCAGTTTATAATTACAAAAGCTATGTCTGAAATGTCACATTGAGAACTTCTGAAAATGCAAATGAAACTTGTTTCCATTTCCATCCCCCTTAATGGTACTAGTCAGCCAGAGACTTGGTTTCATCACATTTACTTGACTCTTCATATCATTTACTTGACAAATCTCTGCCGACAGTCAAAATGATTTAGGAAGTGTAAGCTGGGCCCAGGTCACTAGGAAAGCTTGAGACCCCAAAAAGGAAGACTTGAAACAGCCACGGAACTTTCCAACAGCTGGCCAATTCCAGGAACTTGACTTAACATCTCAACCAGCCATTGCTACAAGGAACGGTTGGAACCATTGCTTGTCTCCTCCCCTCCTGACTCTTTAAAAATTCACCCCTTCCCCCGAAGAGGGTGCGACTTCAGTAGCCTCCATCTTGAGACCCATGAACCTCACCTGGGAGCGCTTCCCTAATATACACTGCGTGCTGCTTCACTGTATCTTTTAGTCTCATTGACGCCCTGGTGGTAACCTGACAGCAAGTACATGGCACTTAAAAACACAGATTTTGCTACTGTCTGCCCTTGGTTGGAATTTCATTTCTGAACTTTCTAGCTGAGTTTGTAAATTAGGAGAAGAAACAAACGAAAACATCATAGGGGTTTTTGAACAGAATGGTCTTAATGCAGAGACATGAAACCACAAAGTCAAGTAAACATTGAATATCCAAAAGAGGTCTTAGTCATTCTAGCTCCATAATAGCAGATCACAGACTGGGGAGCTTAACACACATGAATATTCTCACAGTTCTCACCTCGTGGAGAGAGAACTAGCACTTTTGTGAGTATCAGATAAAGGCCTGTGACTTTCAAATCTCCATTAACCTTAATTACATCGTTTAAGAACTTATCTCCAAAAACATTCTTAAGGGGATGGGGAGAAGGACTTCAACACATAAAATTGGGGACACAATTCAGCAGGGGACAATAAACTCAGAAAATTGCAAGAGAAAGAAGCTATTATTGACTCTGGGATCAGAGTGACACAGGAAGTAGATGTCACCATCCAGTAGGGACAGCAGAGGCAGCTAGGCAGAATTGAGAGCATGGAGGGAGGGACTGGCCAAGGGAAGCCAACTCAAGGAGATGCAGCTACTTTCAGATAAGGTACCCAAAGCAGGGACAGGGTGGCAGGGAGAAATTCTCTGCTTCTCCTCTTTTCCTGTCCTCCAATAACTTTGACTGGTCTAGAAGAAAAGGATTCTGGGATATGTAGTTCCCTGTCACAGAGTGCAGCAGGACAGGGTGAGATAGGAAGCTGAGAACAAGCAAATGATAAGCATACTAATTGTATGACCTTGAGAAATTCTTTCTACTTTTCTAAACATCGGTTTTCTCATCTGCAAAATGGGACCACTGCAAAATGATATTTTGAGGATGAAAGAATACAATTAGGGCATTTAGGGCAGTGTAAATTCTCTGTAAGATCTTATGTTAATAGTGAAACAAGTGACTCTGACCAATCAGGAATGCATGGTCAAATAGAACAAGTTTCAGGATCTAGAAACCAGGAAAATCCAAATGTTAATTTGAACCAAAGTATCTCTAATGTAAAAACTTTAGGAAGGGTACAATAACTGCAGAGTGTCCCTCCCAGCTTTCTTTTTGTTCTCCATTTATTTTCTCCATGCATCCAGTTGCAACCCTTATCTACCTCCCCTCCTTTTATGCAAAAGTTCCAAGTCTGTGCACGCGTGTGCCAGTGTATGATAATCAAGATTGTTAACCACTAGATTAACAGACTGATACCCAGGGGATCATGAATTCATTCAGATTTTTCTCCACTTCTAGCTGTAGACAAAGGGTGTTTGTCAAGCCTCTATAAAGACAATCATTTTTATGAAATGACTCACCTTACTGAGAAATGAGGGTCTTAACATATGTCCTTTAGTGATGAAGGGCAGATAATGGGCAATATTAGGAGCCAGGCACCACGAACTACCTGATAAGTGGAAGGTCATGGCATTCTGCAAAAGTCTCATCCTTTCCTACAAGTAAGAGAAGGCAGCAAAGATCATTTTCAACTATTTCTATGCACAGATGTTGCATGACTGCGATCATTCTGAAAATATCATTTAATTACCTACTTTTTCAGTGATGACAGATTATGTTTTCCAATATTATTTAATGTCATCACCATAACAATTATTACATAGAACTTAGTATTTATCATATCTACCCCACCATCCTCTGTAAGCAAGTCCCCCTGTTTATGGTCATTATTCACTCTAGTCGATTCAATAGCTTTCAAACTAGACTACTGCCCAAAATATTTAAATTATGAAAATAAACACAGTGTACAGTTGATAATAATCTTTAGGATAATGATTACTATTATAATTCCTGACACCAAGCTACCAAAGCATGATCAATAGATGTATACCTAGGATCCAGTTTATTCAGGAGCATCTTGGCTATAGGAAGGAGGGACTGATATTTGATTCATCCCACTTAAATCTGAGTCAGCATAAGCAATCTGTGGTGAGGTTGTTTTTGGTTTAAAAATTGGCGTGAGGCAAAATCAGTATCAGCACAAAGATCAAAATATAGGCAAGACAGGTTGGAGAAAAAGAAAATTCTGAAAACAATCCAAGAGACCCATGGAGGATCAGGAGAGGAAATAATCTTAACCAGCGCTAAAGAGGAAAACCAGAAGGGAAAAAATTGATAATGGAGTTTAGTGGGAAAAGCACAAACTAATTAATAGTCAAAAGGTACACTCATTATTTGGTGACCTTGGGCATGGTCCCTTCGCAATCTCAGAATACCAGAAATGCTATTATCATGGAAGCTATATTTGTTAGATATTTATTAAGTGTCAAGAGCTAAATGCTTTACATGAATGATCTTATTTAATGTTCTCACCATAACTACCTGAAATAGAAAGTATAAACCCTCCCTCCTAACAGATAAGGAATTGAGGTAAGAGGGTCAATTCAATGTCATAGAACCAGCAAATAACAGAGAAAAGACTCAAACCAGTTCTCTTTCACACATGCTCTCAATGCTGCACTAAAGTTTCCTTAAAGGACATCTAGTTAAGTCTAATTCTGTGACCCTAACATCTATTTCACAACAATCTGCCAATACTGAAGACTTGCAGTGGTGGGTCTGCCATCTACCAAGGTAGCCTAGTCCATCTGCGAAAGGCTCCAAATTAAGTCATTCATTCACTCAACAGGTACTTGTAAGAACAAATATCTTATGGGCTAGGCAGACCTCCAGGTTCAGAGAAAATAGCAAATAAATGATATCCCTGCCTTCATGGAGTGTATATTGCTATAGAAGGAAGAAGGAGGAAAAAAAGAAGAAAACACAAAGGTTTCAAACAGTGCTATGTACTTCCAAAAAAACAAAAAGAGTAAGAAGGTGAAGAAGTGCTGGGTGAGAAGAAAGGAGTCGTTACTGCACTTAAGGTATTTAAGGATGGCTCTCTAATAAATATACGAGATATTTATGAGATACACCTATGAAAGATATACTGATATCTGTGAGGAAATCCTTTCCAGGGAGAAAGAATAGAAAGCAAAAAACCTTAATTGGCATATTTTTGGAACAATAAGAAGGTCATGGTAGTGGGAACAGAATGACAAGAGGAAATCAGGAGTCAGAGAAAGAAAAAAACAGACCAAAGAAGCCTATGGAAGCCACAGTAAGTACAAGGGTTTGGAGGTGTTCAGCAAAAGAGGTGACAAAAGCATATTAGAAAGGACCATTCTGGCTCCTATATTGAGTAGAGATCAGAGGATAGGAGGAGTTGATGGTAAACAGGTCAGCTAGGAAGTTATTGTAATACCTAAGTTCTGGTGTCTAAGATCAAAATGGCAGCACTGGCAATATTGAGAATATTTTTACCATATTTTGAAGATGGAGTTCACGAGATTTGCTAATTGAGATTTGTAAAGACTATGAAAAAACGGGAAATCAAACGTGACTCCTGAGTGTTTATCCTGGGAAACTGAAAAACAGGAATCTCATCTAGTGATATGGGAACAACTTGGGGAGACTTTAGCAGAGGACAGGTTTAGGGCAGAGGCAGAGAAGTGAGTTCATTGACTTCCCATGACACACTAACATGCAGATGCATCTCACTGGACACTGTACTCTCATTTTACATGTAAAATGCGCAAAATAAGTTCTCCTGGTTCTCAGCATTGTGAGAAGAGATAAAAGTGCTTTCAAAAGTTAAAAAAAAAAAAAAAAAAAAACTATCAAAGCAACACATAATGATGGTGATGATTTTTATAATCATTAAAATTAAAAAATTAAAATCTCAACTGTGAAGAATTAAAGGAATGCACAGATGGGAGACATGTCCCCATATGGATAGTAGAATGGGGACAGTGAAGAAAACAAGCCTGATCACATAGATGTGAAATGAATTGACTTTAACACTGTAATGTGCCCTTGTGATGATGACATGCTTGGGCTGCCTACAAGATCCACATGATTACTTCAGTCTTTCGAAGCAATTTTCTTATTTTGATGCTTCACAATCCAGTTATTCCCAGCCACAAAGTTCTATTTGTGTTCCTAAGAATTATAATCAGTAATTTGATCTAAGAAGAAATGACTGGCTTTAATTTCATGGTCCTAAAGGACCTCTTGTTTCAACTCTGTGTCTCCTATGTGTGTCTCGGGAGTAGGGGACTTACAACAGACAGAGCTCCAAACTCTGTTACTAGAGTGACAGGTGTGATCTTCCAAAACAGCAGCAGTGTGTGGCCATCACCCACCACTCTCCAGGCTGGAGTGCTGGTTTTTCTTCTTCTAGGGAAAGAGCACAAAGTGATTCACATTGTATAAAGTCTGACTTACTCAATAAGCTCCATGAATTAAAAATAGGCAATTAAATTCAGCTTGCTTATTTTTTAAACAAAAGGTGCAAGCAGAAAGAGAGAAGATGAAGAAGAATTTTATTTATTTCATTTATTCACACATCTTAGTTGTTGCCCCTGGCCCTGGGACACAAATCTGGGTCCTTGGGATATATATGAACTGCACTCAGGCCTTACACCCCAGGGTGTGCCAGCTTGTTTATTTCAGAGATAAGCATCTATGAAGAAAATTTCAAGTGATCTCTCAAACTATGCATTTTTATTTAAACAATTTGATACAGAGATGAAGGACAAAAGAAGACAGATGAGTTTCACAATACTAGAGGTTTGTCTGATTTACACACTTAGTTCCTAGACAACAGGTGATGCTTGGTATCAAATGATTACTAATCAGCCAAAATTCCAAGCAAGGAAGAAAAGTCCCATGTTCATAGTGAGGTGTCCATCATTGTACCAATGTTGCTGTAACCAAACTGAGACTATTTTTTGTTCTACTACACAGTATACTAAAATCTGGGCCATCAAAAGAGAGTAGGAATAATGATAACATTCCTGGGAAGGCAGCACTGCAGCGTGCAGGGAAAATACACTAGAGTCTTAGAATCTAGATCTAGCTCGGCTATAATCAGTTACACCTTATTCAACAAGTCACTCACCCCTCAGAATATCAGTGTCGTTGAAAATAAGAAATGATTTTTAGGCAACATTTTTTAGGAATTCTATCTTTCTGTATTTTGCCATCTTGCAGCTCTCTTTTACATGGGTATACAGTATTGAGGAGACAACTTTAAAACACTAACAATATTTGCATTTCATGCACTTGAACTTCAGACATAAGTACCTGACTGCCTTCTCAAACAACACATGGCAAAACAGCCTGGACATTATCCCTCCTCCAAAATCTGTTACATCTTCAGTCTTTCCACATTTCATTAAGTGAAAACTCCATTTTCCAATTTCTCAGGATAAAAACTTTGAAGTCATCCTTGATTCCTCTCATTCTCTTATATCCAAACTTCTAGTAAAGTCTGTTGACTCTACCTCAAAACATATATGGAATTCTAATCTAACCCACCATCCCCAGTACAATCACCCCAAAACAAATAGCATCATTTCTCATCTACCTTAGTTAGGTTCACAATCTCCACCCTTGTCTCCTACAGCTATCTTCAACAGAGCAGCCAGAGTGGCTCCTTTACTCTGCTAGGAAAGCTTCAAAGACTTCCCATTTTTCTATCTCCCACACAAAATTCAATGTCCTCACCAGGCCTGCAAACCCACCCACACCCATCTCTTCTCCACCACCTCTTTGATCTCATCTTTCATCACTTTCCATCTTATCCACTTTGTTCTGGCCACACCATGCTCCCATCCAGACAGACCACTCATTATCTTCATGTCTTTTCTCTCTTACTTGTTTCTGAAACTCTGCCACCTTAACAGAAAGCACTTCCCTGATCAACCAACATAAAATCACCCCTTTCTGTCAAACTCTATCCCACTTGCCATATTTCATTTTTCATTAACACCCATATCACCTAACATAGCATATGCATCTTAAAGAAGCAACTACCTTTATGGAAACAGGATATTTTTATTATAAAATTTGCATCCCTAGTGTCTAAGGCCAGGGTCTGACCCACAATAGGTACTTAGGAAGTATTTGTTGAATGAATAATGTATCTGTGGAATCCTTCCTAGCAGATGTGGCCTACATAGAGTCGCCAGATCTGGCTATGCTCAGGGAAGCGTATTCATGTCAAAGCCAACAAGTGGGCTCTGAGTTCTTGAGCCCTTTCTCCCCTTGGGGATCAAGCCTCCCCACTCACCCCTCCCAACATACACACACACACACACAAAACCACACTTGGTTAAAACCCTCGAGGGAGAGATGAGGTTCAGAAAAATGTCTGTAACATATGTTTTACCCACCACCACCCAACCTGGGGAGAGGAGAAAACATGCTATGCAGGTTATTTTCACTTGAGTTCCCCTGTATGCATTTCCACTCTCCCAGATAGGGAACTAGAAAGCCTCAACCTGTTAGGTGGCAGAAGGCTCCAGATCAACACCTAGGGGATGTAAAAAGGCCTTACCTCACTCAGCAGGCCTCCTGAAAGGGAAGTATTTGCTCTCAAGAGTCTATACAAGTTTCTCCACCTAAACTCTGTCTAGGACAGGGGACCTTTAGATGCCCAAGCCCTGAGATGAATCTCCTGCTCTTAGCCAATCCTTAACTCAGAACAAGCAAAGGAAGGATCTGAGCCTCCTGGCTAGGAAAAGTGACCTCCTCCCTTCTCTGACTCTTGCAGACCTAGTCTTTTCTTTACTAGGTTGTCTCACCCTTAATGTTTACCAAATCACCTGACTGTCCCGGTCAAATGCAGACTGATCAGCAGGCCCAAGGTGGAGCCAAGACCCATTTTCAACAAGCACCCAAGCAATGCAATGGGTGCAAATACAGAGGGTCCACCCCCACCAAAGAACCGGCTGCTCCAGGTAGGTCTGCCCCTTTCTAAACTGCCTTCCTCCATCCCCTCGGACCACCCACACCAGCCCCCACCCACTCAGCATCTCAGAGCCTCAGAAGTGGGCTTCTTTGACTCCAGAGGGGCGAAACCTCCAGGTCAGGCTCCACAAGTAGAGGTACCGTCTAGAATGACTGCAGGTGCCCCCACACTCTCGCCCCCACCCCACCACCCCTTCACTCGTGGAGCCGCCCACTCAGGTCAAGAAGCCTCCGGGCTTGCTGAGAAGGAAGTGAATCAAGTGGGCGTGGTGCTGCCGCGGACCCTGGCTGGGCGATCGGAAGAAAGATCTAGCAAAAGTGGAATGGAGACGCCGCCAACCCTGGCCTTCTCCCCAGCCCTAAATGCCTGTACTTCCCGGTGAAAATGTGTGTGTCCCAATCTGCTCCACTCTATTTTAAGTCTTGGGACTTGACCGTTGGCGGGGTGGGGGAGGGGTCTTCACAGCTGACGCTTCTGCCCTTGCGGCACCTTGGTGCTTTGCAGAGGGGATGCGGGTGGGGGAGTTGGCGGGGCGGGGCTGGCCGGGGCAGGGGAGGCGGGGGAATGCGCCCTGCGCCCCGCGCGGGGTCCGGGGAAAGCGTCCTTGGGCGCTGCGCCTTTAGTGAGCGGTTGGAGACAGCTTTTTCAGCTTTCAGCCACAGCAGGGAATCCCCTGTCGCCTGTCCATCTCTCACTGCCGGGAAAGGAAGGTAGGCGATAGCTGTACCCAGCGGAGCAGAACTGAGCTCACAGAAAGCCAAGGCGTGGCTTACGGTAGAAATCGCTGCAGTGAAAATAAAATAAAATTCTATAAAACGTGACATGTGGCCTTTCTAGAGTCTTGATTTTTCAAAGCCTTTCATGGCATTAGTTTCTTACAGGCTAGGGAGTTTCTTGTTCAATACTAAGGTACTGGAATGAGCCACAGTAATCCTTAAACACCGCCCAGGGCGTGTCCTGCAGAAAGCTCACCGCTCCCAGGGGCGCGGACCTGCTGTCCCCGAGAAGGAGGAGGATGCAGCGGGGGAGGGGTGACTGAGGAGAAGGACGGCTTGTCACTAGAGCGTCCATCCCGGGCAGACAAGATGCCTCAGTTTACAAATAGGCCTTCATTTCACGGAGAACACTGCCAGTGGGCGAAAGGAAGTACCTGCTACTCTTCATTTCCAATGTCCCTGAGTCTGAGCAAAGTGTTTCATGGGGGATTCAGTGTGGGCGGCAGGCACAGGGCTGCAAAGACTCCTGCTTCTGAGATTGAAGAGCAAGATGCGGTTTTGCCTTTCTCAAAACAAGCTGCGGCCAGGGTGTCTAAACAATACGCACTGCAACACGCCCGCGTCCCCCCACCCCCACTCCCCCCCAAAAATAAAATAACCTGCCTAAAGGGGCGTTTTGTTTAAAGGTTGTGTGCCACCACAGGAAAAGTGCCCCGAGGTTGTAGAAGGTGAAACCCGCTTCCACTCTGATGTCTGGAGTCCTCGGGCTTTGCCAAGTCATGCTTGGCGTTTTCTAATTTCCACTCTTCAGGTGGGACTGGGAATACCACCGGGATGGAGAGGGCAAGGTCTCCTTCTCCTCCCTCTTTCCCTGCGGTGCCTACCAAGTCATTCAAGGGGTCCCTGGGAGACCCAGTTCTCTTTCTGGTCACTGCCCACAGCCAGCCTGGAGGGGAAGCCAGTCTGGCATTAAGTGCCCCTTCCTGGGGCATAGTGAGATCACCCCCAACCAATCCTCCCACCTCCCCAATCCCAAGTGACCTATACACTGTGACTGTGCTTGGGGAGAGTGCTGCATTTTCGCTCACCTCAAACTGGCCTTCTGATTTCACATGTCTGGCACCAGTTTTTCTTAAACCATCTGAGTGAATTGTGGCTTACAGTTGAGACCCCCTTTTCACTAATATTCTGAGTGTCTAGGGAAGGAAAAGCAACAGAGAAAACCAAACCTCTCTCTCTCTCATAGTGTGTGTGTGTGTGTGTGTGTGTGTGTGTGTGTTCCTTCTACAGTAAAAAGGCGAGGCACTCCATGAACAAATGATTAGAAACCAACTAACAAGTCAGATGAGATGATTATTCCTTCTCCCTAAACCAGAGATAGTTAGATACAACAGGGATGGAGTTTTTAGTGATTGATTTCTATCTTTACCTGTCATCTAGATAGAGTAGAAAAGGAATTTTTTTCTGCATCAAAGCATCCTGCTGGCTAGGCTTTTGGGTTTTTTTGTTTTTTTTAGTGGTCATTTTGAGACATAGTCTATATGAAATTGCAAGGAAGAGGAGTGGTTATAAATTGAAAGAAACTAAGAGCAAAGAGATCAATGTTCAACACACAAATGAAAATATCCTTAATAGCTATTAGAAATCTGAGCTCATCTACAAAATGCTTCATATTAAATCACTCTATATTTAAGACTACTTGTAATCAACATCACTTTTGTTTATTAGAAGTATTCCAGATAAATCATGTGTCCTATATCAAAACCCAAAGCATTAAAAAAAAAAAACTAAGATGTCATCTAGGATGACTTTGACTACCTGACAAAACAATAAACACGTGTTTTTGTTACAATCTACCATAAGTCATATATTAACTGACATCCCAGCTAATTATGCTAATACATATTTTATTTGAAATCAATTAATTTAGAAATGCTAAAGCCTTGAGGTGTAGCTATAAAATTTTATAGAAAAAAATATGTAGGGATGCAGATAAGCAGCTTTTAAAATGTACACAAAACACTTCGGATTTATAATCCCACTAGGGGACTTGTTAAAGAAATGCTTCAATAGAAGGACGAGTATGAAGGTACATATTATGAAGCTGTCCATGATTTTCATGAATATATCCTTAAACTTGAACTGAACACCCTGCTCACATAAGAATAGGCAGACATAGAAGAACAGGAAAACATATTTGAAGCTGCAATTGTTTCAGAATCTCTTGAACCAGTGATTATTTTTCATGAAGGAAATAATGGCATGGCCACTATATTATGGTAAACTTCAGTGACCTTTATCTCTTTATCAGCTGCATCCTTGTGTTTCACACACACACTGAATCATGACCCTGAGAATATGGTAACCGTGATGGGGTATGACTTTCAACTTTAGGTTATACAAGGCATTACCACTTTTGCCTTCGTTGCTTGGAGACCTTGCTGAGGCAGGGTGGAGAGTGCAATTGTCATGCTGTCATGCTGTCATGCTGTCATGCCCATCGCTCATGTAGAGAGGAAACCGCCAGCCCAATGGGTGAGCCACCTTGAAATAGATTCTGCAGGCCCACTCAAGCCTTCAGAGAGCAGTAACTTCACCCAGCATCTGAGAGGGAGCCCATTAGAGACACTGAGTCAGAACATAACAACTGAGACGCTTTCAAATTACTGATCTGCACAAATAATACACAATAATAATTATACAAATAAATAATGAATGACTGAGACTATTCTTTTTTTATTTTCAAAGGAAAGGTACAGGCAGGAATGAAAGTGAACAGGGAGGCAGGTACAAGAAAAAGAAGAGAAAGAAACATTTTATTTGATTTTTACTTAGTTGTTCTCACTGGTTGTTTCCCCTGAACATGGGATTTGAACCCGGAATATGTGACCTGCTCTCCTCCAGAGGTGATGGAACTAACAGCCACTCCACCACGGTGCTCCAAAGATTAGGAATATTCTAAGGCACTAAACAGTGAAGTGAATTGTTATGCAGCAAGAGATAACTAGCATATACAGGAAATAAATTTGATGACGTATTAGGCAGCTACCTTATAATGTTCCTCTCTCCTAACATTCACTCTGTCAGTAAAAATTTACCTCAAAAACTTCCTAAATCACACTATATCATGCATCTCTACTCCATTGTCCTTTTTAAGTCAACATACTCTCATTTCTCTGGATTAAAGCATATTTATTTAGTCTCTCCCCTTTGATTGCTGCTTCTGGGGAATCTATTCTCTACACAGGAGCCACAATTGTCTTTAGAAACAGAATTCAGATCATGTCACCCACTCCTACCAAACCCCTTCAAAAGTTTTAATTTCAAGAGGAATAAAACTGAGACTCCTTGATCTACAAGCCTCTGCATAATCTGGCCTTTGCCCACCTGCTCAGCCCCTGCGCTTAATACTCAACGATGAGTTCAGCATGTTTTTACAGCTTTGAACAGGTCAAAAACTTTCTATTTGCTGTTCTTTCTACCTGGAACAGTCTTTTCCAAGATCATTGTATGTCTGGTATGGATCTAATGTCACCTACCTATTAGGCATTGTTGTTCTCAAGGACATTTACAGAGGTGTTGGCATCCTGGGGGCATAGGGATGAGTTCCCAGAACTGCATTTGGATCATATGCCTGAAGCAAGGGTGAGGGTGTTTATAACCCTAAGATAGAATCATGAAAGATGGAGTCACTTTGATTCATACAAGTTGTACATTGTTGATTTACACACACACACACACACCACTACAGTCCTTGGAAGTAGGGATATTGTCTTATTTTTTTGTACATACATTCCACATGTGTGGAATGAGTGAACAAACTTTATCAAAATATACATAATTTGAAGCAAGTATTTGGAGGAAAAGTGATCATTCTCCTTTTTAAATTTATGTTTAATTTTATATTTATATTGTTTTTGAAACGCTCCATATACAAATGATTACTTATGTTAAAGTAGAATCAGAAGGTTAGAGTTACATTTGGCCATGCTAAAAATGTTTCTTCTTCTGATGATTTACCTTTTGGCTTTCTAACTCTCACATAAGGTCCTTTACTGAGAATTTTGTAGAGGACCTTAAACTGAAAATGGCCTGCTGCATAGCTTGTGTAATTCATTGCCTTCCATTCTGTTGGATAGTTTCCCAAGAGGAAAACATCCTAAATTCTCCCCTGGATATCCCCATCAAATGTGAATCATGGCTGGACTCATTCTGACATCTCACACTCTGTTACCAAGAGAAGGAAGAAATTCTCCATCCTGGCCATGTTTCTAGAATATTCTCACAAATTTAACATTTGCTATTGTAAAAAACATTTATTGAAATAGTCATTAAATTCAAGGTGTTTTGTTGGGTGTTATGGAAGGAAAAAAGCATTTATTTAGTCAACATTTACCCCCTTCCAAAAAAATGTTTTCAAATTGCTTAAAGCAAGGAGGAGGAGAAAGTCCAAGAAAGAGCATGGAGGGAGAGCAGAAGGAAAAGAAGAAAAAACTGAGGACCAGATAGAAAATTGTGGCCACATGGAAGAATAACACCTTGACTTGAAAGCCAACTTCCTGAAATTTGATGATCTTTGAAGACAAGCTTCAAATTCATCTGTTTATAAGACTGGTCTTCTCTTAATTAAAATTAACCAGAGGAATGAAAGCATGGATACAGATAATCAAACAAATTAAAGAAGAGTTTGAGCAAACTAACTGCAATGTGACATTGTAAATGTGACTGTCCCCTAGAATTGTGCAAGGACTGTATTGTAAGAAGTCTAATCATCAGGTGATGACTCCCAGGTCACTGTTACATCACATGACTGTGAAAACTTGAGCTGATAATTACAGGTTTTACCTTTAGGTCTTGATTGGAGTCAAGCTTGTGTTATTATTTAACCAACTTGCCTCCACGGGATGCCTTCCAAACTGGGCTGTAAGAGAGGCGGTGTGGTCAGTGGGTGAAGGCATAGACTTTAGAGCTCGGTTATGAGTTTTGAATCCCAGTCCTGCCACTAATGAGTTGTGTGATCTTGGTTAAGGAAAGAGAGAGAAGGAAGGAGCATTTTTTGCTTTATTTAATTGTTTATTTTGGTCCCTCCCCTCCTGCCCCAGGTCAGGAACTGGGGACCAGTTCCTTGGGCTTTACGTGGTCCACACCCCAGCCATGTCATCTACCTGAACAAGGATGTGTTGTAAGCCTTAGTTTGAAGGGTGAGCAGGAACTGGTTAGTAAGGTTGAGGACAGAAGAGAAAAGATGAGTGCTCCAGACAGAAAAATCAGCAAAAACCTGGGGCAGGTGGGAGAAAGGACGATCAGGGTGACTGGAGCACCAAAGTGAATACAAGATGGGGTGAAGTTGCAGAAGCAGGTTGGAGTCAGTCTATGCTAGTCTTGAATATTTAAATATTCACCTTAAATATTTTGTTTTTATGTTAAAAGAGATGGGAGACTATGTGATGGTTTTAATCAAGGGGATGCATGATCAAGATTTCTTTTTCCAAAAATTTCTGTAGTGTGCTGATGTGGTAGGAAGAGGACAAGAGAGACACTGGGAGATTCCTTAGTGTCAATATAGAAATGTTGATGGATTCAAAATATGTCGGTAGGAAAATTAGTAGGATATGGTGATAGATTAGAGCGGGTGAGGAGATGGGTGTGAATGCCAGGTGTCTGGTTTGCGGAACTAGGTAATGGGGGAGTGGTGTCATTAAGTGGGAAAAGGAATATGTACTGAAAGAGGATGGGAGCTTGCAGAGGATAGAGGGGTACTCACCAAGGTACCAAATTTGAGGACAGTTGTTTAAAGACTTCAAATCCATTGAAGTGTTTTTAGTATTTTATTATGGCACACAGGATAGAGTATGGTACAGTGTTCTGATTTCAAGTAATTCTCAAACCAACCAGCTGTTTCCATTTAACTAAAATTATTTGTTAGTATTTGCATATCAGAGATTTACCATATGCAGTATCCCATTTTTAATAAACACAAATGTGAAAGGTGTGGCTTCTGAGGTGACTCAGTCATTACAGAAGCCAATGTACCAAGAATATTCATAGTTCAAACCCATATCATCATGATAAATAAATATTCTACTTATTTGCATGGTAGCATATATTTAACTAGAAACGGGTAGTGTGAAGTGATCAGATATCTTTAAACAGAGATTGCTATTGTTTTAAACTTATGATATTTTAAGATGGTCAATAGAACAAATATTAAACAAAATTAGCTAACAAAGCCATTGTGTTTAGAAGCAGAGCAGCAGATAATCAGGAATTTCATCTGCATCACATCAAGTGCAAGCACAAGAGCTTTCATAACTTTACGGTAGGGAGAACAGACAGTATATATATTTGATGCAATGTCCAACCAGTTAGAGCTATCATTGAAATCCAAATATTTCCCATAAAGACATGCAGAGCGATGGCAATGTAACATACAAGTATATAATCTCTCCCCTGTAGTGACTGGTAGCAATTTCATTATTGGTATCTGTAGTTTTTTAAAGTTTTAAAATGGGTGGTTTTAACTGTTATTTATTTGAGGCAACAGAACTAAGCCAATACCACACTGAATCATGAGCTCAGGATTGCAGGCAACATGTTTTCAATGGCAAATAGCCTTTGCTATTTCTACTCTCTCCATCCAAAATTATATATTGATGGAAACCTCATCATTTTTTATTACATTGTTTTCTGGGATTTTAACTCCCCATCATACTTAGAATATATTGAAAATGTGACTATATGAATGGATGAGCGGGATTTATATTCTATTCATATTTCATTTATTATTTCATACTAATATTACAATTATGTTTGCCATAATGGATATATTTATCACATTATTAAGATATCTTCCCCTGTACACTCAATGGAACAAATATATTATTATTTATAAAATTTTTAAAAAGAACCCCATAGTTCAAGCTTCTTATCAGAAAAAATTTTGAGGGAAAATATTTCATAAATGCTTATGACCTAACTGTATTCCTCAGTTACTAATTATGGGGGGAAATGTTTTGTAATTATTAAAACTTGGACTTAAAAAATTTTGGAGGTCAATAGTCTACTTGTATTTGGTTTATATTGGTGCCTTCTTTAAGAAATTTTAATTAAGTAAACAAACACAGCAAGAAATGCCATTCAGTGTAACTTTATTTACTATTTATTGCACATAATTCGAGGTCTTTAATGTCTAGTCACCATAGTTTCAAAGGACTATTTTTTCCATGACGTTTAACATTTACATTAGTAAATTCATTTATTCATGTGGGTTTTTTATTGTAAACATCTGAAGTATTCACATTGCCATAGATCCTGAACTCATAAGCATGAACCATGCATGGGCTGGCAGCAAGCCAGGGAGCCGCTCTGCAAGCAAACAGATACTCTGCAGAAGGAGAAAAGTCATAGCACAACATTGAATGTCCAACCTAAGTCATCTCAGAATTATACATATAGTGACTTCTTAATTCCTATAGTATCTGGAACTCAACTGGTTGGTTGGTGATGGGGTTGACCTGGTTTGGGGAGAACTATTCCTGGAATAAGTAAGGAAAGGGGGCTCAATCTTTCTTCTTCGTGGCTTGCTCCTCTCCGGTACTGTCATCCTTCTTCTCTTCCTCCTCGGCTTCTTTGGTTTCTTCTCCTTCACCTTCACCTCCTTCTTCTTCCTCCTTTGCATCTTCAGATTCTTCTTTGGCAGCTTTAACATAAAAAGGGAAATTTACAAGCTTGGAACCCAGGGGAAGTCCAAGCAAAAACTTTCTGTTTCCCCAAAGTCACTCACCTCTACTCACCCCAAACACACAACTGACAATGCCTGCCAGGAAGAGCTGCCATATTTAAGTAAAATGAGATTAGTTCTGGTATTGGAAACTGCTTCTCTCCAGGACCTCAGTATCTCTATGATGTGTATGATAGTCACGTTAATTTTTTTAAGGAAAGGTGTAAACAGGAATGAAGGTGAGTAGGCAAGCAGGCACTTTATTTTAATTTAGTTGTTTTTCTTGGTTGTTCCCCTGACCTCAGGTCATGAAGGCTGGTTCTTGGAAGGCATTTGGACTACGCCCAGCAGACTTAACCATTAAGCCACTAGGCCATGCCTTCACGTCAGTTATTCAGGGCACCAAACCGCTGTGTTGAATGAATATATATGTAAAATGTTTAATTGGAATAAAAAGACAGCAGGAGAATATTTTTAAATATTAATTTAAAAATCTACCAAATTAAGCAGAGATGGGTTCTCAGGGATGACTGCCAACTTTAGAACTAGGTGCTTACTGAAGGTGTGTTGAATAAATCAACATATTACTTAAGAGTCTATACTCATGGATGAATAAAACTCTCATAGTATGAACACGGGTTTGTCTATCTTGCCTGTGTCCTAACAGGCATCCAGCCCAGTCTGCCCTTGTAGTGGCAGAGTGTGTTTATCATACCTTCTTCCTCTTCAGCTCCCTCCTCTTCCTCAGCCTCTTCCTTCTCCTTCTCCTCTTCTTCAGCTTCTCCTTCAGAGGGGGGTTCATCCTTGGCTTCCTCAGCTTTTGCAGCCTCAATGGTCTCTTCTACCTCAATCTGCTCCTCCTGAACGTGGCTGGTGTAGTAAGATGGGAAGGAGCGGGCAGACATCAAGTAGGAGCTGGTCTGTAAACCGCCATAGGCAGATCGGCCGAAGATCTGGGAGCTCTGAGAGTAGCCGCTGGTGATGCTTCCCACGCTGGTGAAACTGAGCCGGGTCTCCTCACCTTCCAAGAGTTTCCTGCAGGGAGTGGAAGGGTCACAAGTATGAACACAGGAAGTGCAATGTGTCTTGCGCTGAACCCACCTCTCATCACCTTCCAGGGGTGCCACCCTTAAAGGCAGCCTTAAACGCAAGCAGGAGCAGGGTTGGGAATGATCAAAACTGAATGGCTGGGGATGTGGTGACTGAGATCAGAAAATAAGGAAATCATAAAATAGTCCTGACCCTGATATAAAATGTAATGGGAAACTGAGGCTAGGACTCACTATTACAAGGTCAAATTCTTATATATTTATCTCAAGATCTTCTTAGAAAAAAGCCCCCCACCTAAAAATTCTTTCAAAGGACCATTTGTGAAGGTTTCTGATTCAATGTAAATGGAATCTGATTTTCCTCATCAGGCTGAATGAGTGCTGCTTTTGTCCCTGTTTTACCTGTAAGCTGCAATCTCAATATCCAAAGCCATCTTCACATTGAGGAGATCTTGATATTCTTTCAGGTATCTTGCCATTTCACTCTTTGTGGTTCTTAATTCATTTTCTAATTTGTTGATTGTGTCCTGTAGAAAGATCAAAATAAATGAGGGGGGGAGGAGCAAGGATCCAAGCACAAATCCCTACTGCTATCATTTCACTGTAGTTGCAAAAGCCTAGGTTTACTTAAAATCAAAGTGCACACTTTAGATAAAAACTCACCTAAAACAACTGCCAATTCTTTTTTTAAACCTGCCCCCCGCCAAACCCAGCATCATGAAGCATGAGATGAAATAAAATAAATTGATTAAAGGAAATTTATTTTTGTTTTATTTAATTCATGTAGTCTAATGGTTATCATGAAATACTTGCAACGAACCAAACTGATTAACCTATCCTGGGCCCTTGCAAGAAAGGAACACATTTCTTTATAGGAAAAAGAAGTAGTAGATTAAAATTTTATTTTTAATACATTGTAATAGATATTATTTTTTCTTTTCCCCAAAAGATGGAGATTCTTTAAAAAAAAGAAAAAGAAAACGTGTTGCTATGAATGTCATTACCTACTACAACTGTGACTATATTCCTGTCTACCTGTTTAAGGAAGGTAAGTGGCTGGTAAAACTAATTAAAAACCCTGCTGGTCAGTTATCCTTCACAGCTCATGAGAGCTCTTAGCTGTATTTATTAACCAGAGGGTCCAACCCGGAGTACAAAGCAACTAGTGGTTACTGCAGGACAAAAGAAGGTAGACGCCCAGGCAACGCCCACCCCACCCGCTCCTCCCAACCCTGCCAACCCCTGCGATGCTAGGCAGCTTTACTGCGGAACAGAGATGCAACCGCACCAAGCACAGCTTCCTAAACTGCAGTCGCACCCCCAGCGACCCCCACCCCGGTCCCCCCGCCCAAGTGCCCCAGCCCTCCCACACTGACTCCCAGGCGCCACGTTCTACTCTCTAATACCCGCATCCCGGGTCCCTATAAGCGCCAGCTCTTAACTCTGCCCCTCCCCCTTCAATTCTGCAGCCCCTGCCCGGCCCTCACTGCTCTGCTCTCTGCAGTACCTGCATAGCACTAATGTCGGCGTTCTGCTTGTCCTCCAGCTCCTGCAGCTGCTTCTCCAGCGCTTCGTTCATGCCCCGGCACGCTTCGATCTCCAACGTCTTGGCCTTGAGCAGGCGGCGGCTCTCCGACACCTCGTCCTTGGCGGCGCGCACCGCGTCTGTGTTCTTGGCGGCGCTTTCGGTCAGCACGGTGAAGCGGCTCTTGAACCACTCTTCGGCATTCTGCATGTTCTTGGCAGCCAGCTTCTCATACTGGGCGCGGATGTCCTTGAGCGCGGCGGAGAGGTCGGGCTTGGAGGACACGTCCATCTCCACGGAGATCTGCGCGTACTGGATCTGCGCCTGCAGCTCGGCGATCTCCTCTTCGTGCACTTTCTTCAGAAAGGCAATTTCGTCCATCAGGCTATCGATGCGCTTTTCGAGCTCGGCCCGGGCGAGAGCGGCCTCGTCGGCTCCTTTGCGCGCTTCCATCAACCGGCCCTCGGCGTCCTCGCGGCTCAGCACCTCCTCCTCGTAACGCGCCTGCAGGTTGCGCAGCGTCTCCTCCAGCCCTTCGCGCTCGCCCTGCAGCGCCTGCTTCTCGTTGGTGGCGTCTTCCGCCGCCAGGCGCAGGTCGCGGATCTCCTGCTCGTACAGCGCCCGGAAGCGGGAGGGCTCGGAGTGCTTCTGGCGCAGCACCAGCAGCTCGGCCTCCAGGACCTTGTTCTGCTGCTCCAGCTCGTGCACGCGCTCGATGAAGCAGGCGAAGCGGTCGTTGAGGTCCTGCAGCTGGGCCTTCTCCTGAGTGCGGATCGACTTAAGGTCGTTGCTAATGGCGGCTACCTGGCTCAGGTCGAGGTTTTCGAGACTGGGCATCAACGAGCCAGAGCTGGACGAGTAGCTGCGGCGCACGGACAGCGAGGAGGAGACCGGCGCCGAGTAGCTGGAGTAAGCGGAGCGCGCCGTGCTGTAGCCGCTCCGCACGCTGGAGATGTGCACCCGGGGCGCCTCCACATAGCGTCGCTTGTAGGAGGTGGAGTAGTACGGCTCGTAGCTGAAGGAACTCATGGTGGCGGTCGGTGCCCCTCTGGCTGGCGGAGGAGAAGGGGGCCTAGAGAGAGAAACGTGGGGGGAGAGGGAAAGGGGAGAATGGATGGCTGTGTGCGGCTCGGCGCGGTCCAGCCACCTCTATTTATACGCGGGGAGAAGTCTGACGCAGCCTGCGATCGAACACCCAGCGCCCGGCCGGTGGGGGCAGCGCGCTGCTGCAGCCAACCCGAGGATTCTGCGCAAAAGGCCGGGGGCGGAGGCGGGGGCGGGGGCGGGGGCGAGCGACGGGCAGCCGGGAAGCTGCGGATCCGTCCTTTCCGCTTTTCTCTGAGGCCCTCTGCTTTCTCAAGATCCCATGGACACTCACTCATTTTCTTTCTCTCCCCTCCGCCCATCCTACTTACTCATCGACCCCCGTATCAGGCGGACTGTGATGTGTCCCCAGTAACAGGTTCTCACGCCCTACTGACACCTTAATTTTCTATATCCCAGTACCTCGGAGACACCCTCCCCCCGCAACCCGTCTCTTCTCCTCCGGGGACCTCCTTCTTCTCACTTTGGTGTTTAGGGTGACCGTGCAGCGCCGCATAGGGCGTTTGGGAAACAAATGAAAGTCGAAGGTTGCTTGTATGCGACATATATGGCGGAAAGTTTTGCATTTCTTTGCCGCCTTTTATGACCCTTTGCTTCATCCCTCTTTCTCTTGGTTATTTGTCTTAAATGCGCAAATTATGGACCAGCACGCACGTGCATCTGCTGCACTGCGGGTGTTCATTTCAGCATATCAAAACTCTTGGAGCAGTTAGTATTGACCTTTTAGTATTCCTAGATTTTCTCACGTCTGTCTGGGGAATGAAGCCTAGAATGCTTTGAGTGTGTAGAAGCGTGGCGGTGGAGAGCCCAGAAGGAATTTGAAACTAGTCGGAAGATAGCCCGCTTGCAAAGGCAGCGGTGCGCGTAGCAGCCTGGAGCTTTGGGCTTTGCAGTTGCCTGTGTCTTCAAACTGAATTACCCCTCGACACCACATTGAAAAGCCCCTCTCTCCTCCTTTTACATCTGTGTGGTACCCAACCTGATGATTTGGACAAGTCCTGCAGGTGGCTGTTTTCCAGGGAGAAGTTGCGGCTGCCAGCCATGGGTGAGCCCTGAATGCGTTCTCCCTGGTCAAGAGCTCTGCCCAGAGACGCCGGGTTCTGGGGCGCACAGAACAATAGCCTCGTGATTCTCCCACTCCTGTACCCATCACTCTAAAAAACAGATAGCAGATACTTTTAGGAAACCGTGGATTTCCTGTAGGAAGCACCCAATTACCTTCAGCAGTATTCAATGCCATAATACATATAGCTCTGTGGACCCTGGAAGAGTTTGCGTACAGGTGCGATGGGGGTGTCTCCGGATGCAGAGATTTACATAGGGCACCGGAGGTTTTTCATAAACTAACATGTTTTTATTATTATTAGTATTAGTATTATTAGTATTATTAGTATTATTAGTATTTGTAAAGAGTAACATTTGACTTTTTTAATTTGCAATGTACTGATTTTTTTTTAAAAGGCAAAGATGAGGGGAGACGTTAACAGTTTTCAAATAAAGAAGCCAGACTCGCTGCTGGGATGCTGAGAGGTGAGGGACTTGGAGCCAGCACAATTGCTCCCGGGAGTGCTGCACTCTGGGATAGGAGGGTGGGTGAGGCTTAATGTTGGCAGTCCTTTCCAAACCTGTGGTTTTGATACTCCACTCACTTCAGGGTACAAGAAAAGACTCAGAAGAGAACTTGTACGGCGTCTCTAAGGAAGCTCTATTATCTATCTCAAATAATGCACTTTTTAAAAACACTGACATTGGTAGCTTAAGTCTTTCAAGACTGATCACTGCATCTCTGCAGTGCGTCCATGCTCAGACATTCTAGGATTTCAAACCTAAGCCAGTAGGCTGTGCTGAATTGTAGTCGACCCTAACAGGCAAGGTAGAGCAGCTATTCTGTTGACATTTTATAGCCCACATATCCATGGGCTTATTCTTCAGTGTTTAGCAAGGGAAAAGGCTTCTCTGGGGAGAAAGGAGATGGGAGAAAGGAATCTAAATGAGTCATAACTTATCTGCTCTCAGTTACCTATATGTGGATGAAAGACAGGATGATTATTTTTTTCCTGACCTGATCCCAAAGAACACATTGCCATTTGAGGAATGGTGTACCTGCACATCTGGGTTTATATTATTTTGTAAATCAGTTATCTCAATACATTTTAAATTAAAAAAAGATACTTCGCACTCACTGTGTGTGAATCTGCATATATTACACCCTTAGGTACTAATGAATTCATTTCTTTGGTGCCAGTTCCCTTCTATCCAAGTTTCAGGTCACCCTCAGAGAACTTAAGTCCATCAATGCTTTTGCCAAGACTGCTGGCCAGAGTCTCTCACTGCAGACCAGTCTGCCCAGAAGGGAGGGTGGTGGCTCTGGGATCCTGCAGGAGTGGTTGTGCAAAAAACCTCAGAGAAGACACTTGTGGACACCAGTATCTGGCCTTTGGGAAGCTGAAAAGGGAGGCACCCTGGAGTGGTGAAAGGTGGGAAGAAGAGGGCAGAGCCCTTACCCTGTTGTACCTGGTGACAGGAGGGGTGGGGGGGGGAGCAGATAACTCAATTTATGAATGTGCAGCTCCAGTCTTTTCTGGAAAGTCCTGGCAGAGCCACCTCATTCTCCCCTCCAGCCTTCTTTACAGACTCCTGAGTCTAGCCCTGTCTGGGTTTTAGTGAATGCCTTTGGCCCTTCTCTGCTGGTGCCTGACTTTTTTCATAGATTCTGTCTAGTCATCCTTCTTTTTAAGTCCTTTCCCCAGTATTTTACTGAATGGCTAAGTGGCATTTGCTTTGTGTGTGAAAGCAATGGTAAAATGAGCAAAAATTCTGTTTAGAAAAAAAAATGCTGATTTCTGCTCCTCCTTACTATAGATGTTTCTGCATTTGTGTTGTTTTCCATGGCATTACTATGTCTTTAGTAGCAGGCTTTTGGATCTTGTCACACACTTGTGCATGTATTCCCTTTTAAGCACGCTTTCCACCAATACGAAATTGATTGAAGGCTGCTAAAAACACACTTAGGAGATGCGAACTATTTTTTTTAAATAAAGATAGACGTTTGTTGATGAAATGCACTGATAGATTTTCGACCACTGTGGTTCTCTCTAATATCTCTATAACCTCCTAAAGGGCTGTTTCATGTAATTAGTTAAACAGTAAAATATCTACATTACCATCAAGTACATCAAACATAGCTCTTACAACTACCAAGGAGATTTTAATCCTTTCTCAGTCCCCATAGAGTCAGGAAGCTTCAGGTGGGCAGGACCTGGTGACTTTCCATTATACTGCAGAAAGTTCTAGAAAATATATTTGGGGTTTTGTTGTTTTTTTTTGTTTTTAATCTCAGCTTTAGGTTAAAATTCCTACAGGGAAGGCCTTATGAGAAGCATCAGTCCCAGAGGTCAGGACAGGAAAATTATGCCACAAATGAACTGTGAGAATAGTCCCAGATCAGAGCAACAAACAAGTTTCCATTCACCTCATCATCAGAGATACACAAATGTCAGCAAAACTGGTATCCATCTGTCACTGCAAGGAGGGATGAGGGAATAAACATGCAGGAGACCTACCACTGACAGACATTGGGTAACTATTATTTAATAATTACAAAGTCCCCAGATGGTTCTTGTTATTCAGAGCGAACAGCTGAGGTCCTGCCTGAAAGCTCTTCCTGAGGTGCTCCCGTCAGGGTGGTGGTGCTCGGCTCATTACACATACTGCAGCCACTCGAATTTTCTGCGTCCATATCTCCATAGAATTCGATAATTGCTGCAGCCTGCAGAGTCTGGTGGGCATGTTGTAACCCTCTTGTGTTTGAGGGACCCCGATATGAATTGTTCTACACCAGGAACACACTGTCAGTGCCCATGTTTCATTTGGACAGCCAGTGGCGACAATAAGCAATACGATTATTATATCTTCCTTAAACATCCCAATGTAAAATAAGCTGATGCTTCAAGTGGAACAGGACACACAGCCATGATGTCCCTTAGACACTACACAGCATCAGTTTACAAAACACCTTCCCAGGAATCAGTGAGCTAAGACACAGCTTCCTTGATCAACACTCTTTTTAAATGACCACATCATAGTCTCCACCTTTTTTGTAAGTAAAACATCTTTATTTCTACCCTCATAGTAGGTTTTCATTGAAAAGGTGGCCTTAAAATTGCTCAAAATAATTTGTCCTTTTAGGATAAATGCTGGCACTCAATATGTCGTTTTGGGAATTTATCAGACTTTCTACCAATCTTTAATGTTTAAAAAAAAATGGTAAACTCAACAGAAAATGAATAGTTTGTGAAAATCAAAAATACATTTCTTTGTCCCTTATAATGAGTTTATTTACTGATATTTTATACTCATCATAGGACTAACCCATGAATCTCCCTATCTCTTGAGAAATGTGTTGGAAAGTCAACTTTTTCCATTGTAATATAAACTATCCTTAATTTTATAGCATCATCTTATGAAATAATGCATCGTAAAGTGTGCAATGTGGTTATAGAACATTTTGATTGCATCAGAGCATTTGAATAGATTAAAGATGAAAAGCCATTTGTATTCAGAACACAGGCAATATTAAAAATGACAGGAACTTGCTGCTGTCCAAGCAGAAATGATGGTGATAGGTTCAAACCCCTAAATGCTTGCTCCACAGAAGTAGCCAAGGTAATGTATTTCATCCCCAGAGGCCTGTTCCACAGTGACTTGCCCTTAATCACAGTCACCAGATGCAGAGGTAAGAGGGGATGCTGGGGACATCAAAGGGCTTCATTTGCAGTCTTTTCAGACAGGTCACCGTCATCTCAGTCAGAACCAAGAGACTGTTGGTTTGGTTGAGCTTTCCTGACTGCAAGCAAATACTCTTGCTCCCACAGCTTGGGTTCTAACTAGCCACAGAAACATGCCGGGAGGTACCTGGATTTCTTTGCTGACCTTTACACTGGTTTAATAAATCAATTTGAGGAATGTGAGGTTGACCATTTGCAAAGGTAGAGGATAAGCATTTCCTTCTGCTGGAGACAAAGCAGGCAGGCTGGCGCTCTCGAAGCCCCGCTGGAGCCCTGCCAGGGCAGCTTTGCACTTTCTCTCGCCAGCACCTCACTGCTGCAGGAATGCAGCAAATGCCTCCGCAGAATTGCAGTTGGGCGGCTCCCGGGATGCCTACGGGGTAAAGCAGGCAGGATTCTGACACCAGGATAGATAACGATGGTGTGTGGTAAGTTGAACATCTCTAAGAGACTGTCTGGATTAGAAAAGTCAAATTTGATTGTGTCTAAGTGACTTACTGATGGTTAAAATAACTCATATGTTCATTTGTCCATTGAGTTTCCAAATGTCAACAGAACACTTATAATGTGCACAGTTCTGAAAAACAGCCTTGTTGGGGTGGATGTAGGTGGGAGTAGGACAGAGCACTGTCCCTGTCACCAAAATAGCTTCTCACAATAAGAAGACCAGCTACTGATATACACAAAATGGATGAATCTCAAGCACAATATGCAAATACAGAGATAAAACGTCTTAGATGAAGGATGCAGAGTGTGTAATACCATGATCTGAAATTCTAGAATAGGTGAGCTAATCTATGCTGGAAAGAAAAACTAGAAAATTTATTGCTACAGGGATCGTGAGGTGGGTGATGGCTGAGAGGAAGACCAAGAGAACATGCTGGGGTGATGGTATTCCTCTAGGTCTTGGGAAGTTTGAATTGTACGAGTTATGGATTTATCAAAACTCAGAATGTAGCAGGATTTGTGCACTTTATTGAATTCAAATTTTACATCAAGACAACTAGAAAGCAAACATATATGCATAATAAAATTAACAGTATAATAATATATTACACAAATTTTAAATGTCTAACAAATTACTTTAAAATAGCTAACAGGCAAAACCCATGATGTGAAATTCAAAGATCTATGCAAAATTTAAATAATAAAACCCTAGGAGAGATCACAAGGAATAGAAGAACAGTGCAAGCTGTAACTGCTATAATTTTAGAAAAGGGACAGGTCACTGTGGACTTGAATCAACATTTCTGTGGCTGGTTACCATTCCAGATGCTTTGTGCTTATTGACTTTAATCCTCCTAGCAGCTTTATGAAATCTCTTTGTTCTAAAACACACATACTGTTTTTCTACAATACTGCAGTGAAAAAGACTTAGCAGTCTTCCATTGTTGCCTCATATTAAATTTGAAGTGACTTTTAAAAACATTTTGAGAGCTAAGGCTATTAATTTATACCATGTCTCTTTTTTAACAGCAGAAAATAGAACTTCCATTTATTTTCTTAAACCTAGTCATGAATATAAATATTTTGGTCCATTGCTCAAATCTGCAGTAACAGGCTTAAAATCTTCCAACCTTATATCAAACTCAATGATGAAGGAATGCCCTCATAGTTTTCTAATGAACACCATTAGAAATGTGTTTTATATGCTATGATTCATGGATTCTTGAATGGAAAGCAATTTAAGGGTTTTTTAAGCTCTCCACCAGATTTTTCAGCAATGCTTGGATGTGTTTTGGGCTAGCCCTTTTGTAGAGTGAATACTCCTTCTTGTTCTCTCTCCATTTTGTAGCCACTGGTTATTACTTTTAAACAGAGCAGAAATTCCTAGGGAGGCAAAGGCATAACTATCCAGAAAAAGTCTCATTTCTACTAACCTTACATTTCTTTCTTTTCCATGCAGTGTCTCAGGTATACCCACATAGCAGAGATGAAAGTGTTGACGTTTGCAGAGGGAGATTATGTTTTCCAAATATTTTCTCATTGTGCCAATGGACCCCAGTAGCAATCCTGCAAGGTAGACACAGGTCTTTAGGTGTCACTATCCTCATTTTCTAGGTAAAGATGCTGAGAAGTCATTATAGGTGAAGGTAATTAACCCAAGCTGTGTGTCCTGTAATAATGGAGCCAGGCTATAACTCCAAATTCCTGACTTTACGTTCACTGGGAATTTTTCCTTTAAACCTTAAAACAGTTTTGCATATTCAAGCCTTTCCTTTTTGAGAATCCTTCAAAGTGCCCTTCCAGAAAGATAGAGAAGCTTCAGTTGCTTCTCACTTTCATATTGGATTCCTGAAGCATAGTTGCTCAAATTGATCTTTCTCTCCTTAGCCTCCAAAACTGTTAAAATGCCATTATCAATGGAAGAGGTAAGGTTTAGAGCTGTTGTCAGTTCTTTATACCTGAGATTGAATATGAAGTTGATAATAGCTTTTGAAAAACAAAAGAGTGAGAGAGAAAGCTTGAGGATCTTGAGAAGAAAGTGAGCATAGGGGGAAAGGGAAAGGAAGAGAGATACCACTGGGATGAGGTGGGTGGCTCGGTGAAATAAACCAGAATAGTAATGAACTAGGAAGCAAAATATTCCTTGTCAACTTGGAATTCACCGTTCCTAAACCCAAGGCCTCTCTTTCCATGGTAAGGTTTGACTGGGATACAATCATTATTTATAATCAATTAATCCTGAATGGCCAGCATATACTTAAGTAAAGGGAGGACCCTAGAACTTCTTTCTGGGGCATTTCCTCCACCTGTGCTTTTGTCAAATTCTGTGCAGTGACAGGTCTTAGCTGAGTTTCTCAGCATTTACACCTTCCAGGGAGGTGTTAACCACCTGGGAAAAGGCCAAATGGTAGGAAATAGAAAAGAGGAGAAATAAAATGGAAGAATCATCCACATAGCAGGTAACCAAACCTGAGAAGATTGACAGGAAATGAAATCATAATTCTATAATTTAAGAAAGCAAAGGGAAGGAAAATGTGCATTTAATAAGTATATTCATGAACACCAATATTAATAATGACTTTGTGTCAGGCACTGTGAAAAACCATTTATTTGGATAATTTTGTTTAATCATCTCAAAATCCCAATGAGTTAACCATTAAAGCCATCCTTCTTTTAGAGATGCAGGAAATAAAGTTTAGACTGGAACCTGTACTATATGCCTAAAGATTTCAGCTACAATGTGTCATTTAATCCTCACAGAACTCTAATGAGACACATGGTTTTCATCCTCTGGGGGGAAATGAGGTTCAGAAAGTTGAAAAATATTGGTCAAAGTCACATAGCTGGGTCGAGGTGTCTGAATTCTCACTTTTTCTGCTATGACCAGAGTGAGAATGTTCTTGAGAGGTGCTATGAAATAAGATCTCTCACTCTTGTTCCTTACAAAGTTTAAATTTATACATCGATGCAAGCAAATAATGCAATAATCAGTTGAGACTGCTCAAATCACATACAAGTAAAGCAATGCATATAATGGTCCTTAGGCAGAGCATTAGAGACTCAAACCAAATAAGTCGGCATTGCTTTATTAGCAAGCTCCAAAAATAGACATCTATCGCTGCAACGAAGATAAGGACCAAATTGCATTAGAGCATCTCTCTGCAGATACAGGCTCAATGTCTTATTGCTAACTAGCAATTTCTTTTCTTATTATATTATCTGAGAGAGAAAAAAGGCACACTAAGAAAGATTTCCTGTACCTTCCAGTGTCACTTTATCCTACAAATCTAATAAACTGCAGCACTAAATTGCATTAGAATAACAGATATGTTTAAGAATAGGCCTGAGATATTTCAATTTGCAAAGTGTTTTTATGCCAAAAAGGGGTTTTTTCCATTACACTGATTAATACTTACTTTAGAAGTAATCCAAATTAAAAATTTCTTCCAAATTAGTTCCCAGATTTAGAAAGATTACTTAAGCAAGATACATAGCTCTGTTCTGGCACTGTTCAGATAGGTGGAAGTGTCTTCTCTCAATACAATTCAGAGCTGCCCAAAGATGGAGGAGTTTTCTCCAGGGACAAAATAACAGTAGTTAAGAAGGAACCTCTCCACTCTGAGCTGGCTTTGACCCTAGAGAACTTCTCTGGTCCTTAACAATCCATGATTTTCAGATTCAAAAGTTTTCAAAGGGTGAAAAGTATTGATTGACTAGGACCAAGGAGCACTTGCCTCTTAACATGATCACAAATGAAAGTACAAAACAATAGCATTACGCTAAAAACCGAGACTTGATAATACCTTAGTTCAGCTATGAGCCACAGAGAGATGATGAACAAAAACCAGCAGAATGAGATTTCTGAGGGAAGAAAGGACAGGTAATTCACTGAAGTTTTCCAGAAATCAGTATGTGCTTATTTGCATTAAATTCATCTTTCCTGCAGAATAGAACTAATAATAAACAGCAGAATAATCATCAATATTTTATCAGTTGCATTGGTTCCCATTTACCTAACACAATAGAATTCATTTTCTCTCTTCTGTCCTTTTCTTTTCATGAGTTGATTATGAAAAAAACAAGAAAAAGCAGATGCTTCTCTTTCCCTGGCTTCAGGATTGAGTGTTGAAACAAAGCAGATATAAATCAATTGACATGTATCTCCTAGGACCCAAACCCCAGCATACAGAATCTTTTCTTTCCCTCCCCTCCCCCACCCCCTCCCCTCTCCTCCCCTCCCCTCACCTCCTCTCCTCTCCTCACCTCTCCTCTCTCCTCTCCTCTCCTCTCCTCTCTTCTCCTCTCCTCTCCCTTTCTCACCTTGGGCTCTTTATCTCCTAGAATTTTTGTATTGTTGATTTCTCTTTGAAGATAAGAATTTGAACTAAATGCCCAAGGGATAGTAGACAGTGGAGGCTGGGACAAGGACATGCAGACTCTACAGGAGTCACTATGGTAGCCATTCTAGAAGGTGAAGGGAGTTACTGTTACTTCAAAAAGTAAGAAATGTCATCCAAGTCAGCTAAATGCAGCAAGTATCATCTTTTTTCAGATAACTACGTTTTCTGGATGTGACATTATTCTGTAGACAATTGTGAGAATCCATGTAATTTTAGCAAAGAAACTAAAGGAACAGGAAAAGCACTAAATTTGAGGTTGAGGTGTCTGACTCTAGATCTAATCTGTCAAGGCTCCAGCATACCTGCCTGCAAATGGGTCACATGTTCCCCTGGAGGAGTTGGAGAATTTTTCCAAGGGGTTCATAAGCATAGAGAGCGTGAAAGGAATTGATCTTCAGATTCCCAGCAGCCATATGTAGTGTTCTGTACAATCTGCTTTCTTGCAGCTTGTGCTTTTTTCCACCTTCACCGTAAGTCCAAATGAGTTAAATCTGCAGCAACAAGGTTTAGACATCAATGCATATAAATCACGCGGGAAAATAAGGCATTTTTATTTTGATTTGATAAAAAGGTATTGAAATTGAAGATATTCTTATTCCAATCCTTTCTAGGTGCAATTAGTAAAATAAGGTACCTCTATATGAAAAATAAACAGGTAACATTAATAAGGTAACAAGTAAAATTAGCCTTTTGATAAGACTTGGTGAATTTTTTTGGTCTATTTTTCCAGAGATAGAATGAGTAAATGACATTAACCTCACAAATAAATCCTTATGAGAACTAGATTTTTTCAGTTCTTTGCTTTTAACAAAATTAAAGAAGCACCTAATAATTAATAGATAGGTCTTTATAACAATTTTATAATCAGTTAATATGTGTTTTGGGGCTTAAAATTTGGAAAGCTTTTGAATATTGAAAGACATTCTTAAAACAATATAAAGCAACATAACAATGTCTATTTCTGTACACTGACATACTTATTACTTATATACTTTTTTGGATATGTATATACTAATTTAGATAAATAAGATCTCTCAGAAATTTTGAATTTTATGTATGTGTGTATTTTTTTAAAAGAATTGCTACTATATATTCATGAATGTATAGGTTAACTTGAAATATATTACATGTAAAAATTCTTTAATATTATTAAAATCTAAAAGATAACCTTATTTTGAGAAATTATGTACTAATAATACTTATAATCCTCTTCAGAAAACTTTGTAATACTTAGATGCTTATGGTTAAATGAAATAAAATATTTAATTTGCATTCTTATACTGATTTTTTATTGCAGAGAAGAATTATAGAATTGTATTACAAGATTTTATAAGCATAAAATATATTAGGAGCACTTTTGTACCTTAGGCAGCTAAAGTAGATAAGATCAGGTTATATAAAACCCAGGGACCCAGGTTCAAGACCCAGAGTCTGGAACAAATAAATAGATACATACATACATACATACATACTTGCGTACATATAGATACATATATGTGATAAAATAATGCAAGAAAGAGTACTAGAAATGAGAGTTCAAGGATAAAAAGTACCTATTAAACTGGAAAATGTAAAGAAGAATTTGTTCATGTCTTTCTTAAATGAATGATGATAGGTACCATGTTATGCAATATTTAGATACATCTGATATATTTGTAAAATTAATTTTATTTTTAAATGTCTGTATTTAAAATATACCGGAAATAATATATTTTGCAACTATTTAAAATTATAATGAAAAATTAGATATTAATTTGAAATAAAAAGAAGGATAGATAATCATAATCATAATATATCATCATCATAATATAATTATAATAATAATAATAATATGCATAGATTTCCAAAATTCAACTAGGGCGTGTGTGAGCAAACCACAACAACAAAAGGTTTGAAGTAGGAAGAGTGATTGCTAAGGGGTATAAGAATACTTTGTCCAGTGTTGAAGATATTCTAAAATTAGATTATGGAGGTGGCTGCGTAATTCTATAAATATATTCAAAATATATAATGGATGCTTTATTTTTTATCATTTTTTTTAAAGGGAAAGTGCGGGCAGGAATGAAGGTGAACATGCTAGCAGACAGGGAGAGAGAGATGGAGGAAGCACTTCTTTCACTTTATTTAGCTGCGTATCATGGTTTTCTTTCCAGCCCCAGGTCTTGAACGGGGACCTGGGGATGTATGTGGATTACACTGCAGTGGACAAACTCAGTAGGCCACCAGGGTACGCCTTAACTGGACCCTTTAAATGAGTCCATTTTATCACATGTAAGTTCTGTTTCATGCAACTGTTAAAAAATACACCAGAGATGTTTGATTGACAATGATGCATACCTTAAACCTATATAATGTTAGAATACAATGCTTCTTCAATAAAATCGAAAGTAAGTAAAAATGAAATAAAAATAGCTTTTAAAAATACTCCAGATTCAAAACATAAATACATGTTAAAGAGAACAGCAGAATGCTCTTCTGTCTCCCCTGGCATAGGGACTGAAGGCGATCAAACGCTCTGAGGCCACCTCCCCTTTCCTCGGTGCTGGCTAAGCGCTGGCCAGGACAGCCCTCCAACCCATCATGGGACTGGGTCCAGGGCACCATGGTGTGAGGACAGCCAGGGGTTCCTACGGAGAGGCAGTTCCAGTAGTGCATATAGTAAAGCCAGGCTCAGGGATTTTATCCTCCAAAACCAGGCATCTGTTCTGTGGCCAGAACTGGCAGCAGCTGGTTAAACTCAGTAACATTCCCTTTTACACGAAGAAACGCACATAGCATCTTTCCCTGACCTCTGTAATCCCACTAGGTCAAGCTTTCTAAGAGATGCTCAGTGGTAGCAAAGAGTAACCTGGTTACATCTAGAATTTGCCACAAAGTTTTGACAGAAATACAGATAAATATCATTCACTATAGAAGCAAGAGCTATGCTATGATTAAATTTCCTTTCTTAAACAGACTTTTTGTGATTGTTTCCTTTGAACCACTTCTTTTCTTTATTTTTCTTCATATTTGACCTTTATTATGTACTTCGTTTGCACAAAGTCCTAATCACCTAGGGTCCGCTTTCGCCCTGGGTCCAGAGGCCTCCGTCCACTGCTCCCATCTGAGTTCCCTGCTCTCCCAGGTGGTTGCCTCTGACACCTGGAATTACCTTTATTTTCAGTCCTGGTTGGCATCCTTTGCTGGCTCAGATGTTTCTCGAAAACACATCCTCAAGTTACTGGGTCAGAACCAGTAAGAGGTAAACTTTCTGAGTCCCTGCATGTTGAAACAAATCTGTGTTCTACTGCTGCCTTGATGCTTTTCCCGGCCACATAGATACCACCAAACAGCACATCTTTCAATGTTTCTACTAATGTATTAATATCTTCACTAATTTATTTGTATTTCTAAAAGCTCTTTCTCGTTCTCTCTCCTTCTTCACTGCACCTGATTCTTGTGTTATAGGAATAATAGTCTCTAACCTCTCTACAGATAGTAATGAGGTTAAAAATTCAGTTGACATCTGCCTACTGAATTTCTTCCAGGGTCAGACTTTCTGTTTCCTTGACTTTCTTTTGTTCCAAGTTTCTTCAAAAGTCCACAGGTTCATGTCTTCATCTTTAAAGCAATAAAATAGAATAAAAAAGAAATGCTCCCTAGGAACCCTGTGGCTGTGGGTGGAGTTTGCCAAGCAGTTTTTGTGTGAAAGGATGAGAAGTGGCTTTTGTAAGCTGCCTGGCACCACTGCCACCAAGTGGTAAAACAGGGAAGATTTTCTTCTAATACCCACTTCTGAAGTTCTCCCGAAATAGTTTTGTTAATTTTTTTGAGGAAAAAAAAGAAAAAAAGCTTTTCTAAGAATGGTTCTGTGATGTGTGGGCTCGGGGAGGGACAGGGGCCCAGTGGCCTGAATGCCAGCGGTCCTGCCTGAGCTTGGGCAGTGGTGAGGGAAGACAAAGGGTGGAGGGAGGCCTGTCCTGAAGCCTTTCCAGAGCGCTCCTGACTTAGCAGCCTCTGGGGATGGAGGGCGTGGGGTTTGCTTCACTTCAATTCACAGGTCAAAACCCTTTCCTCTGCAACTGACTTTCAGAAATGGTTCCTGTCCTGTCCTGTAGGCTGATATGAGATTTGATATTCTTTCATTGCTTAATTATTTTGATGGTATCTCCACAGAGAGGATGAATAAATGTGTTCAGTTCAACACCTTGAATCAGATAACTATTACTCTGTTATACCATCACACCTGCAGAGAAGAAATTTTCCATAAAAAGCATTTAAACCGGCTCTACCTACATTTTCACCAGCCTGACTCAGTTTTTGCAGTGGGACGAGGTTGGGGTCTTTGACTTGGAATTCAGCAGAGTCATCAATAAGCAGCACACAATGTAAGTTTATCTCCAAGCAAGAAGAATGCAAAGCAAAGAAAAACACTCTTTAGAGAAAGAGCTTGCCCTGATTGAGAGGGAGAAGGGAGAAGGGAGTGAGAGGCCCATGCAGAGGGGAAAGATGGCCAAGGGTAAAGTCTTCAGTCCCAGGGTGACTTTGTCCAGCAGCCACAGATTAAAGCTTTTAAACTGTTCTTCAGTCACTTGAGAGCCCTGGAAGGAAGGTCTTCTGTGCAGCCAAGGACTCATGGTGACTGCTACCTGGAGTCTCAAGAGCTGTACCTGTCTTCTGAGACTTTATTGATGTTCCCAAGATGTCTGGGGAAAAGCTGAAGATACAGATTACTCATTCTACTCCACTCTGTCCCCCTTTGCTTTGTCTGACAGAGCAAAGGGGCTCTAAAAGGCTAAGTTCTAAACTTGTGATGAATAAGATCCCCAGCCTGAGCTGCAGACATCTGCAGATTGGAGGCCCCTGGTGTATCTTTAATGATAGATGCTGTGTCTGGGAGGGGCTCACTGGAGACAGTCTACAGGTCGGTAGTTTCGTTATTTCCTGCAGTGGCACATTTCTCACCCATCTTGCTTTCTTCTGGGAACTTACTTTTTGTAGTAAATCAGAGAGATGGGAACTGATTGTTATACAATTCTAGGGGAGATGGTAAAGTGCAGTGATTAGAATAGAGCCGCTATTAATAATTCTACAAAGTCAGTGACCCTAACAAAGGGATGGAGGTGTCTTCTTGCTCCTGGGGCCTATTCCCCCACCACAAAGACTGCAGTCTGGTGAGTTGATGATCGAAGCAGTAAGCATCAAGGGCTTAAACATACACGCATACATATGTGTGTGTCTACCTGCATATGCATATATACTTTCATGGGTCATATTTTCTGTATATTTTAAAGTCATACTCAGTCTCTTTCAGGATCACAAAATGGTAATGTACCATTTAAAAAATGAATAAGAGATTTTATTAAAAAATTTCTGAGCAGGTATGACCAGCTCTTGGAAAAAAACGTTGTACTACAACTTGTAGAAAAGTGTAATAATAAACGCCAAATATCTCTTGCTTAATGGTCAAATCATAACATTTGTCAGATTTACTTAGGATCTTAAGATAAGAAAATAAGTATCATCACAGCTTTCAATTCCTTTCCACATCTTTCTTTCCCAGAGACATCCAGCAGTTTAGCATTATTCATTCCTTTGCATATTTTTGAAATTCATACCTATAAATAATATGCATAAATCTATAATAATATAGATCCATCAGTCACCAGTAAACACAATCATGTTCTTTTCCTTTATTCTGTAAATGTGATCAATTACATGAATAGGTTTCTAAATGTTACTTCATTTTACATTTCTGTGATCAGGTAAATGGAGACACAGATATGTATTCATTATTAGGTTCTGTTTTTCTGTCTTTGGTCACATATTGTAATCATAAAGTGAGGTTAACTCCTACCCTCTCCTATATTCTTTGCCTGATCTTGCTCAGCCTCATTAACTGAGTTTGGTTGTTTCCTAGAGTGTTTTGTTTGGGGGAAAATTTAAATAACATTTGTCCATACGGTTTTAGGATGTTTAATTGAACTGCCTATAAAATCATCAGGTATGGTGGGTTTTTTTTGTAATATTATTTTGACTATTGAAAAAATCAGTATCTTTATAATTACAAGATTAAGTTTCTTTATCTCTTCTTCAGTAAATTTAGGATCTTATATTTTATGACCATTATATATACATGTATTGTAAGTTTTCAATTTTATTAATAAAATTACTGATGTCAGTGATACACATTATTTGAATGCCTTTGTTTTCTCTAGTGCTGTCTCCTTTTTTATGACTCATATTTTTTTCAAACTTTGAATTGTGGTAAAAATATAGAAGAATATTTACCACCTTAACAATTTTAACTGTACAGTTCAGTAGTGCTAAGTATATTCACGTTGCTGCAAGCAGATCGCTAGAACTTTTTCATCTTGCAAAATGGAAACTCTATACCCATTAAATAATTCCCCATTTTTCTCTCCCCCTTGTTAGTAAAATGATAGCTAGCATTCTACTTTCTATTTCTATGAGTTTGACAATTTTAGATGCCTCATATAAATGGGATCATACAGTATTTGTCTTTTCTGTGGTTTGTTTATTTCACTTAGTGTAGTATCTTCCGGGGTCATCCATGTTGCTGCATAAGATAGGATTTTTTTCTTTCTTATGGCTGAATATTCTATTGCATGACTATACCATATATGGTTCATTCATTCATCTGTTGAGAGACACATAGATTGCTTTTTGAAAATAATGCCATAAAAACATAAACTCTTCAAGTTTATTATATCCTTTTGCATATATATGCAGAAGTTGAATTTCTGGATCATATAGTAGTTCTACTTTTAGTTGTGTAAGGGACTTCCATATTGTTTTCCAAAGTGGCTTTAACATTTTGCATTTTCCCCAACAGTGCACAATGGTTCCAACTTCTCTACATTCTTGCCAACACTTTCTCTCTTCCTCCTTCCTTCCCTCCTCTTCCTCTCTCTCTCTTGCTCTCTCTTTCTCTCTCTCTCTCTCTCCCCCTCTCCCTCTCACCACCCTAGTGACAGTTAGGTGATACCTCACTGTGGTTTCCACTTGCATTTCTCTAATGATTTGTGATATAGAGCATATTTTCATATGTTTGTTGGCCGGTTTCCTCCTAGATTAATCCTATCAATGTATTTTCAAAGGACTGAATTCTTACCTTGTGATTCTTTCCATGTTTTTTTAGCCTTCAAGTCCTTTAATCTATTGTTATTTCATTTCCTTACTTTTAGAGAATTTTACTTTATTATCTATCTCTCCGAAGTGAATTTCTACCTTGTTAATTTTTTACCTTTTATCTTTTCTAATGCAAGAAATTATGACAATAAATTTCTCTTTAAGTACCCTTTTAGCTATATTATTCAAAGTTAGCTTTGTGGAATTTCATTATCATTCAGTTCAAATGTGTACTAAGTGCCTTTGTGATTTACAATTTGACCCAAAGATTAATTAGAAGTATAACTTTACATTTTTGAGCACATAGGTTTTTTTCATTTACCTTTTAGTCATTGATTTCTAACTTATTTACTTTGTGATCAGAAAACATGATCTGTATGATCTTATTGATTTTATCACTTGTTAAGAATTGCTTTATCTAGTATTTGGCTCATGTCATAATGTTGCATGAGTTTTTTTGAAAGATAACATATTCTCCATTTGGTCAGTATACTATTATGTATGTATCCATAAGACCAGGCTTGACATTGGATATTCAAATCAGTAACTGAAAATATTAAATAATAGCTAAAAATGTAAAAGATCATAACTATGAGCTTCTTTTTTTATAGATTTTCAGCTTTTGGTTATGTGTATTTCGGCTAGGTTAATAAGTATATGCAAGTGTAAAATTGTTACTTTTTTCACTTACACCTTAGAAAATAGCTGATAGTAGAATTCTGTACTTTTTATCCAGTCTGGCAATCTTTGGCCTTTTTTTTTTTTTTTTTTTTTTTTAAAGGAAAGGTACAGACAAGAATGAAGGTGAGTAGGCACGCAGGCAGAGAGAAGAGGATGAGGTATCTTTATTTTTATTTAGTTTTTCACGCTGGTTGTCTCCCACCACTGCTCCACCAGGGCAGCCCAATCCTTGGCTTCTAATTACTAAATTAAATCTATTTGCATTTAATATTACTGCTAATATACTTGGATTCATTTCTATCATCTCATTTTATGCTTTCTTGTTTACCCGGCCTTTTCTGATTCTTTTTCTCTTTCCCTGACTTTCTTTGGATTGATGACTTTTTAAAATTTTCTTTTTCTTGTACTTCCTTTCTGAAAACATTGCATTTCTATTACTCAGTGGCTACAATTTAGCAGTCTGAAGTCAGTCCCTGCACACTCCCAGGGCTGCCCATTGGTGCCATAGTCCCACTAAGGCAGCTGCAGTGAGTGTGTGTTTCCCATCCATTTCCTCACTGAAAACTCCTGTGTGGTCAGATGCAGTGTCAGGTGAGGACGTTGGATTTCCAGTCAAGAGCCTTACATTCATATCCCACTTCACCACTGGTTAACTCAAGGATTCTTGAACCAAGAAATTAGCTAAGTTTTACTCTTCTCTGTAAATAGAGTCAAGTGCTCCTATACACATGTCAAAAGATTTCAATAAGATAATGCATGTATATCTTCTGTGAGATTGATTGCCTAATAACAGGCAGATAATATTTGGGGATTTCTCTGTTGTTTTATTTTATTTTCAAAGTCTTGATCTCGAGTCCCAAAGGACATATTAAGAATATAAAAATGACTTTAATTTATTATTCATTGGCAGGTAAGAATATATTATTGTTTATTTTGGATACTATCATTTTATTTTAGTTTTGGTTCTAAGAAATCAGCACTAGTTTTTAATTTGCTTATCCTCACCTAAAAGGCATTGAATTTTTTTTATTATTATCATTAAATGATATTCTCTTCTTCCAGACTGAACTGCTACAATTTCCTCTGTTACATCAGTCAGTTAAATGTTCCTGGAGCTATACAAATGTAATTGGTCAGGCAATTTTCCTGAGGAACCAAACATTTCAGGTTAACAAACCAAGGGACAGATTCATTTTACGTTTCACTTATTTTTTTTTTCAGTCCACCGATTGCTGAAACAAAGGAAATAATCAAAAGGCAGTCTCATTCAATGAACTGAGAACAATTTAATTCAGATAACTTAAGTAGATGCTAGCTTATTGCAAACCCTGTCCTGATAAGTCAGATCTTAGCTTCTGGCAAAACCTGCAAGACAGTAGGATTTTAGGATCAAGAAGCCCAGGGCCTGTTAAACCCACAGTAACTTACTAGACTGAACTCAGATCCATACAGCTTTAGAAGCACAGGACAGAAAGGCCTGATTTACAGCTTCTGATGACTTTTTAATCCAGTTCTCTCTTTATTTATATAATATGCTATTTACTAATAACCAGTCATATCAGCTGGATCTTTCTTAGAAAAAGATATTTCTATTTTAAAACATGCCTTTAACATCAATTCCGCGGGGCAAAACAATTTTTCTAAATTATAAAGACGGCAAGACCAACACCTAGTGGTGAAGTCAGTGTACTGCAAGATGAATTCAGACAAATATTTGCAATATATCCAACTCTTTCAGACAGATATTCTGCTTTCAAAAACTAAGATTCCTAGAGAGTCATACTAAAAGCCTAAATTGGTAGTGCTAGAATTTCAGGTATTTAACTCTCAAATGGAGAAAATCTTTGGGAGAAAGATAGGGTGGTTTTGAAGTGCTGCTTAATTTATATGATAAAAGTAAATTATTATCTGAAGTATTTTTAAGACGTCTTCCGGGTGAAAGTTGCTGTATCAAATTTTAGAAGAATTTTCTCTTTATTTTTTAAATTAAAACTTATTGGGGGTACTTTGTCAAAGGGGTAACTTTATTGGGGGAACCTGTACATATGGAGGAACCTACATATACGGGTTTATATTAATTTATAAAGCAAGGTTTACTGATGCCCCTGCAGACATTAGAACTGTTACTGCTTTAAATAAATTCTGAATGTAAAAATTAGTTTCTATTAGGGTAGCTAATATATATGTATACATACATATATAATAATATAAAATATAGTAAGATTGATATAACACAATCTAATATGATATATACATATACATATATAATTTACTTTTTATAAATATATATATATATATATATAAAATTTTGTAACTAAATTTCCATAGTAAGTAAATGTTTCCTGAATACATGGAACTTGTTAGGCGCACTCACGCAGCATGCACTTCATAACAGACAGCTCAGGATGATTGTTCTGATGCATGGAATGTCTCCGCCAGGGCAGGGGAGGTTAAGCACAAGACAATAACCTGGACCCATCTGAAGAGAGTCAAAGGAACCACTTGTTTACGGGGATCACTAAGTCTCACTCGTCCATCCTGGATTTTCAGAATCCTTCTCTTTATTCCCCGAAGCCCCCTTCTCTCTTAGCCATCAAAGCAGATAAAAGTTGCCAGCTCTAGACTAGCACATGATGCCGAGTTGATTTGACTTAAAAGAGCAGTGGGGTCTTTTCTCTGCCCTAGCAGTTTGCACAGGCTGGCTTGTCTCCCTTGCCCACCTGGAGCTGCCCCTCTCAGTTTCCCAGAATGAGAATGAGACACTCCTTAGTGCTGGATGATGTTTATGGGTAGCTGTTTATCAAGACTTCTCCAGCCTTCAACACATTTGCTTTGTTTGTCCACACAAAAGAAAGAGGGCTTGTAAACAAGCTATTTCCCGATTTGTTATCTTTGCTTCAATTGCTGAAGAGCAAAAGACCTGTGATGTAGCCATTACTTTTCTAATAATTTTCTTTACTTGAACTTTTATGTTAAAATCAGCACCAGAGGTCAGGACGATATCATCAGATATTCACTGGATGGAATTCTGCACCCAGTCACAACTAGGGACAAACCACTTATAAGAAAATGGACACCGGTGGTCAACCGACTCTAGTAGCAAAACACTATCCAAAGGTCTCTGTGTCTCATCTCCTCCGAACCCTGTCACTGTTTTGGAAGGGCTCTCTCTGGAACCTAGTTCTGACATTGTCACTTCCCCCAGTTTAGTATTGTCATTGGCTCTGCATTGCCTGCTCTCATCCTCTTCCCAGAGCTGGCTCAAACCTCACTGTGCCCCACCCAAATGAGCTCTGCACTCCAGCTTTCTCTGTGCAGTGAGACACTAATGCTCTTCTCCTGGGCTGCTCTTCCTGCCTCCTCTGGCTTCAAGGTTGAGTGCAAAAGTCTGCTCCTTTCTCTCTGAATGGCAGTAACTCAGCGTCCGCAGACTTCTATCTCATGTCAGAATAATTTCCTCGCACCTCTCATTTTCATTATATGTAGCCGTTTGCTTGGGTCTATTTATCTTTACCACTACTTTGAATTCCCCACCAAGTCTGATACCTAACCAGGAGCTGAAGAAATGTTTAAGAATGAGTAAAACATCTTTTCAGAAAAAGGACAGAGGTCCAGTCCCATGACTTTAATTTTTGGAACTTTGCAGGTCATATGTCTACTTTGAATCCTTGGTGCAATATGAAAGAAGAAGAGTGCTCCGCCCTCTTTATTGCAGAATGTATGATGTCTCACTCCCCCATATCCTTGGCAAATGATTCCCAACCTCCACACCTCTCTGAATTAAAACGTAGCAATAAATGCTGATCCTGAGAGCTACTGGGGAAACTGTCCCTGACTGACACCAATTAAATTGTTGGGGAAGCTGAAAGACACCACAGTGCAGATGGACAGCTCCCCTAGAGCCCCTGCACCCAGCAGTAGGTGATGACAGCAGTGATTTTGGTGTAGAGTGACAGACTGTCCTTTCTCCCCAGCAGGCTGTCCTGTGATTTGGGGGACAGGACCAACACCGACTCAATTGGATAGGCTGCTTGGAGATGATAAGGCATTCTGTGAAGTGTGTTTGTGAGGTTTTATGATGTACAGTGACAAGGAATTGCAATTTCATCTGCATAATAATGGCTACTGTGTATTTAGCACTCACTAGAAGGCAGTACTGTCCTCTCCTGTGAAATTGATACTATGGGTTTTGGACAAGAAATAACTTGGCTCAGGTCCCCATTAGTAAGGAAGACTTTGAAATGCTCTCTCTGACTCCTTCCAAAGCCCATATTTCTCTATGTGTTTTTCAGCCTTCCTGAAGGAATACAGTTCTGGGCACCTGCAATCGCACCAAAACCCTGTCGCTAATTTGCTGTTGACCTTAAAAATGTCATTTCATTTTGTCCTCAGCTAGAAAAGGTTGTTTTCTTCCATGCCTCTGTCACATGATGCTTAGCTGAGACCTTGGAAGTAAAACCAGAAATGAGCTTTTATAGTTCCTTTACCAAATACCTTCTGTTTATCAGATATTGTATTAGGCAGCTGAAATGAAGAATTTAATTTCAGTCCCTGATCTTTAAGAGGTTTGAGCTAAAGAAAGAGAGATACAAACTGACAATCAGCGCAGTAACTGCTGTGGAGAGGCAGCAGGGATGCAACAGGATTTCTAAGTCGTCAGTCTAAACTGGAGCCACAGGATGTTACATGGGAACATTCATCCGTGTGTCCTCAGGAAAACAAAACTTGAAGTCTGATAAGGATTAAAAGACTAATTTCCCATACCATCCTGGTTTACAGAAAACTGAAGACATCCTCAGTGTGACCAATGAACATTCTCCAAAGATCTCTCTCCATCCTTGAATCAATAGACTTGCTCCATGAACTTTCAAAACGTCAGAAACAGCCAACCAATGAAACTTTTAAAACTCACAATTTCAGAAATAACCATAAAACCAGTGAAGCACTGGGTAGTCACTAATGAAAGTTGGTTGTGCTCACAAGGAGAAGGGTTTGTAAACCAGGAGTCCTCAAACCAGGGCAAGAAATGAGGCCCAGGGGTGAACTGTTACAAAACCACTTATGTAATGAAAGGTGTTTATGCTTCGCAGTGATGGGTTATGATACTTGAATTTTCTTACAGGACTGAGCATTAGTCAGAGGCAGCCTCATGTCAACTTTGGGAACTTTTGCTGATTGTTCAGAGAGTGATGGACAAGAAATAACCCGTCAGTTTAGTCTCACAATATAAGCTAAAGTGAACTTTGTGTGACTGAACTGGTTTTGTCTGCTCAGGGGATTTTTTAGGGCTGGTCTCCATTTCTTTTTCATTTTAACAGACTAACAGAACTGTCTCTTCTCTACATTCTCTGTCACAAATAGAACCAAGCCAAACCCTCAATGGACTTGTCGGCAGCTTGCTACAGGTTTCACGTCCTGAAGTGCAATTCCAAATTCCTCTATTATCAGACAAAACTCATTTTTTCTTTTACAGTTTTGAGCTTGACTCAGTTTACCTCTTTACTCAGGATGAAAGGATCACAAACAATGGCAGCTACTTTAGCTTGAGGTAGGGAAGGAGGTGTAGAGAAGGCCCTTCCCCGCTGCAGCAAGCAGACCTAGCACTCCCCAAGTGTTCAGCTGTGTGCTGCCAATTATGGATTCACAGGAATCATTGAATCTTAACAGCTGTTCTCTTGTCCCCATTTAGCACACGGGAAAATAGATGCTCAAGGTCACAGAGGAAGGACTCTGAGTGAGGTCTCTCTGATCTGAAGTCAGTGTTTAGTCTCCACACCTCTGCAGCTCGGCCTTTCTCCAGACACCAGGAATAGCCTACATCTCAACAAACACATATCCTATCATTGGAACAACAAGGAAAGGTATTTTGGATAAAAGGAATTGCAAGTGCAAAGGCATGAATCTCAAAGTAGGTGGAGTTTGAAACTTGGTTTGGCAAAAGCATAGGGTATGTTGGGGAGAGGAGAAAAGCTAATGTTGAAAGTGGAGATTGTCAGTCCCCAGCTGTGACAGCCCTAATATATTACTCGTCAGAGCTATGAATCTTGACCTTTGATGACCTCTTTAGAATGTCCTAAATTCTCAAGAAGGAATGAAACTAAGCAGATGATTGCAGTACTTTTGGTAGATAAGTCAGCAGACTTTGATCTCCAAAAAGGCACTAAAATCACTAAACAGAAAATTAGCAGAACACTCCGTGTTTTTCTCTCCTTGAGTCCCATTAAGACATTAAAGCAGTCACTTGAACTAATTATGATATGAAAGATCAATTGGAGCCAAACATACAATTTACAGAATTGAAGGTACGGTAATAAAAGAATGTCAGATCACAGAAGCATTAGTTTTGGGAGCAGAACTTTTGACAGATCTGTCAGTTAATGCCTTTTTCCAGCACTTGGCCAAGCAGGGAGACGCCAGGGCCCTGACCCTCTGTCTAAGGATTTTCGTGACAGAGAGTGCAGCATGCTGATGAGAAAGCAGACTTGGCTTCTGATGCAGCCAAACTGGCTGGCCCTGGGCCTCTCTCATTTGCCTTTGCTGTGACCCAGACCTTGTTTCCAGGGCTAGACCCTCAAGGCCATCCTCAGTGGAAGGTGGGGAGGGCCAGTGGAGTTCAGATTGCCAGAAGCAGCAGCCCCCACATAGTAAGGGCTCAGTTTTTGGCAAAGATCATTATAATAAGGAATCTATGAGCCCTCTGGTACAATCCAGATTCCCAAACCCTACAGAACACACCATAACCATGAAATACAAGCTCTGTAGGGGAGGAGTACAAAGAAATGCTCCTCTGCCAAACCTGCTTCCCAAGACTCTCCTTCTTGGTGGAAAAGGGTAAAGGCAGCATCACTGTCATTGCCTCTGCCCCAGCTATCACCAGTCTATCATATGCTGAGGTCAGAATCTGCTGTTGATCTGCTCTGCAGCTACTCCATTGCACCAATGATTCTATTTTTGCTGGCCATAAACATAGGTCCCCCACTATCTCTCAAGTTCAGCTCTTACTGCTATTATTTTAAGCCAACAGTAGTAATGGTTGGGGTGGATCAACAAGACTTATTCCCCAAGGACATGGGAGGAGGCCTACAAAGTAAAATCTTGAACCATTTTTTTTTTTAAATATAAGTGCAGCCAAGGATTCAAATTAAACATCTGCCCTACAACGGACTCCAGAAATGCATCACTGGGTATGTCCATTCCATCCAACACTCACAGCCTCCACCAGCATCTATCAGGAGCCTTACTCTCTAGAAAAGACAGATAATAGGATATTGACAATTCATTTGGGTTGCTGTCACACAATACCATCGACTGAGTGGCTGAAACAACAAACATTTATTCCACAGCTGATTTCACCATCCTGGAGTTGGAAGCTGAAAATCAAGGTGCCAGTGTATTTATTTGATGTCTAGTAAGCGTCCTCTTCCTGATTTGCAGGAGATCACCTTCTTTCTTTACCTTTAATGACAGAGAGAAAGAGACCATCTTGCTCATGTCTCTTCTAATCCTATCATGGAGGCTTCACTCTCATGGTCTCCCAAAGATCCCACCTCCAAATATCGTCACTTTGGAGATAAAGGCTCCCTAGTAAAAATTGGGGAGGACACAAATATTCAGTTTTAACAATTTTATTGACGGATTTGCTGCAAAATGTAAACCAGCCACTATAAGGGTTCTCCAAGGTCACAGTCCTCTGACTTTGATGAAAAATAGCAGACATCAAACCCTTAAATAAAATATAATAAGATATAAGGGTCTTTTGTTTAAAACGTTCCCTATTTCATTCTTAAGGATGGACTTGATATATTATTATGTCCTAAAGACTGGACATACTGAAATGATAGCACTACACAACAACATTTAATATTATTTAACATCACCCTCCTAAGAAATTCGAAGCATGTTACCCATTGGTTATAAAGATGATGGATGTCTATAAAACAAGAGAACAACTCATGTGTTCAGAATGATGTGAAAATTGTTTGGAAACAATTTTAACCTGATTTTTAAAATGTCTGCAAGTCTATCTTTTGAAAAATCTGATAGAATACACATAACATAAAACTGACATTCAGTTCACAGATCAGTGGTGTTAACACTGGGCTGCAGCCGTCTTCACTATGATGATTCCATCTTCCCAAGAAAATTTTCATCTTCCCAAGCTGAAACACTATCCATGCTAAACGATAATTTACTCCCCCCCCCAACCCCCAATAATTACTATTCTATTGTCCCTCTGAATCTACCTGTCCTGGGTAACTTAAGTAAAGAGAATCGCAATATTTGTCCTTTTGTTTTGTGTCTGGCTTATTCCACTCCATATGATAATTTCAAATTTCATCTACATTGCAGCCTGTAGAAGAATTCCATTCCTTTTTTAATCCAGTGTGTGTGCATGTGCGTGTGCGTGTGTGTGTGTGTGTTGCAGTCATTCTACTTACCCATCTATCTGTTGAAAGATACTTGCACCTGTGAACCTGAATGCTAACAGATTAGCATGCATGGTACTATTTGTATTTGGTAGCGCACTTAATCACTTATATTGCATGAACATCTTTCCATGTCATATTTTACGATCGGAGTCAATGGCTATATAACATTTCATTTGTGATGGTGTGATCTGTCCTATATTATAAGAAATAAATATTCAGAGAAACAAATTAGATTTCTCATATATATTTGGTATTCATCCAGTTCCTGGCTCTCAGTGCTCTTGGAATTTCCTTATAAGTTGAGACTGCTGAAGGGGTCTTTTGTTATGTGAATGAAGTGACTTTGGGAAGGAGAACCTAAGGCAGAGGGCTGGTTACCAGGGGAGCTAACAATCCGGTTTTTGTTTCTTTGACAATTTATTTTATCCAAGCTAATTTCCTGAAGGCATCATTTGGAGAGTGAATTTCACCTTTAGAGTTTGGTCTTAAACCTTTCTAGTCAAGCATTGCTTACAAATTTTTCCTGGTGATATCATACGGAAATCTGAGTAGCACCAGATTACGGGATGGAGCAGCTTTCTAAAGAGGCTTGCACACCAAATTCTCAGCAATAGATCAATGATCTGTCTTCAAGGAAACCCAAGAACGGAGACAATGGGGTGGCAAGCGGAGAAATTAACTTGTGACAATACTCCTCCAAGTCTTGGAAGTGGAGCATCAGTTTCTCGCCTCAAAAGTGAAACAATCGAATCATTACAGTCCTTGGTGCTTTTTTTCTTCCTTAAGTCAGAAAACAATTTGCATGTAACTAGCTATTTAAAAAAACATGATCTGAATAACACGGCTCTTTATCTCTTCTTGTAGGAGAGGGTATGAGCAGGGGCTGGTTCTGGCAAGGGGCTCCCGAGGACAGTTTTTAATTGGGTAAATTGGTGATATCTAGGTTGGAGCTTGACTATCTTCTAGGAGAATGAGAGGCCCCATTTCTAAGTGGTACAGTTAGGACACACTGAAAAGGCAGTCCTGGGGTGGGGGTGCTGTGGGGGCAGGAAGAGGGGCCCCTGAGGAAGGAGAGGTAGTAGATGAACTGGCAGTTTCATGCCTCTCTCTGGGGACTGGAATTTTGCTTTCTGTCTTTCAGAGATCACAGGGTTTTGGCATCTCTGCTTTGGAGTCAGGGCAAAAATCACTTGCGAGTAGCTCATTCAGGGTCAGGTGAAATGTAGATGCCTCTTTAGCAAAGCAGAACTGATTCTCCCTTGACTTCATGGCCTTGTATCCCAGTAGCAGTCTTCTTAAATTTCAGTGAGCAGAGGAATGAGCTCATTAAAAACTGAGCTTCTTCAACTCATACACAGTTGTCTCTTCTAGGCAGTCTTTCTTGATTTTTGTGCTCCCATATTAACCCCAGGAAAATAAAAAATAAATTTATCTATCTTCCCACATTTGTCACTAGAATTCTGTCCTTGACTCAGCAGGCACAAGTGGCTGATACAACCATCTGATTTTAAGTTGGAGCTCCCAACCCCCCTCCACCTACCCGTGAAGTGAGAGGGACCACACATTGAGGTCAATCATGAATGGCCAGTGATTTAATCAATCATGACTATGTAATGAAGTTTCTATAAAAACCCAAAAGGAGGGTTTTTGGAGAGCCTCCGAGTTGGGGAAACAGAGGACTTCTCCCTGAAACCACGTGGGCCGTGAGCTCCACCAGGACAGAAGCTCTTTTCACTCGGGATGTCACTCTATGTTTCTCATCATTTGGCTGTAGATTAGTATTCTTTAATGCCATCTGTAGTAAATTAGTGATCTGGTAAGCAAATGAGCTTCCTGAATTCTGTGAGCCTCTCTAGCAAATTCCCTGAGGAGGGGATTGTGGAAACTCTTGATTTGTATCCAGTTGGTCAGAAGCACCGAACTTCCGTTCAATAACTGGCTGATCAGAAGCAAAGGTGACAGGCTGAGCTAACAAATGGAGTCTGAGGTGGAGCGCAGTTTGGTGAGACTGGGCCCTTAACCTGTGAAATCTAATACTATCTGTAGGCAGATAGCAGCAGAAGTGAGTTGCATTTCTGGACACTTTATTGGTGTCTAATAATTACTTATTGTTATGGAGAAACCCCATACTTGCAGAGGTTGGAGTTGGGTCCAGAAATCCTAATCATCTTGATGAAATCATGCATACATATCGATATATCATATATTTATTTTGTAAATGTATTATTGTTAGGAAAATCAGGCCAAAGTCACAAATATCACCCTCTCTAAACAAATGTTCTCTTACTTCAGCTCACCTACTCTATAATTATTGCAATTCTTTAACCTCGTGGACACTATGACTGCTGATGCCACCATTTTCTTCCATCAACCCATTCTCCCATCTTCACTACCCACTTTATTCAGCACAGATTCCACGATCTATCACAGTCAACTTGGCTCATCTCTTCCTCTGCTGCATGAACCGGCAAAACTCCAGACATGGGCAAACCCAGCTATCGAACATTTCTATTCAAAATACTCATTCGGTTGAACATGACTAGTTTTCTCAAATGATCACGTAGCAGTACCCAGAAGTCACCGTACTTTTCCTTTAGTGAACTTGATCTCACATTCTCCATTGATGATCATTTCATAATCTTACTTTATCAAACTACCTGCCCAGACTCTACCTGTTTTTCCTCACTTTCAGATATTCTCTTGTATTGCATGAATCATTTAATGAATGAACAAATATTCCTTAAAAATCTACCAACTACTGAGTACTTTTTCAGTTGCTGGAAATATTGAAATGAACAAAATGAAGTCTCTTCCATCCATGAGCTGCCTCTCTAGAATTTGAAGAGTCAAACCATAGACAAATAAGCATGTAGTATATAAGAATGATAGGTGATCTTAACTAGTGAAAAGGAAACAAAAGCAGAATAGACACTTATTGAAAAGGTAGATTCTAGACAAGGTGCACAAGGAAGACCATTCCCATTAGAAACCTAAATGTAGTGGCATAGAAGTTATTTGAAACCCTGCTCAACATTATTCATCACTTCTTCATGACCCACACCTCAGCCTGCATTCAACATCTTTTGTAAAACACACCTAACTTCCCTTAGATCTCGGCCAAGCTCAGTGGTGTTCCCCACTTCTGCCCTGTACCTTTCCATATTGGCCCCTTCCCTCTTCTTTCAAGACCCACCTCCAATGCTCAATGCTCCCCCTTTCATGATTTAGTTCCCTGCTTCCTAAAATTCTCTCTCCTGTAGATTTTCATGACACACAACTCCCCTAGTTTTCTTTCTGTCTCTCAGCCAGTCTGCACTGGCTCACTCTCCCTCACCCTTTCATGACTTAAAATATCATTGAAATTCAATAAACTAACATTTATGACCCCTGCCTATCCTTTTTTTTTTTTTTCTGAGTGCAAACTCACTTTACATCTATAATTGTATTTCCCCAACTTTTGTATTTTTAAAATTTAAGTCTTGATCCCCTCAACCTAAACCTCCTCCCCTCGCTCTCCTCTCCCGTATCTCAGTGAGTGACACAATACCCATGCTTCTTGTGCCAGAGGCATCTCTGGAGGGCATTCCTATTATACTTGGTATCAATGCCTCACTCTTCACCTCAGCAGCTCAATTACACAGACTTAGAGAGAATTTTTGTGGTCACTCAATTAACAGTAAGTTCCTCCACCCTTACAATTTCCTCTTACAGTATCTTGTTTCTTTCCTGCATAGTTACTAATCATTTATTATATACTATGTCCTTTTTAAAATACTCTTTTCTCCCAATGAATGTACACTTTGTAAGGGTAGGGAGCACGCTGGTATGTTCATCATCGATGCCCATTGCCTGACTTAGTGCCTGGCATGTAATAGAGGCTTAAGACATATCTAGGGCGTAATGGTACTAATGTTTGAGGATTCATAGACTTCCAGTCCCATTTAGTCAAAACGTAATATTGAGGCACTGCCTAATTTGCTTTCTTCTCTGTTCTTGATTTGTGAGGATTAAAAGAAAAATCCAGAGTCAGAGCTTAAAATATACTCCTCCAGTGGCCGTGTGTCATAGAGAACAGGATGAAAAAGGAGACTCACAGGTTCCTAGGAGCTTTGGGTTCCAGGGAAGTGTCAGTCTGTCAGCATTTATTGTATATGGGTTTGTCTACTTTGACCTCCTCTGCTTATCAGAGACATTACAAAAGAAATTCACTCCTTATCTCACTTGTCACTGCTATTTGGATTTCTGCTACATGCTGCAGAATTTAATCCCTAACTAAAGCAGTGTCCTTTGTTACTTCCTATTTAGATTTTTGTTTTATCTTGTTGATGTGTTAAAATTCTTTACACATCTGGTTTTCAAAAATGTGCATAGCAACATTTCGTCCATAATATATGTTGCAAATCTTTCTTCAGTTTATTGTTTCTTTTTATTTGTGAACTTTTTCTTTTTTAGTAAGGAAGGGAGAAAAGGAGGAAGGAAGGAAGAAACATATTTATTTATTTAGTTGTTCATTTTTGTTTTTGCACCCCAGCCCTGGGTCTTGAACCGAGGTCTTTGGGCTGTATGTGGTCTGCACATCAGGGTGGGTCTCAACCTTCTGAGTCACATGGGTGACTTTATTAACAAACTCTTATTTAAATTTTCCCAGTCCTATTAAAATTTGACTGATATATAACATTATATACGTTTTAGGTGTACAATATAATAATTTGATGTGTATGTATTTTGAAATCATTACAAAAATAAAAAATATTGACACCTCACAGTCAAAATTTTTATTCTCTTATAAGAAGAAGATTTAAGATTTACCCTCTTAGCAATATTCAAGTACACAATACAGCATTATTAACTAGGTCACCATGGTATACATTATATCCCCAGGACTTGTTCATCTTTTAAGTAGAAGTTTTTACCTTTTGACCCCCCTTCCACCGATTTTGTCCACCCATCACCTCTTGCATCTAACAAAACCAGTCTGTTCTCTGTTTCTATTCATTTGGTTGTGTGGATTCCACATTTAAGTGAGATGATGCAGGCTTTGACTTTCTGAGTCTGACTTGCTTCCCTTGGCATAATGCCTTCAAGCTTCATCCATGTTACTGTATACGGCAGAATTTCCTTCCTTTTGTGACTGAATCATATTCCATTGTATGTAGATATGCACATATAAGGTATATTTCCTTTATCCATTCAGTTATTGGTAACAGGTTGCTTCGAAGTTTGATTATTGTAATGATGCTTCAGTGAGCATGGGAATGCAGACATCTTTTTGAGATAATGACTTCATTTCCTCCAGATAAATATCCAGAAGTGGAATTGCAGAATCGCTGCATTATCAGAGTTCTATTTTTAATTTTTTAAAGGAAACTCCATACTGTTTTGCACAGTGACTTCACAGGTTACATTCTCACTAACAGTGTACAAGGGTTCCCTTTTCTCCACATTCCTACCTCCAGTGATAATTTCCTATCTTTTTGATGACAGCTGTTTTAAGAGGTGATATCTCATTGTGGCATCGATCTGCACTTCCCTGATTATTTGTAATGTTGAACAGCTTTCATGTACCTGTTGATTATCTGTGTTCTTTTTTGGAAACATTTTCACTTTCTCTACCCATTTTTTAATTGGCATGGTTAGCATTTTTTTATTTATTGAGTTGTCTGAATTTTTAATATATTTGGGCTATTAACATTTATCAAATATATGGCTTACAAACATTTTCGCCCATTTCATAGGTTGCTATCTCATTTTAATGATTTCCTTTTTGTGCAGAAGCTTTTTAATTTGATATAGGTTTACACACTTGTTTTTTTTGCTTTTTCTTTTGGTCTCAAATCTAAAAAATTATTGCCAAGACTGGTGTCGAGTTGTTTATGACCTATGCTTTCCTCTGGGAGTATTACATTTTTAGATTTTACATATGAGTCTTTAACTCAATTTGAATTGATTATTATGTATAGCGTACGATAGACGTTCAGTTTTGTTCTTTTGTGAATGTCCAGTTTCCCAACACCATGAATTGGAGTTTTCTTTCCACATTGTGTGTTCTTGGCTCCTTTATCCTAAGTTGACTGGTCATATATGTATGTGTTTATTTCTGGGCTTTCTGTTCTATTCTATTGATCTATGTGTCTGTTTTTTATTACTATAGATTCATAATACAGCTTGAAATCAAGACATGGGCTTTAGCTTTCTTCTGTTTAGCTTACTGTTTGCCTTGTAACATTTCTCAAGATGATTTTGTTACAACTTAAAATATTTTTTTAATTCAAACTCATCATTCTCCTCCTTCATCTAATCTTTATTTTAGAATTTGGAAAGTCTTTTGTGTCTCAATGCACTGTAAATATTTACTTATATTTTCTCCTAGAATATTTTGTTTCATCTATCTAATTTAAAAATATATAGCTGAAATGTTTTTGGTGTTTGAGGGAGCACAGTTAGCCAATTATCCCATTACCATTTATTAAAGAGTCTCTTTCCTAAAGTGATTCAAACTGCCTTTTCTATTCTATACCAAAATATTACATGTACTAGAGTCTATATTTGTGGTTTTATTCTGTCTCATCTACCTGACTACAGTACCTGATATGGTAAATCCCCATTATTATTTTCCTTTTCTAAATTATTTTTAATCGTTCTCAAGTGTTTCTTCTTATACATGAACTTTAGCAACATTCTGCCCATTTGAAATGTTTTGCTTGCTACGGGATAATTTTGTGCTATATTTACAATGCATTCCTGGTAGAATAAACATTTTTAGTATTAGTACTACAGCCAAGGAGCACTCTACAGTGTGGCACAATGAAAGAGCAGGACAGACATGGTACTTGATCCATCTGAGCTTCAGTTTCCTCACTCTCAGATCCTGGTTTTCAGCTGAACATCTGTACGAATTTTGGAAGGTGGCATATTTTCACCTTAAAGCGAATGAATAATTGTAAGGAAACGGTTGTACTAGGGATAGCTGACTTGATGTCATTTTTAGGAAGAAAGTTTTTCAAGATTGAAAGGAAGAGATCACTCTTAGACAGGTGGTACCAATATGGTTATAAGGCAAAATGAGAGAAGATGCCCAGGCTTTGAGCATCAGAGGTCAAGACCTCACAAGAAGACGCATAGCAAGTTCTAAGCAGGTTTTCTGACACTAAGAGGATTCTCTAGCAGCTTAGGGAAGTAGATTTGGTGGGTTAGAATAAAGATGCTTTGGAAATGCAGGGCCTTACTGGAACCTCATTAGCCAAGAATATGATTTTAAAAAAAGAAGAAGAAGAAAGAAAAGAACAGGCCCAGTAGAGGGAGGAGAGGCACAAAGAAATACCAGGTATCTTCCATGTAAATGCCAAGGAACTTACTCCTGACACTAAAACCTTCTGGCTTCCAAGAGTGCTCATACCATGAGTGTCTGGGAACAATTTGGGCTAAAGAATAGCAATCGTTTTAATCTAAACCAAAGTGTTGTTTTGTGACAGCAACCCGCTCAGTGGGTGGCGGAGTGCTACTTCTGGGACTCCTGCATGGCCCAGGCGGCTGCAGAGACTAGGGTCTTGGCTGGCATGAGGGTCTGCTAGCTCCAGAGTAAAGATCAAAGATACTTCTGAGAAAAGAATGCAAAAATCCATGTCATATGCTAGACTCATGTGAATTTTGCATCTTCGGGCTGGATTTAGGTTATGCAAACTCTCCAGAGTAATGCATCATTACAGAGTGTCTGCAATCAGATTGTTGGGTGCCCTTTAATTACCCAAGAATCAGTTTCCCTGCTGTGAACCACAGATGCTGGGATAGAGGCAAGAAAGCTCTAAGAATTGCATTTTCAGTCAATTATTTCTGATTACTTCTGCTAGGGCCAGTTCATCGACTTGAATTCCCTCTTTATGCAGCCAAAATGTCTCATAATGCAGTCTGTGAAATCAGGACAAAAGCCACAAAACACATACTTTTCTTTGACCAACTCTTTTTAATTGTAAAAATATTTATGCTTATTGCAGAAGAGATGGAAATGTATATGGAAGTAAACAAATATGATGGTTTTAATAAATCTTCACTCAAAAAGTAATCACAGAATGTCGGTAGGTTTTCTTTAAATGCATGAACATTATAATCAAGTAGAGATATTTATATAGTCAAGTCTATTCTACCTATCTGGTATTTTCTCTTCATGTGAAAAGCTTTAAAAAGGCATTTATTTAGAATTTCAGCTCTACAAAACACAGATAGTATTGGAGTCAGATATGAAGGCTCTAGTATGGATACTTGGACAATAAAGTACTAAACTAGTTTTTACTACTTCTATGTAAAGTCACAAACCTAATATGTCGCTGGTATATTAAGAAAGTGACTCCCGGAAAAAGTGATAGATCATCACTGCCTGAGTACATCTGGAAATATCTTCTGAGACTAAAAATAATGGGCTGCATTATCTACTACAGAATAGTTAGTTGGCTAAATTAAACTGCAGCTACAATCAGGAGACTCAATCCAAAATGGGATTTTTTTCAGAGTAATAATAATAGAACCTTATTAATTATTCATAACAATAATTTTTTTGAGCCCCTACTATTTCTATCTACTCAAGTGATATTGAAACTGAGGATGAAATGGCTCACTGTGGTGAAGCAGTGGTTAGATCAAACCTCTGAAGGAACTCAGGTCACATACCCCAGGGTTTGAGGCCCAGGTCTGGGGGTGGGGGGCAGCCAGGATGAACCACTACATAAAAAAAAACATGAAAGGCCTCTCCTTCCTGTCTCTTCTTGCCTGTCATCCTGCTCACCTTTGCCCCTGCTGCGAATTTCCTTTAAATAACAAAATAAAAAAAATTTAATTAAAAGAAAAAGAGAGAGACTAAGGGTGAGGGAAGAAGGAAGAGAGAGATATTACATTCCCCTATTTCCACCAAAGATAGTATTTTTCTGGTCTGAGAGTGGTTCGCAGTAAAGAGAATAGCCTGACTTGTTTCTATTTGAATACAGATGTATTTTGTATAGATGGTGGGCTATCACATGAGCTTCGTCAGAGTTTCTGATGCTCTGGGATGTCACAAGCATTTCTTTAAATCCACAATCAATGGGGCAAAGTAGCCACTGTGCAAACAGAGCTGAAGGCAAGAAAACCACAGCACATCAAACGACAGGATGTTCCTGAAGGATCTGCCACAGCAGCCAGCCAGGTGTGTGGGTGTAACTGAGATTACCATTTACTTCCTTTCAGCAGACTCAGGACAGGGACATATACAACCCAGACAGACACCTGCTGAACGCTTCCTCAGACCTCTTGCTTTTTAAGCCAATGTTAAAAACCCAGAACACAGAAAGACCCCCACTGAGGCACCAAGCCAAGAAAACTCACACAGTCAGTTCTTTCTGATACAGAAATAAGGCCCTGGAGTAAGAAGCTGGTTTTGGTGTCACATACATGCATGGGTTTGCTAAAAACTAAGTGCATGTCATATGGGGAACCTTTACATATGAGTTTACTTTCACGTGTATAATCAAAGTAACTGCAATAAAAAAAAATTTTTAAACCTGCTAGACTCTTAAATTTGTAATGGGTGAAGGATGAAGGTATAATGGAGGAGGTGGGTGGGGAGTGGTTTTAAGCATCATACATGCTGATTATAGAAAATTCCAAATGTACACAAATAAGTTTTACTGCCTAAAGAAAATTCCTGTAACATTTTCACATATTTCCTTCAGATTTTTCAGTGCAAATGTACATGTTTTATGAAATTTTGTCTTATGTGCTATGTTATATTAATCCTACTTCTAAATTTTTCAATTATAGCTTTTTAAATACAATGACTAAATAATTAAGTTTAGTTATCAAGTAAATAAATTAAATTATTGATTTTTAAAACTTGCTTCCAAATCATTAAATATTCCGTGATTCTTCTGAAAGACTTAATACTCTTTCACATGTGTGAATCATAATATATTTAATTTATCTCACCTTATTGGAGATGTAAACAGATCCTAAGTTGCTTACGAATATACTATTTATATAATAATATGGCAATAAATATCCCTATTCATTTTGTTCAATATGTTTAAAAATTTTTCAAGCTCAAGTTCTCTCCAGCAGAGTATGAAAATATGCAATTCTCCAAGGCTTCACTAGTGTCGAACATAATCATTATTCAGATTTTTGTTATTTGATAGGCAAAATACATATTATTGCTTTACTTTGTAGTTGTTCTATTTTTGTTATTAGATAGCTCCTGTATTTTTTCCCTGGAAGTAGTGAGTTTGTTTCCTTTCCCTTCTTCCCTTTTGGATTGCTAATGTCTTAGCAATTTCAAATCAAATAGTTCTCTTCTATCTGTGGCAAATGAATAATTCATAAATAGGCAAGCATTTTCCCTTGGCAATTCACTTTTATTGCTTGTACATGCAAGAAATCTGACCTCAACACTGAGATAAGATACATCTCTGTATTTATTGAAAGAAACACATACGCGCACACACTGCCTGAATCCAATGAATCCAATCCTTCTGTATTAATTTCTGCTCTGTGCTCTGACATCGAGTTGTTCTGTTCAAATGAACTCAGATTCATTTCCCGCCCATTGAGGTTCTTGGCCCTCGGTCCCCCCATTGCTAAGTGAGCAGCTAGGAGTCTTGTTCATTCTGTTAAACTATCTGAGGCCAATTTAACATGCTGGATTCACTGTCTATTCTCGCCTGTGCTTTGTTAACAATAAGATAAGAGAATCATTTCTCTTCTTTTGAGACCTCAGGGAGTAGGAAAACTTCATTATTCTAAACTTGGAATTGGTCTTCTAAGAGAACATTAAAATAATAAATATCCAAATGTAAAATCTCAAGAAAACTGTGCTTAAATCCTCTGTTTCAACAAAATACTGCTGTGTGATTTTAAGCAAAGACCCTATGTCCTTAAGCTTTGGTTTCCTCATTTATAAAATCCAGTCAATAAATCCCATTACCAAAGTGATGGTTAAAAAAATAATGTTCCTAGCACAGGGCCTCAGCAAACAGGCACCCAATAAATGTGTGCTGACCTTAAATTTAAGGGAGCGTAAATAAAAGTAATGACAGCTACAAGGCTTTACATTTTAGCCCGGCATGATTCAGGCCGTCTGTTCTTTAACGCATTTTGAGGTGGCTCCCTAGAGTATAACTTACTGCAGCAGCTGGCGTGCTTGCCAAATGACTTGAAAACTTCTGAAAAAGAAAATTCTTGGAGGACTAAAACCCAGGTAAAATCAGTAGGCAAACGGGACGCCTGTTCTCCTAACTCCTAGATTTGTCTGCATTTGTTAGAGGAAAATAATAATAAATCTTCTTGAGGGATAGCCATGTACATGGACACTGTACTAATGATGTGGGCTCTCTACTCTACTTCCTGCCAGCCAGGCCTGGGTCAGCACTGCTGTGGACACTGCATTACAGAGGAGAAGGCAGTCATACCCAAATCCAAATTCAAAGAAATAATAAGTGATAGAGTGGCGACACTATTCAGTTCTGACACCAAGTATCCAGGCTACTAACAGCCGTACAAAGACAGCCGTAGATCAGGAGGAGCGTGGAGCCCGTGTTAACTTGTCATCCATCATAACCACTTCTCTGTAACTTGTTTAGTCGTCCACTAGCTGATCCGCTGTAGGATTATTTCCCAGGTGTTCTGGAAGGAATTTCTACATCCCAAATACCCTTTCCTCTTTTAATTTAGAATATCTTATATTCTGGAGTCGAAACCTTTTCAAACTCAAGCATACTTTGAAGTGTCCCTGCTCCTAGTAGAGTTTCTAGCTTGATGTGTGCCCCCGTGAAGTTATAAGGGACTGCTATCAGATTCTTTGCTGAGAAAAGATTTGGTTGGGTGAGAGGAAGACAATGTGAGGAAATAAAGGCAGAAGAAGGGCAACTGCAGGAGCCAGGGCACTCCAAAAATAAAAAACCTGGAAGATTCCACACTTTTGTTTTGAACTGCCCTGGATAATATATCTCTCTGGGAGCAGGCTAGAGCTAACTTGTCAATAGATTACGTAAGATTTCATAGAGAAGAGAAAACTTGTATTTTTCTTACTTGTGTTGACTGATCTTCAACAAAAAAGGAAACCATTATTTCAACAATAAAATGGGTTTATTAGGAAACAAACAAACAAAAATTGGGGAAGTGCAGTCTCCGGCTGAGACATAAATATACTTCCCCACAACCCACCCTTGATCCAGCTTTTGGAGGGCTCCTGCTGAGGAAAGTCTCCTTCCTCTCTCCACTGGGATGGGAAGCAAGCTCCTTTCCACTGAAGATGCAAGGTGTGGAAGGTGTCATCATTCGCAGATTGCTTATGCCGGGGCTTTGCCCTGCAGCTTCCCCGTCTCATCTAAATAGGTTTCCATGTATTAATTTCCACACTTAACTGGCTTTCATTTTTCCTGTTAATTAATAAGCTATCCAAACTCTTAACGCTTCTTAATTAAAAATCTTTTATTTCCTAGGATGACATTTCTATTAAAATAGAAATATGTAGCAAAAAGACTTTTCTCATGGAAGAGTCCTCTTCTTTATGCTGTTCCTAATGCTGCATAATTTTCCTTTCTTAATGTTTTTTTCTGAAATCTGCCATGATTAAGTATATTGAGACTTTCATTTTAGTTTTGAAAAGACAAAAATCATCAAATGGTTTATGCTCAGCCACATTTCTACTCAAAACCAAATGTGAACACACTAATGAACTTGGTTTATCAGTTTTCCCCCTCCTCCTATAATACAATTGTGCATTAAAAAAGATGGGATGATGGCAAAGCGTAACACATCTCTCAAGGGTAAATGTATTCTTTTAGCCAGAGGGGTGGCATTACAAGACACATGGGGCTCAGGAGTGATGACTATGGGATAAATGTCTATGAGTTATTGACATATTGTCTTTATGCTTATTATTCAAAAAGGAAAAAAAACTAAGCAGTAGTCAGACTCCCATATATCTTAAATTATGTACCTGTATTTCCTAGTCCCTGCTTAATTCCATAAAGCCTGTGACTGACAGAAGCAGAGCATTATTGCCCATAAAACTCCAGCTCACTGGAACAATGTAACAGGACACAAAGGACTAGGTGAATTGCCAAGGAAATAGTCAGCATGAAAATGTAGAACTTGAAGCCCAAATGCCCTTTTCCTTGTTGGCCCTCTGCAGCTGCCCTGCCTGACTCCCATTTTGCAAATCTCCTAGCCACGACTGCATTTATTCTGGCAGTGCCTCTTAGCTTAGCTCACCTCCTTACAGCTGAAAAGTGACCGCCTGCAGCCGGCTCATTTATGAAGAAAGCTTTTAGATGGATTAAAATGTCAGACACTCGGACAGTTTAAATCGAGAGCTTGGAGTGTTTTCCTAGGTCCGCAGCTCCCTGCTGCATAATGATACCCTACTCCCCACTCCTCTCCTCTGCAGCAAGAAGGGAGACAAAGTGGCTGGAGGATCGTAAACCATACATCTCTACATGTCAGAAGCAATTGTCTGGGTCATAGGCAGCCTGAACCAGGGCCGCCATGTGTCTGTCTTCCAGCCAGACTGCTCATTAGGCAGGGCTCTCTTCCCCTGTCCTCCTGCCTTCTTGCCTCTTGGTCTACCTGCTGCCCGCCCCCCCACCACCTCCAGCCCCCACACATGTCTAGTGGACACCCAAGAGACTCCACAGCAACAACACTGCCCCGCCCACTTCTCCATGCAACTAATTCCTCCTTCGAGATATTTCCTGATGCTTGACTTTCCAACCTGTAATACTAAAAGAATTTCCATTTTTACTACTATAAGTATCAGAAGATAATATTAAAAGATACATTAGTATCCTCTTAAAGGGTGTGTGTGTGTGTGTGTGTGTGTGTGTGTGTGTGTGTTTGATAATAAAATGAAACTAAACATCCTGAGTCATAACTGGAAAAGGAAAGAACTGAATTCAAAATAACAGAGCACAGAAAATTGAGAATCTTGCGTTCTATAATTAACAAGGCCCTTAATTTCCCTGGGCCCCAAATTCCCGTTTGAGGAAGAGAGACAATTGGAAAAACTGGATAACAAGGTCTCTGGCATCTTTCAGGGTAATGGGAGGAGCGTTTGAAAGAGAGGGTCCTTTCTGCTGCGCTTTTTGTCTTTACTGTGTAGCAACGACAAACGACTGCATGCCTGCCTGTGACACAGGTGCCTGGTCTCCTTCGAACTGTATATAATCCGATGGAACAAATTTGCAATTTGATTTATCTTCAAATGGCATATCTTTTGCTCAGAACTGCAGGAGAAAGCAGGCCCTAGATTATGCGGGAATCCACGGAGATCTGCGGTTGGTGCAGCCATTAACAGGTTACAGCCTGAGTTCATCTCCCTCCGCCAGAGACATTATCTCATCGCAAGTCTCGCCAGAGCAGAAGTTATGTCTCATTAAGAGTCTCTGGGCACTGCGATTCTGCCTTGTCATTGACATCCATTTAGTTTATAGTTCTGCTATGTCATCAGGCAACCTTTTTGTAGGGACGCAGAAAAGAAGAGACCCAGTTAACCAATTCAAGACAGAAAGAAATGAAGAGTCAGGGCCGCAAGTTAGTGATAGAAAAATAAAGATTCAACTTGTGTATTAAAAGGGTGGGGGGTGAGGGCTTGGGATGCAATAAGAATGCCTTAGTGCAAATGAAAATGAAAGCGTGAATGACCCTTTCTCCGCTGCTCTAGGATGACGCAAGCAAGGCAAAGCATAAGCTAAGTCTATGCAACGAGGAGAGGGCTGGTGGTGAGGCCTGGGTCCTCACCTGAAGGAAATGAAGAACAATAAGAGGAATTGAATGGTGGCAGGGCGGGGCGGGGCGGGAGGGGGTGAGAAAAGAGTTACAGACTTTGTCTCTAAATTCCTGGCCACCCCAAGGCCCTGTGGACAAATGTTTAAGCAGGCTGAACACCATTTAGAAGAAAGGAAATGGCCCTTATTTATATGTAATGATGTCTAACAACTGAACGATTAGACTTTCAGCCTGACAATCAATGAGAGGCAAAGAGATTGAGTTAACTACACGTCTCCGAGAGCGAGGGTGCGGGGCGCCAGCCGGTGGCCGCGCGGACAGACACGGGGGCGAGGCGTGGAAGCCTGGGGAGCTGGGCCCGAGCAAGCGGTGCGAGGGCCGGAGAAAGAAAGGGACGCTCCTGGGTCCGAGGAGGTTGCGGGTGACACAACGGAGCTCCAGCGCGGAACTCGGCGCGGGCGGTGCCTCCCCGCCGCACGTGGTGCTGAGTCAACCCACGCCCGCAGCGCCCGCGCCGCGTCCCTCCGAGAGCCGAGGAGCCGGGCAGGCCACCCGCGCCGGGCTTGCAGCAGTAGGCTCCCGGGGGTGCTGTGCAGGCAGCCCCTGCAAACGCGCCCCACGGGGCGTGCACTCGCGCACTGGCGGGCCCGTGGCCTGGGAAGAGAATTCAGACCCTTCCCAACATTCTAAAGGCGTCTCAGACTTGCTCCTGGATTTTACAGCAGGGGAAACGGTGACACGGGGCGCTTCCCCAGGCCTGGGTCTCGGGGCGCAGCGCTGCGCGGCGCTCTAACGTCGCGGCTCTTGCTTAATGAGGCCCTCCCCCGGCTTCTCCCTCGCCCCACGCCAGCACTTCCTCCACGGTTTGCTGGAAAAGTCTTCCCCGTCAGGTTTAAAGGTGTTTCTTCAATTTCTCCTTCTCTGTCCACTCCTCTTTTTCTCTGCAGGGCTCCCCAGCCTTTCACCGAGCCGGGGCACACGCTCAATTACTGCTATAGGCACACACTGCATCCTGGAAAATGTGTGCAGTTTGGGGCAAAAAGCTGCGGTAACCAGCCCGGAATCCCGCTGGTCTACACACACACAAACACCCCACTTCTTGAAACTCTTCTACTTTGTGGTCTTCCTCTTCCCAAGGCAGAACTGGCGAGTGGCAGCAAGAAGCCTGCCCTAAAGCATCCTGTGTTGCTTTCTGACAATCTGCATGTAAGGACCAAGCCCTGCCACCTGGCGACCCTACCCTTTTTGAGCCGGTGTGGTGATCCTGAGGCCAGTGGTGACGTCCTCACTGTACCCTGAGCTACCCAGCCTTCCTGGTTAGCCAGACCCTTTTAAAACAGACAGGAGGGCTCTGAGGAGAGAGAGAAATAGGGGTGCAGGAGCCGAGGTGAAGGCTGGGGGTGGGGGTGGGAATATAGCGCGCCCCCTCCCTGTTTGTCCAGGTTTTGGTTTTTGGTTGTTGTTGTTTTTCTCTCCAGTTTTTCTCTTCCATCTAATCAATTCCCCTTCCAGGCTTCCCAGCCTCCCACCAGTTTTTGCTAATGGAGATTAATAACTGTCCTCACTGCTCTTTGGAAAAAAATCCATACTCTAGCTGTTTAAAGCTCTTCTCTCTATTCCAGGGATCTGTTGTTTCTTTTCCTGCTTTTCTGATTAACCTTTCAAATCGACTTTAGATTTTTCCTAGGGGGGTTTTCACATCACCCCAAGTAGGTTGTATTATTCCCTTTGGCGCTGCGGGGAGGGAAGCTATTCTGTCCCCTGTGTGTGGTGGTGCCTCATGATTGCTCTTGAGGGAGCAGGCCGCCTTATTCCCTAACACTTGAAGGTATTCCTGGAGACCAGCTGGCCAGCTCCTGCCAGCCACGCCAGATACAATTAAATAGGTTCATACTTGCTTCTTCAAGGCACTTGCATATATCTGCTGTCACTCAGGTAATGAACATTTGTCCATCTTCCCTGTGCTGACATCACAGACTAGTTTTAGAGAGTACCTACGCCTGAAATCGAACTATTTCAAAACCTTCTGTTCTGTGGGGGAAAATAGTTATGGGCTTGGAGGCTTAAAGAAGTCAAGAATATTTGGAATCACTTATAATTTCAGGAATTCCAGGCTTAGGGAACCAACTTTTGTAGGAAGTGAGTAGAGCATGGCGATTGAAGGCACAAACTGCAATATTAGAACCCAGGTCAGACAGTGATTCTCCTAACCATCTACTAGAAATTACTTGACCTAGTCCAACTGTATTATTTTAACCTGAGGATGGGGCCAAAAACTAGCACCCACCTTACAGGTTCACTGAGGAGATTAAATCAGACAGGTTCACAGTGCCCAGCATGGAGAAGACAGAGGGTGCTCAACCCATGTTAGTGTGCAAAAATATTAAGATTAAAGAAGGATGAGTGAAAATGTGACCTCGTAAACAGCACTTCTACTATTTTCAGACTTAGCTGCTGCTTCTCTGAGGTGCAAATAGGTCAACTTCAGTTTAGGGAAAATTATGCTAGTCTTTTCCCCTTCCTCCGCATTTTTACACAGGTGAAATTAGTTTATACAAAGGATAGACTTCAAAGATTAAGTCCCACGAGAAGCAAAAGCTTTGTTGAGGGTTCGGAGACAAAAGAACACTCTTGCACGGTAGGTGGGGACATAAATTAGTATAAACTCTTTGGAAAACATAGGGAGAGTCCTCAAAAATTAAAAAATGGAATTGTTATTCGATCCAGCAGTCCCACTCCTAGAAATATACCCAAAGAATACACAACACTAATCAGAAAAATATATATACATGCTCCCAACATTCATAGCAGAACAATTCACAATAGTCAAGGCATGGAAACAGACTAAAGGTCAGTTAACAGATGACTAGAGAAAGAAATTGTGGTCTGTAGACTCCGTGAAACCTAAGCAACTAATAAAAGAAGAAAAAGATGAAGTTGTGCCTTTTGCAACAACCTGAATGCAAGTGGAGGTGATCATGCTGAGTAATATAAAGCCAGGAAGACTGAAAACAAAAAGCAAACCAAAAAAATGGCATAGTTTCACTCACTTGTGGCGTATAAAGAGACAAACTGACTAAACAAAATTCACAGGATGCAGACATGGCTATGAGGGGAAGGAACCAGGAAACGAAGGCATCAGTACAGTGGTGGTGATGGGACCAGCGGCAGGCATGGTGTGATGTGCACAGAGATTGAGCTGCTGATTCAATGTCCTGAAAATCATATCACAATGTCAACAAAAGAAACAATCAAGTAATGTTTCAAAAAGATTATCACAGAACCCATGGCTTTATGAAGCTATGTAAATGAAAGGGGTAGAGGCAGGTTGACACTTTGGTCTCTGACCCATTATTCTCTCTCAGGAAATAAGGTTTACTTTCTTTCTTTCCTTTGACATGATGAGAACTGCCTGGATTTGCTATTGATTATTTTGCACATGAGACCAGGACCAATTACTCTTTCTCCTTGGACAGAAATGTGCACTGATATTAATGTTAACACAACTTGCTTTTATGACGTATAATTTAAACCCTCGTACCATGAAGGGTGGTGGACGTTGTCCTGAAATGTCAAAGGGATCAAAGGCAGTGGATAGAGTTGGTCACCAGGGTCTGGAGGGGCTGGGTCAGTCTCTGCCTTCAGGGCATTAGTCGGTTCACCGTGCAAATGGGCTATGAACTGCCGATGTCCCTAGGGGAGCAAACAGAAAACCACTAGCAGGGCTCCAAAAGAACCCAGCCCATTTTTGAAGAAAAGGCACATTGAGCCTGCAGTTGGAGGAGAAAGAAGAACCACTCTGAAAGATACCATCTGCCAAAGGGGTGGTGAGGCTTTAAAGGAACCATAGAGGTTTGACCTAGCTGTGATGGAGTAACTAGTTCACCAGCTGTAAAAACCTATAAAACTGGGTAAAAATATTTGAACCAACTCTTTGTGGACAGTGGACAATAGGCAGCTCTGAGAAAGAAAAGCTGGAGACAAACCCCATAATCCCCCAGTTTTCTGGAAAGAGACAGTTTTCAAACCAGAGTACTGAAGTCTGAGCAGAGCTTGGAGACAGATGAAGAGACAGAGAAGACAGTACAGCACATCTGAAGCAGCTGGAACCTGCGGGCAGCAGCTGGAGAAGGAGGCTGCTCTGCAGAGACTCTATGGGGCTCCCACATGTTCTCAACTGAGAAGTGGACAGTTGCATGAGCAGGGAGACCACCTGGGACGCACCAGATAGCAGCTGCCACCAGGCTGAAAATGAACAGGTACGAGCAAGCAACACAAGAGGAGAGCAGTGCCCAAAGGCTGTGGAATTCTGACCCCAAATGAGTTGAGAGGGCTCACTAACACCTTATTAACACCCCTAGATCTGACTAAGATCCCAGAGTCAAGGCTAAGGACTACCATCGAGATTAGGGTTCAGCAAACTTTTTCTGGAAAGGCCATATAGTCAACATTTGTGGCTATATAGGTATGGTCTCTGGTACAATGGCACAACTCTGCCACTGTAGTGCAAAACCATGGACAATATGTATGTGAACAGTGTGTTGCAATCAAACTTTCTTTTCACAACTAGGTAGGCAGAACTACCTGAGGATCAACACATGTTCTAGAGTAAGACCTATTCCAGACCTGCATCACCAAAGCTTAAAACGGAGCCCTGACAAAATCACAAGGGAGTTAGGACTTTTTAAGACTGAGCCCCAGCAAGTTAGAGGGGTTTGGACTTTCCGCAGAACCTATAACAAAGCACCAAGCTAAGCTTTCACAAGATCAAGATGATGAGCTGGTCACTGAACTGCCTGCTAAAACAAGAATTCAGCACATCCGAGTGGCTCAGGCAGTAAACTGGTATTTGGGGCACAGACCATGTAACGTCCAAGGACCTAGCCAGGTTTGCGACTCAGGGCCAGGGGAATAAGCAAAACATAAAAACAAATAAATACAGGTGCTTCCTCCTCCTCTTCCTTTTTTCATTCCTTCCTTGAAAAAAGACTTCTTTTTCTCTCTTCTCTCCTTTTTTCTTCTAATAAAGAATTAACACTCTTCAGAAGAAAATAACATCTAACAATCTTTACAACGTTATTCAAAATATCCAGTATTCATTAAAAAAATCACCAGACATACAAGGGGAAAATATGACCTGCAGCTAAGAACACCAGCTGTCAAAAGAAACCAACTTGACACGCCTCAGATGTTGGATTGAGCAAAAATTTAAAATCAGCTGTGATAAATATGTTGCAAGAATTGCATGAAAATGTGTTCAAGGAATGAAAGGCAAAACTGAGTAAGTATAATGAATGAAGAGATGGAATATCCTAATTATGAAATAGAAATAAAAATTCTAGAACTGAGAATTTTAAAAATTAAAAGTTCACTAATGGACTTAACCATTTACTGGAGAGAACAAGAAAAAAAGAATCAAAAACCAAGAAGATGGAATTACCCAATCTGTAGAAAAAATAAAAAACAGACTGAAGAAAACTGAACGGAAACTCAAGAAGCTGAAGGAAAATATTCAACAGCATAGTACACATATAAGTGAGCACTTAGAAAGAGAAGAGTTCAAGATTTAGTAGAAAATAATATTCTGAAGAAATAATAATAAAACTTTCAAAATCGATACAAAATATTATAGATCCTAGAACTTTGACAAATAAAAACAATTTTTTTAAACCATGCACAGGCATATCATGGTAAAATTGCTGAAAAACAAAGATGGAGAAATCTTTGAAGCACTCAGAGAAAAAGACACATTACATAGGTTGAAACAAGGTACAGATTGTCACTGATTTCTCATCAGAAAGAGGCCGGAAGATAAGAAACATATTGTTCCTTAAACCTATATAATGTTAGGTTGTAATACTCTTTTAGTACAATTTAAAAACAAATGAATGAATAAAAAGCATTGCTCCAATACTGAAAAAAAGTCATTATAGTTCTATGTCCAATCAAATGATTCTTGAAAAAAATGGGTAAAGACATGTTCTCAGAAATGAAACGGAATTTATTGCCCACAACCTGTACTATAAGAAATAATTAGGAACCAAGGGCCAAGGGCAAACAATAGCAGACAGAAGATCTTCCCAAGACTCTGGAATGGAGACTCTCGAGAAATGGGTAAATACAAACGAGAGTCAAAGTTAAGATGTTCTCATAGAAGCCTCCTTAAAAGTAATTGTTGTCTGTCCCAGGACCTGGATCTCAGGGCTGCAGGCGAGACACTAGTTTTTACTGAGTGCCTCCCATGTGCTAGGTAGCAGGCTAGACACTTTCTACCTAAAATCTGATTTAATTTGCATATCAAAACTCTGATAGAAAATACTATCCTTTATAGATGTGGTTCCCAGTTGAGAGATTTGTGAACAGATCTGAAATGATATTGGTTGAGTCTTTTGGTCCCCATTCAAGTCTGCTTCACATCTACTTAAGACTAAGCTAGCACCTAAAATTATATAGCTATCATCCAGCAAAGGATTCAGGGTCTATGATGGGTTACTTACCCGTTGAACACCTACTATGTGCCAAACTTGATTTATGCATGATTTTACGTTAATGCAGACTTTATACACGTTGTTTTATTTTAGCCCCTGATACAATGCTATACAGTTGTTATAATTGTCTCTCTTTATGGATGAGTAAACTGAGGTTTTGAGAAGTAAAATAACATCCTCAATATCATACTGTTGACAGTCTTACTCCAACAAATAACCAAAACATTATGAAGCAATCACAGGAAAAAAAAATACTTTCTAGATTTTCTGCAAGTTATTTGCTTTATTTGTGCTTTTTATTTCCAACACATATTGTTTTTTTAATATTAACAATAAAAATTTACTGCTAATGGATGACAAGAAGGTGAATAGTTGAGATATCTGACTTTCAGAACCATTCTTGGGAAAACTTCAGGGAGATGACCTTGTAAACATGTGGTAGCTGCTCCAACTTTGAAAAAAAATAGGTTAAATCCACTGGGTCCTGTGTGAAGCAGGATTAAGGAGGGATCAGAATGAAATTGCCCCCAGTTAAAAGAGTCTCTGGGGACTTAAACAGGGAGAGCTTCCTTGTCTGCACACTGGTCATTTATAATACCAAGTGCTAATCAACAAGCCTTCAGGATGGTGTGCAGTTGGCAATGCATCTCTTACTGATTGGCTGGAAAGGGTCAGCTTCCATCTGCTGAATATCCAGCTGCAGAGTCCATATTCCTCTTGGCTTGGAAAGCTCTTCAGAGTGTGGCTAAATTGGGGATAGGGCGGGAGGATGAGGGACATGCATAGTTGCTGCTTTCTATGAAGAGAAAATGTTGCATTTATCAGAAATATATCATAGTGGCCAAATTATGTGTCTGGTGAGAAGCAGAGTAGAGTCTTTCCTATGCAGTGATCTAGAAATGCAAAATTAGAAAAAATAAAACACTTACTCCCAAGAAACGCATAATAATTCAGGACGACAAGACATGAATGAGAAAAGAAAAGTCACCTTCTAAGACAGCACGAAAGAGCAGTTCAGGGGGCAAGAGCCAGAGATGCAGGGGTGGGGAAACCCTGGAAGACTGATGGAGGAGGTGCGATTGGGCTTTCATGGAGAATGGGAAAAGGGGAAGATTCAGAGATGAGGGGCAGACAGATGGGTAGGTTTCCCAGGTGGGTTTTAGAAGATTTATGAACCCTCTGGACTCACATACAAAATTCCATATATTTGTGCATTTTTTGGGAAAGAGGGACCATAGGTTGCAGAAGGTTTTCAAAGGTGTCTTGAACAATCTAAAAGTTGGAGACTTATCAACAGTTTTACCATCCATTTTACAGAGAGACACCATCTTTCTAATTCATAGGCAATTCAAATACAGATCATTTCAACGCTAGGGGAAGATGTCAAGTTCAGCAGAGGGGAAACACGGGACAGAAAGGTGTGTCGACTCTCCAGCACTCCCTGTGGGTGAGCGTCTCTTTGTGGGCCAGCTGTGCACATATATCCTGGAATCAGCGCAACTCAGGTCCCCAATAAGGAACCATGTTCCTGATTTGGGAAACCCCAGCTCAGGTTCTTTTCTGGAGTCTTACAATGTTTGATCTATGTGTAGAAATGACAAGCTTTTCATCTTACCCTCATCTTTCCACTCGGGCACTCCTGGAGGACTGCAGAGACCCACAGCTCCTGGGCCTCCTAAGAAGCTTATTTAATTGTGTTACCCTTGCTGCTTCTCCTCACACCAACCCCATCCTCCACTCTAATTCCAAATGTCTCTAGTTTCCAGGAGCATTATGGAAAATGACATGTACTGTCCTGCTTTCAAGAACTTTATGATCTGAAATTTGCAAGCCTTTTCTTTACATTTAGATCAAAGCAGGAAGAAATTTATTGCAAATTTCTTTACCAAATTTGGTAAGTTATTTTGAGCTGGGCACTAACTGACTGGAATTGACTTCTTTAATGAGAAAAAGTTGGGGGTATTTCGTATCGTTCCGATTTTCTGGTGACACTCAGGAGTGACTCCCGATGCCCAAATTTCAGTGACTCATCACTTCAGGCAGGAAGGCTATGTTCTGATTCTGTGAAAGTTTTGCTTCACCAGTAATTTTATATAGTTATATTTGTTCTAGTTTAGACACGAGCACAGGCAAACCGGGTTTTGTATAGGTGTCATATTTTCTTAAAAGAAATCACACAAAGCAAGACTTTTGATTTTCAAGTTTGGATTTCTTTCCCCTGCTCCTTTGCCTCTTTCTGAGAGAAAGTACATCCAGACAGGGAGCCTTGAACTCCTCATAAATCCTCCCTAACACTGCAGAGCCATATTTCACTATGGACCAGTGGGGACTGCAGTAAGAGCCTCGTGGTTGAGAGGCAAGGCAGAGGCATCTTGAATGGTTTAGGACTTTAATCTCCTACCCTGATACAATCCCCAGGAATATTGTGCTCCTGGGCTTTCTTTATTACCAGCTACTGTTTACTGGCAGGACCAAAGGAATAATTTCATAGCAAGCAAGGACCGTCTGCGTCTGTACTTTTATGTTTCTTTCTGTTTTTCTTTTGTTTTTAAGGGAGAGAATGAGAACTCAAAATAGATTTGGTGCAAAATAGAAAGTATTTGCTGCCTCATGCTTTATAGGAGACCCGGCAAGACTTGAGGTAGATTGGGTAAAAGAGCTCTCTGCTTTTTATATAGTCAACAAAGTGATAAAGGAATCCTGCCTAGGATATTTGCTTCATTCTCCCTTAGGAAAGAAACATGTTATTTTTCATTTCTAAGTGATGGGTCTGCTCTAATTAAAATGTGTTACAAGGGGAAAAGAAGGACAAAAGTGAATAAGGAATGGACAACTCACCTACAAGGGAATTAATCTTGATCTGAACATGCGTCCACTGTGAAGCAGCAAGCTTAAACTTTCTTCCTCTATCCAATACCAATGGAAAAATCTCATTGGCTTCCACCCTTACAAAAAGCTTGCTCCTTTCTCTAAATGATCCTGCCTGTGTTTCTAGCTTGTATCTAGCTGTGTGGGGAGAGACTGAGTCTCTTCCTTTTTGGATGAAGTCTGAACTCTGAGAAGGGTAAAATATTCCCAACATGCACATATAGCAGATTGACTTAATTTTCAAACCATCATGCTCTCAAAAGCAGGAAAGAAAGAATGGGAGGAAAGTTATGTGGTCATTCAGGTTTGTAAATGGACTAATGAAGGAATCTCTTTGGATAAACTACAAAGAATTTTAGAAGTTCTGGAGTCAAATGACACAACCAGTTGACCAAGTCAAGTCAACCCTCCAGGTGCTGCTGATAACACCAAACAGGGCTCAAGTCTTACGTTCAGAAAGAAACTTGAGACGTTGTGGAGTCCATCTCATGCTTTCTAGGCGTGTAACCATTCTCAGGCAGCTAAGAAGCACATCTGCTTGATGAAGGCTCCATAAACAGAGGATCTGTGGAAATCTTATCTCCTCAATAAAGGAGTAAGTGCCTCATGGGAGAAACTACATATTGGTCATTTTTATAAATCAATAATGTGCAGTCAAGTTATACGCAATGTAGATGTGTCATGCACATTAAGGACCTTCTAACACCCACCATCCCTTCACCCGAGCTTCAGAAACAGCTGGGTGATGGAAGGTGGTCCAAACCCACCCCTCTCACTTTGTACCAGGCCGTGGTAGAGTTGTGACAACAGAAACATTTACCTTGAGCCCGAAGCCTCCCCTCCATCAGTATTACCTCTTAGCAACAAATGAATGATGGCTACAGGAGAGGACTGCAGAAATGAGCAGGGCTTTGCAGCAGTGCCATCTGACTTGGTAAGAGCCTTCTTCCTTTCAGATCCTTTAGTCACACTGAGATGTTACATAGTTAGATTTCCCACAAGTAGGTTGGTACATTTTTAATACTTAGATGAAATAACATTGGTGACATTTCAACTGTCAGTCAACAGTTTGGAGAAAGACTTTTCCATTCCTCCTCTCTCCATACAAGCCTAAAAGTCTGTTTTTACACATGTGTTTTCTTTGAGTCTCCGAAATAAACTGAAATTTATGTTCTTAAGACCAATATTTTAGTGCAAATGTACCCATTTTTTAAAAAAAATTAAGATTCTCATCAAGAGTGTAAGAGTTCCTAAGCAAAATAACCCGGAACAAAAAAATAAAAGGACCCCATGGTTTTCCTTATATATGGAACATAGAGAAAGTGAACAATTAACAAAATACAACAAAAGTCACAGGATATGGGGGGAGGGAACCCCGGTTGACAGAATGAAAATGATAGTGTTGACTGGCACTAGAACTCTAGTGGTGGATGTGGCGTGATAGACACATTAACTGAGGTATGTATTGATTATCCTGAAAATCATAAAGTCACGTTAAACAGAAGAAATCAAAATTAAAATACTTTCATTAAAATCTCACACCCAACTCACACTCACTCAATAGAGATAAAATATTTGGTTTCACACCCCAGGTCGCCTAGGCTTCCCCTTGGGGATACAGAGGGCAGGAAGGCATTATAAGCTCCTGTGAAGCGGGTTCCTCCTCTCCCTCTGGCGCTGTCGTGATTTGCTGGAAACCTGAGCAACCGTGAGAGGTAACTAGGACAGGCAGCGTGGAGCCAGCCAGCAGGGCTTCCCGAGAACACAGAACAGTCAGCATCTCAGTTCCAGATTTGACTGGCCCTCCCTCTCAGACCTCCTTTCACCGACTTCCCCTGTCTAGGGTCACAGAGCTGCTGCTCCTGGACCCTGGAGCCTTTCCTCAGGGACACCACAGGAATGTCGGCTGCAGCCAAACTCTTGGCTGTTCCATTCAGAGATTCTCAATAAGGGGAACAGTGGGGAAATTAGCAGACACTTAGGTGATACCTGGAAATAGAAGTTTTACATGCTTCTTCAAAGACTGATTACCACATTATGAGTAAAGTAATGCATATATAACAACATATGGCAGGACAAGTCCTTCAGATCTAAGGGTCTAAGACATATGGATTAAAATAATTTTCTCCTAGAGCAGTAAAGCAGTGAAAAGTGTGCAAACGGGATGCTCTCCAAAAGGCCACTGGTGCTAGAATAATGGGAAGCATATTCCCTCTGGACCTCAGGGAGCTAGCAAACCCTGGTGAAGAAGGAAGTGGGAGCTTGTCCTAACACAGACCACAGGCCTCCCGGAGAGAGAGCTGTACCACTGACAAGCCCTTCTCTAAATAGGCCCTCAAAAAGCAATGTCACTGTGGGCTAGTAGAGAGTCCAAGGGCAAGTCACATGAAGAAACCAATGAAATTTCCAGTCTGACTTAAGAAGTCACCTCATGTCTCTGGGTCTCAGCTTCTGTATCTGTGGGTCTGTCTCTAAGGTCTGTTCCACATCTATAATCAAATAAATTCTTATTTGTGGAAGTTTGATTCATAAAACAGTGATGATATTTTCTAGAAGTCTATGGGACTTTTGGATGGGAAAGTCCTTGAATGATCAACCATCAAAATGAGTAAGCACAAATGCCCGCAGACAGCCACTGTATTGATCCTCTAAGTCTGTCACAGCAAAGCACCACCCACTCAGCAGCTTACCCAGCAGAAGTTTATCATCTCACCGTTCTTAGGTTAAATTCTCAGACCAGCATGTCAGCAGAGTTGACCCTTCTTAGGAATACGAGGGAGAATCTGTTCTCTGCCTCTCCTCTAACCGGACCCCAGAATTCTTCTAAACCAAAGGTCCTGGGGGCAACAAAGAAATGAAAAGGCACCTCATGCGGTGGGTGTGAGGAGTCTAGTCACCAGGTGACATATGGCTGCTTCCTACAGTTGATTTCCGTTTGCTCTTCCTCGCAAGCACTGAGCTGTTGTGTAAGGGACTCGGAAGGGTTATTCCCCAAGCCTCATCTTCATTCAAACCCACCCAGTGATCGAGAAAAGCAGAACATAAAATTTGCCCATTGTTCCTTAGGGCAGTAATTGTCATTTATATCAGTGCCTTATGGTGGGGGGTGAGGATCACAATTCCCGTCCTCTTTTTGAAAGAATCTTAAGAGCAAATAAGCATTACCAGAAATGGGGTGAAAATTTTCCAGCTGAACATCCATCGTGTTTCTGAGAAGAGCAAAATCACACATTAATAATCGCATAGCCCAGACTCCGCGAGAGCAATGACCTTAACGGCAGACTTTCCACATGCAGCCCATAGCCTCTTGTTTCTAAGTGAGAGAGGAATGTCATAGTGGCAAGGCCCAGAGTACCTCTGAATTCCCGCATCTATTTTGCTTTGCAGATGGATTAAAGGAAAATTCAAGGAGAGGACTCTACAGGAAATGCCAAGTGGCTGCTCATGCTCTGTTTTTTCTTTCCATTGATTATAGAGATCCAGTATTGCTTTAAAGAGAATTTAAAAAACTCTAGTCTCTATGCAAAAACAAAATGAAATGAAAACTCACAGCCTTAGTGCTCTCTGACTTTTCACTTTCCCTCCCACCTCCTCCTCTGTAACCTTTCTTTGGAAGGCGGGGTGGGTGGCTGTGGTGGGCAGCTGGGAGCTGGGGGAAGAGGAGCCAGTTAGGAAATGCTGTTCTGCTGATGTTTTGCAAGGAGGTACCGGGGGGCCGCTAGTCTCTACAGGACTCCCACATCTCCAGAGCCTTTCCATGTTGATAAGAGAAAGTCAGTAGAAAATCACTTTCACACTCAGCATTCTCTGATTCTATAAGAATCTAATTCTCTCTCCCATTTAGCCGCTAGTGATTTTTTTTTCTCCTCCATACCAAAAAACTCTTCCCTGACTGAATTTCTATGAAAAGAAGACGCCAGGATCTGATTTATTTGGGGATCTGAACCACAGGCGTTGGCATCTCTGTGCTCTGGAGGCTGCTTCATCTCATCTCAGCACTTTGATGGCCCAGCCCTGAGGAGAGTGACTCAGGCATTTCTGTGACGCTCTGCTCTCAGCACAGCGCCTCTGCTGCAGTCCCAGCAGCAGCAAGTCTGGGACCGCGAGCTGGTTGTACAGTATATGGGCCATCAAGCAAACCATTAGCTCTGCAGGAGCCAACCATCTCCCTGATTATGTAAATGGCCTCGTTGTCAGAACACATTACCAGGACCTGCAATAAGCCAGGCATTTTCTAATCTATGAGTGTTCGAGCTTGGGGAACTCTTAGACACTGAGCTGATTTACTTATTTTGCTGTTGGGAAAATGGAGGCCCAGCGAAAAGCTGAGACTTACTTTCTCCAGCTCCTACCACCTGGGTCAAAGCCAAAGTGACAGATTCTGATACTCCAATGGCTCCTTGCATTGTACTGAGCTGCCTGCAGTATAAACGCATCCTGTGCTTGACAGTGTGGCCAGAACATAGAAGAACAGAAGGACTGAGAGAAGGGACATTGCCAGAATTGTTATAGGGCAACTGAGGGACAGTTTGCTGCTGTCCACAATCAGTAGATCAAAGTATTATTGAAGGATTTTGATGTTGCATCTAAGCTAAATCTGTCCTTTTGTTAGGACGCCCACAAGAGCAAGCCTTAGGCCAAGGATCAAAATTCGGTTATAGAGCAGTGAATTGTCCCTGGCACCACCCAGCTGAGAATAGGAATGTAGTCATCTAGATCGGATCAAAAAGGAAAGCTGATGGACAAGTCTGACATGCAGGATGTGTCCCATGTAGGACATGACCAGGATGGACCCTCTGTAGGAATAGCACAGGTTGAAGAGGCCCACTGATAACTTCAAAGGACAATTTCTCCTTGCCCCATGAGGAACTGAAACCTGACCTGATGGCCCTCTCTCTGTCCCCCTTCCTCCCCATGTGGTTTTTTTGTTTTGTTTCGTTTTGTTTTTTTATTAAAAACCCAGGTCACTGGCAAGGCAAAAGGGGTCTGGCCCTAAACTTGGTTGCCTCCATTCCTTTACCCTCTAATTAAATCTCTGCTTGCTCACTCACCTAACTGTCGTGGGTTCTGTGACTGACCTGAAACTCCACAACTTTTACCTGCTTTGATTTTGGCCAGTTTCCTTTTTTAGACAAAGAAGGAAGAGTGCAGGCAAGAATGAAGGTGATCAGAAGCAGAAAGGCAGGAAGAGAGAGGAGGAAGATGCACTTTATTTTATCCTAGCTGTTCACCTTGGCTGTTTTCCTAGAACCAGGATGTGAACCTGCGTCCTTGGGATGTATGTGATCTGCGCCAGCCAAAGGCAGGTGTCCTAACCACTGATCTAACAGGGTGCTTCACCAGTTCCCATTTTGAGCCTTGATTTCCATATACCTAGAATTGACTCATAGCACAGGATGATTGAAAAGATTAAAACATGCAAGATTAAAAATGTATAAAACATGTCTGACACAAAGATATCAAGTTGTTATGCAGAAAATGTAACTGTTTTGGTATGATCAAAATATCAAGTATGAAAGGGACAATAATGAGAGCTAAGACTGGAGAAGTGAACAGGACAGGAAGGACCCTACACTTGCTGCTAAAAATGTGGATTATATCCTAAAAATAACTGAGATCCAATGCCACATCTTAAGCAGGGGAATGATATAGCCATACTCATTTGTTTAGAAAAATGGCTCAGATAGGAAGAAGCGAGTTGGAAAAGTGCAAAGTGAAGACAGAGAGTTCATGGAAATCACTAAGATAAGAAATAAGGAGACCTTTTAGTTTCTTTACTAAACTCAGTGGAATTGAGAATATTGAGGTAGAAAGTATTCTACACGTATTAGGGAGGAGGAATAGGTAGGACTTCTTTTGATGCTATCTCAGTCTGATAGGCTGCTATAACAAAATACCACAGACTGGATGACTTAAGCAATACAATGTATTTTTTCATAGTTCTGGAGTCTGGAAGACCAAGATTAGAGTACTAACATGGTCAGGCTCTGGTGAAGGATCTCTTACTGGCTTGTAGACAGATAACTTCTCCCTATATTCTCACGTTCTTTCTCATATTCTCTCTCTCTCTCTCTCTCTCTCTCTCTCTCTCTCTCTCTCTCTCTCTCTCTGTCTCTCTCTCTGTCTCTCTCTCTCTCATTTAAATAGGTTATCAATCTTATCATATTAGGACCCCACATGTATGACTTCATTTAACTGTAACTACCTCCTAAAAGCTGTCTCCAAGGATTTAATATCCAAACTGTATTTTTAAAAAGCTCATAAAACTCAACAACAGAAAAACAAACAACACAATAATAATGTGAGCAGAAAAACTGACTAGAAACTTCTCCAAAGAAGATATACAGATGGCCAACAGGCACATAAGATGTTCTTCCACACTTGTTTTCAGTGAAAATCTAAGTAACAACGAGCTATCAACTCACACCTGTGAGGTATTATTATCTAAAAGACTGGAAACAGCAAATGTTGAAAGTATTGAGGGGTGAGGGAAGAGAACACTTTTAAACTATCGGTGGAAGTGTAAATTGGTGCAACCTTTATGGAAAGCAGTATGGAGACTCCTCAAAAAAAATGAGAATAGGAATCTCATGGGATCTCATCATTCCACTTCTGAGTATTTACCCCCCAAAACACAAAAACACTAATTCACCGAGACATAGGCACCTCCATATTTATTGTAGAATTATTTATAATAGCCAAGAACTGGAAACTACCTAAGTGCCCATTGTTAGATGAGTGAATAAAGATGTGGTATATAAGCACAATGGACTGCTACGAAGCCCTAAAAAAGATGATCCTATCATTTGCAACAACGTGGATAGAATTAGAGGGAATTATGCTAAGTGAAATATGTCAGGAGAAAGACAAATACTGGATAATCTCACTCACACGTGGAATTTAAAGAAAAAAGCAAACAGACTAGTGAAAAACAACCTTTGGACACTGACAACAGCACTGAGCTTACCAGAGACGAAGGGTTTAGGAGGTGGGATCAAGTGGTGATGGGGTCTAATGGATATTGGGAAAACTTGATAAGTTGGTAGTGGGTGTGGTGTATTATGATATATTTAAAAATTAGTGAAGCCAAATATATGAACTTATATTATTGTGTAAATCAAAGTTACCTCAATAAATACTTAAAGACTGGTCAAGATGATAACCTGATAGGAGTGAGATTCATATCCTCCCCAAAGAGCGACTCAAAATTCACCTAATTTCCAGAAACAAACACTGAGGAAAAGCAGGCACAGAGGCTACAGAGACATGGCAGCAATTGTGACAACAAATGGCAGGCAAAAACATCAGGATTCAGAACTTTACTGCAGACTCAGACTAGGGGCTTCCAGCTGTGGCAAAGGCAGAACTATGGAAAGAACTGGCCCTCTCAGGAATCGTAAAAGTAGCAGAGGACTCACCCAGCAGAGCTGGGAAACTAAAGCCAGGGGAGAGGGTCTAGGCGTAGGGCAGAATGAGGACCAGTGTCCCCGTGCTTTGATTGGAAGATCTGGCAAGAAATTACACTGGGCGCCACCAACCAGAAGGCACCTAGGGGAATCGCCCATCCACAACTCCTCCCGCCATATCGCCCCAGAGACACAGGAAGTGCCCAGCAGTAATCCTGTGCTCTGGCTTAAAAGAAGAGGAGATTCTTCCACGGGAAGAGAGTCTATGCTACCCACTATTGCCACCTTGTGGGTGAAGGTGAAGCTGCAGCCTGGTTAATGATTGTGGGCCAACAGCAAGGTGGTCATTACAGTTGGGAGCTGGGTCTCTGGGGGAAGGCTCTGCACCTCACACAAAAATTCCAACCCCATAGACTGAACTTGTGGACAGTAATAGAGGGCCCACATAAGAACTTCAACAAATCCAGCCAGTGGTGATGCCACAGCATTCAAGAAATACCAGTCTCCAAATCAAAATCCAGGCTTACTTAGTACAAGTCAATACCCTACACAAAGCCATCACACCTAACCCACAGAAACATAAACAGAATGCCAAACAGAGCAAAGACACAGATAAATATCTGAAATGATAGATCCTATCAAAATCAAAGGGGAAAATATGAACATAACAGACATCTGCAAACTACCTGAGGATGAATTTAGGGCAACAGTGATAAACATACTCATGGAAATCAAGAAAAAAATAGAGGAATTAAAATAGAGCAACAAAAAAGAAAGAGAAGCTCAAATCAGATGTCAAAGAAATAAAGAACACAATAAATGAACTAAAGAACTCAATAGAGGAACCCAAGAATAGGATGGATGAAGCCTCTGATAGAATCAGTGAGCTAGAAGATAGGACAGAGAAATGCACTCAAGCAAACCAGCAAAAAGAAAAAATAATGCAAAGAAATAAAGACAGCATTAGAGACCTATAGGATATTATCAAAAGGAGCAGCATTCACATTATAGGCGTCTCAGAAGGAGAAGAGAGAAAAAAAGGGGCAGAAACTGTATTTGAAGAAATAATAGCTGAAAATTTCCCCAACTTGAAAAATGAAACAAGCCTCCAGACCCAGGAAGCTCAAAGAGTTCCTAACAAAAGAAACCAAATCAGACCTACACTATCATCAAAATAGCAGACATACCAGATAAAGAATCTTAAAAGCATCCAGAGAAAACTGAATCACATACAAAGGAGTCCCCATAAGACTGTCAATGGATTTCTCAACTGAAACTCTACAGGATAGGAGGGAATGGTATGATATATTCAAAAGACTGAAAGAAAAGGCCTTTCAACCTAGGATACTATAGCCTGCAAGATTATCACTCAGAACTGAAGGAATGATAAAAAAAAAAGCTTTCCAATAAGCAAAAGTTAATGGAATTTATCACCACAAAACCAGTTTTAAAAAATATACTGAAAGATCCTATATAAAGTGTAAAGAAACCCCACTGAAAAACAGGTCTATTAGGCCTATTCAGCTATGTTCATTGGTGATATTGGTTTGTGGTTATCTTTCTTGGTGACACCTTTGTCAGCTTTTGGTATCAATGTGATGCTGGCCTCATGGAGAGTGTTTGGGAGTCTTTCCTATTCTTCAATATTTTGGAAGAGTTTACGAAGAATAGGTATTAATTCTTCTCTGAGTTTTGGTGAAACCCATTGGAAAAGGCATCTGGACATGAGCTTTTATTTTTGGGGAGATTTTTGATTACCTCTTCAGTTTCTTTGTTTGTGATTGTTCTGTGGGGCCTATTCAAGAACTTGGCATATATTATCTTATTTAAGATAATCCTATGATATAGATTTTATCCCCACTTTATAGATAAGAAAAATTAAAGTAAGAGATCTACCTTAGGTTATATTGAATACGAGTGTCAGAGTCAAGGCTCAAATATATTTTTATGCCTATATCCTGTGTGCTTAATATTTTACCATGTTTAGTTTTATTGTTATTGATTTGTTTTGCTTGGAAAGATAATGCTATCCAAATATTTTCTATAAATTTACTTTATAAATTAAGGAATGGTGACTCAAGCTTGCATTATCAGTTTTTATATATTCCATTCTACTAATTTTAAAGTTCAATTACTTTTGAAATATCCAATGTATTGCAGTCTCCTGAGTTTCCTTTGAAATATGTATTTAATGTAATAAATTATGTTCTTGTCTTGGCCTAAAAAAAGAAAAGGAAAAGGAAAAAATACTTAAAGATAAGAATAAATTAAATTTGTTGAAATAAAATGAAATCTCTATCTCAAAATACATTTCATTGGGCTTTAAACGTCAATGTATGAATTTCGAAGGGGAGGTGAAAGGGACAAAATTCAATGCCGGGAAGACAGCAGGAGGAGTGCTATTCACTGAGAGGGAAGACAAGAAGAGGAATATTCACTGGTTTTGATGAGAACAGCAATAAGTTCAGTCTGAAACACATTGAGTGGGATTAGTCTGTGGGACATCTGAGTGGAGCTGTCTACTGACTGTGGGATGACTCTGTCTCGTCCTTTGATCTGGACTGAAGACCCAAACTTCAGGAGTGTTGGTGAAACCATAAGGTTGAATCTACAAGCACAACCAGAAAACCTACGGAAAACAATCAGAAGAAACAAATAATGAGTCTAGGACAGAACCCTGGAGAAAACCACCATTTAAGGATTTCCAGATTTCAGAGTCTGGTGAGACTGAGATGGCAAAAGAGAAGATAGTAAACCAAGAGAGAGTGTTAACTTCAAAGTGAAGGTTAGGTAATTTCAAGATGAATTGTGCATTCAAGAGTGCCAAATGCTCCCAGAGAAGACCAGATAGAAGGAAATGTTTATTAGGTTAAGAAATGACTGAGTCACTTCCTTTGAGTAATATGGGCCAAATATGGATCACAGAGGATTGAGGAAGTCTTGAAAGGTGAGAAAGAAGAATGATATAAAAATCTCTATAAGATAATTAAATCTGTCCATGTTTCAGTTCATTCTGAAAATGCCTATAGCCAGTTATTAAACTACCTAATATTTTTACCTGTATCTCTTCTCTAATTTTTCCACAAAGACCACATGAAAAACTATCAAACACTTACTGAATTCCAGATACACTATGACAGCAACTTCACTCCAAACTGCTTCGTTTCATTAACTTTATTCAAAAAAGGAATGCTAACCTTACATTTTTTAAACAATTAAACTCTGTCTACCAGGCGAAGCAAATTATTTGTAATTGCACATTTCAGAATCATCTATAGGGTCCATGTCAAGACAACTAGCCTAGCATGTTAAGAATGCATCTTCTTTAACCTTTTGAAAATTAGAACCATTTTTTTCTACCTCTAATATTCTGGGCCATCTTCTGAATCTGAGACTATTGAAAACACTACTCACAGGGCAGCAGACTGGAAACTCATCTGCAAATTATCTCAGTACTCTAGGACTAATATTTCTTAGCAAAAAGATTTGGACTTGTATAATTTAACTGGGTGCTCTTTCACCTTTCTCAGATTTCCATTTTCTCTTTGAAATTTCATGAAAGTGGTCTTCCAGAATTACATGTGTGGAAGTTTCATGTGTTAGTTTCTCTTCCGGAGTTTTATGCCATAAAATCCTACATTCCTTCAATTTTCAATGTTTTTTTCCAAAATGGTGGACATGTTCCAGCCTTTCTCTCATGAACTCCGAAATTCTATAATCATTTCTGCTCAAACTTCCCATCACTTCCACTTTGTAAAAAAAAAAAAATTTCGATTTATGTCTAGAAAAATAATTCTTCTATAGTCCTTACCTCCCACTGCCTGGATGTTTTAAGATATTTTCATTGTTTCTCAGCAATTTAGAAACGAGGACTACGAGTAGACATGATATCTTGCTTATTTTTGAAAGTGTGAAAGCCTTTAATTCTGTCTGCTGGTAAGATTAGGGCAGGGGTTGCTAATCATCAATTTCCATTGACTTTTCTTCAAGTTCAATAACCTGTTCTGCTGTAATTTACAATCTACTCTGAAACCCCTTCAATTAAATTTTTTCAGATTTTATATTTTGCAGTGTCTATTTGATTTCAGTTCTCTTCTAAAATGACCTCTCTTTGCCCATTATATTTATTTTTTTCTATTAGTTCTTCAACATATTAAATAGTTATTTTGATGTTGAAAATTGTCTTAAGTCATTGTCAGCTAATTCCATAACTAGACTTGCTTCTAATGACAACTCTTCTCATTACAGTGTCACTGAATGTGCTATTTGATACACACAGAAAATCCAACCACAGGGAAACCAGCTTTTGCAAAATGGAAAGAATTTCATTCCAGGCCACAGACGGGGACCAGAGCACATGACTGTCTTTCTGACCAAAATTGACTCCTAGACTAACAGACTCATCTATTAGACTAGTTCAGGAAGGTGAACTGAGGTCTTAGGATAATGGTTGGGGGAGGTTTCAGTCAGGTTTATTAACTTTGCAAGTGAGCACTTCATGGGTTGCCTGTTTGATTTGGGTGTTAGGGGCTTTAGCATGTAGTTTGAAGGGGATATGAGCTTATCTTATTAGGTTACTTTCAGTTACATCTGGAGCATGTACACATGTGTGGAGACCCTTACTATCAGGTCTTTCATAGCTTCTTGGCAAACAATATTAAAGACTGTAATTCATCCTGGTCCTTCAGTTAGTAGTTAGATTTAGTTGGTTTTGACATTTTTGATTCTTCAGGAAATGTGTCTCACATTTTTTATTTTACTCCTGTTATACGTGAAAGAACTGCGGAGACTGGAGTATTATATTTTGTTTTATTTATTTCCCAGAGAATCAAAGTCCGCTTCTCTGTCTGATGCTAAGGTTGGGGAAAGAAGTACTGATCCTTCAGGCTCCCCCCAGACACAAGCTGAGCTGGAACTGGACCGTGAATTTAACTAGATTGGTTAGACCAACCTCCAGTGCCACATGCATGGCCAAGGGGTTGATCTTTTGGATCTTATCAATGTTTGAATTGGAAATGGATTGGGCTTCAGTTTCAGATAATTTTATTTACTCTGAGTTTGAGTTCAGAATATCAACAAAATTTTGAAAATGTGATCACTCTGCTTTCTATCCTTCCACCATCATTTCTTTCTGTGCAAAATTCAGGGTGGATGTCGTGTGTGAGAGGAGGAGATGGGAGTAGATTTTTAGACCAAGTGATTTGACTTTGCGTTTACGGATCTTCCAAAGTTCAACCCATCCAATGAGCCCTCGCTGTCATTCAAGGCTTGAGTACTCTCCCCTTATCCATGCAGAGTTTCTCCACCCATGACCAATTTAATCTTCCCTCCACTTGAATAAGTATCTACCCCCAAGGGTGCTTACACTTCCAACTTCCTACTCACTGATGCGGGAGTGAATTTTCTGCATGCATCAATTCATCATGTTTCCTTGCATCCTGTTTGTAACTGGTTGCATAGAAAACTATGATTTTTTTTCTGTTTTATTTTCTTTCTTGTAGTTACCTTGGGAGTAACGGACTTTCACATTTTTATTCATCCTAATGGAAACAGACCTCATTTAGATCTTTAACCTAAAGAGATAAAATGATAAGTATATCATATAAGAAACTGGAAACACTTCATATTTACTAGAGTGAGATAGCCAAATTTAAAACATCTCTTTTCGTCACCCCAGCAGCCTTCAGTAGTAATGCATGTTGTCCTGCTTTATTATCTGTATCCTCAGGCAGTACCCACTACCTGACTGCATTTATTGCTGAAATGCATAACCGAAGCAAAAAATCTGGATGTAAAAACTGGATCTGGGGAATTGGAGACAGAGACTGATAGCTGAATGGCTCACACGTGAGTCTTGCTACCAGAATGGCTAATGTGGTTGTCACCAGGGCAAAATGTTGTGGATGATGCAGCTCATACAGGATAACAGGACAGCAAATTTAAACTAGGTCCAGAAAATAAATTGTCCTATTTGTGTTTTTGAAAGTACTTTCCCAGTAATTTACTAATTACATTAAATAGATCATACTTCATTTCACGTTATAGATTATATTTTTTATCTTTATAGCATTAGGTTAGCAAAATGATATCATTTTTTTAAAGATATCAAAACAAATCAGGCAGACATAAATCACACAGTGGCTATTGTTCTGACACCTTGTTGAAGTGTGTAGCTCTAAGTAGGTATTAATCTCTGCTGATGCAGCCAGATAATAATAGCTGCAGCATATTTTTCCTTAACCACACACTATGTACTGTAGTGATTGCTTTTATATAGGACCTTGAATACTTATATAATGTTGCCAGATTGATTGGTTTCATCATTTTACATTTGAGGAAACTTGCTCAGCAAGGTTAAATAATTCATGCATTTGATAAATATTTATGGAACATTCACTACTTGCAGGAACTAGGTTGGGGGTTAGGTTATATTTGATGAATAAGACAAGTTAATAATCAAATGGGATTTTTGCTTCTTTTTTTTCTATTTGTGAGTTTTGTGCACTATGAGAAATTAAACACGATAAACAGAAGCAAAGATCAAAATGGCAGCAATATTATTAATAAGTTTGTGAGTTTGTGGGCTTCGGGAAAAGCCCAGAATCCAGGTCCTTGTGTCCTCTGCGTAAGATTACCATGGCACACACAGAGAGTTGAAAGCAGGTGGAAGGTATAATGCAGCAAGTTAAAGAGACAGCGCTGTCTTCAAGGTGGCATAAGTGGTGGAGTTTGAGAGAACAGCAGCCTCTGCTCCTCTCGGGATAAACAATTTTGTAAAGGGGATCATTTTGCTGTCCATTCACATTGCAGCCCTACTGGCATTCTGGGGGCATTTCTGGGCAGGGATTTCCAGGAAAAGGTTGGAAACTTTTAGGAATAGGCGTTCCCCTTACCCATCCTTACCATTATTCGTTCTGCTATAATGAGCTTAATGTATGCACCCATATACATTATATGCTCAACAAATTACAATGAGGTAAAGCTTACTTTAGGTAGGTTAGACTGTACCTGCACAGCCAACATGTCAAAGCTAGATCTGCGGGGCTGTCTTCTTGATCCTGTTCTTTGACCATACTGCTCTCCCACTGGTCAGTTTTATCTGACACTTACAGGGTCTTGCCTGCTAAGGTGCTCCCTCTTTCTCTGTTCTAGGCCCTCCCGAAGCTAACCCACCTAACACATTGTTTTGTATCTTTTACTACCTGGTCACTGGCCCCAATGGAATGCTATGGACCTTCCTTGCTCCCTCCCTCCCTCCCTCCCTTCCTTCCTCATCCAAGGTGTGGGGCATCCAAGTGCTGCTCTTGTCACAAACCAATGACATAAGACAAGTGCACAAAGTATTGACCGCACAATCCCAATTCTCCTCCTAAACTCTCCAAGCTGACAAGTCATTATCTGAAAGGTGAAAGAGAAGGCATGAGGAGTGCTTCACTGAAGTACCTCCACGTGAAAACATGAGACCAGAGGAAAGGATATTCCCCTCTGGGCAAATTCTAATGTGGAAGTCAGATATTAAGCAAATAAATTATGCGTGCACTTAATTTTTTATGATTTTGATTTATGCTGTGAAGCAGAAGCACAGAGTGCTGCAAGAATATATAATAGGAAAATTTCCCAACGCTTCTTAAGTAATATGAATGAATAGGAAGTATCTAGCTAGGCAGAGTGGAGAGAGCTTCAGGCAGAAAGGAAATGCATATGCTGAGGCCTGAGGCAAGGGAGGCAAAAGACCAGAGGAGCAAAACACAGAAAGGAAATTGTTAGAAGAAACTTGTTATAGTCTGAATGTGTCTGTCCCCAAAGTTCGTATTCGGAAATCCTAACCCCCAAGAGTGATGGCATGTGTAGGTGGGGCTTCAGAGGTGTTTATGTCCTGAATGTGATGTTTTCATGAAAGAAATTAGTCTTCTTGTAAAAGAGGTTTCAGAGAGCTCCAGAGCCTCTCATTATGTGAGGCTGCAGAAGATGCCTGCGATGAATGAGGAAGCTGGCTCTCTTTCAACCACACTGAGCACTTGATCTTGAATTTCCCAGCCTCCAGACCTGTGGGAAATAAACTTCTGTTGTTTATAAGCTGCTCAGTATGTGGCCATTTGTTCTGACAGTCTAAATGACTAAGACACCTACATAGCAATGATTAACTGTTACCAGATTAGAATTTTCAAAGACCTTTAAGCTTTGTTTGCAACCATGTACTAATTCCTTCCCCTTGTACTGTCTGATTCATTCTCCACAAACTCACAAGTAAGCTCAGTGCTTGGAACATATTTTTAGCTTCAGGATTGAGAAGTATCCAAAGTGTGTTCTGGAGCTTACATGGATTCATTTTCATTTAATAGGCTGGCCTTCAACTAGCTATTTCATTTATTCATGTCTTCCTTTTTAAACTTTAATTTAGCAAAGCATACTGAATGCCAAAGCTTATTATGATCCTTAGTCTGTGATTTAGCTGGCCTGCCTTTGCTGATAACATGCTCCAATCCATCAGCATCACTGTAAATCTGAGATCTCTGGGTTGTTGATCTCACTGTTGCTGTTTCCCTGACTTCACATAAAAACATTTCCTTCCAGCAAATGTATCCCCTTTGGTAAATTGCATTTGTGCATATTCGATGCCTCTTTTTTTCAAAATAATATAATTCCAAAAGGTGAATAGTATCTGAGAGATCCTTTCTAACCTTGATAAAATAAGTAGTTATCATTAAAGTTTGCTGAACATTTATTAGAAGAAGACACCTAAAAATTCTGGGAAATTTGCAGGGTAAGTTTTGCCTTAATTTTGCTTCCACTTTAACTGCAGGAGAAAACAGACATGCATTAGAGATTAACAGACGACATAAGGCATTAGATGACATAGTTGTCCACACTTTATTTGCTTTTCATAGTTTCTCTGAGGGAGGGAGAAAGAGAGACAGAGAGAGAACATTCATATAGCTTCTATTAAAGTATTTTGTTATAATTGATCTATTTTATTATTAGCTATTATTGTGAATATATTACTGTGTCCAAATTATAAATAAACTTTGTCAATAGTATATATAAGAAAAAATAACATCTATTTGGTTCAATATTACTGTGATTTAAGCATCCACCCAGGGTCTTGAATGTATTGCCCACAAATAAGGGAGAACTACTGTACTTGCCAAATAAATAATAGCAATTCCAAATACTAGGAGAACACAGCGAAGGAGGAATCCTAATAAAATGAATCTTTATTGAGTAAATGGGTCTAGGAGGATGAGAAGGTAGCTAAAGCATTCTAACTCGAAATAAACTCATAATGAGAGGAAATGGTGTACTAGGGGCTCAGAGAATCTGTAAAGTTTGAGTGGGATTGTGGTTATTTGGGGAACAAATACAATTAAATGGCAAGGGTGTTTAGAGACAGATTACAAGGAATCTGATGTCAGGATATGGCTTGTCTAGCAAGTCATAGCTTTAATTCTAGAGTTCTTAAAGTAGAAGAAACTTTAGAGAGGTGAAATTTCACTTTTTTATGCAAAACTATGTAGTCTTTTTACTGGATAAATTTACATGTAAACTGTATAAATTTGATTTGTTACTTTGATGCATGTATATATGATAATACAGCTGCCATTATAGCAATATTTATAGCACAATATTATTGCCTATGTTCCATTTACTGCATGATAATTATTAAATATCAACTTATTAAATATTAAAGACATGTCTAAGGCTATTTTAATACCAGTTACAAATTTGTACCCCAAAACCCTATTAATCTCATCCGCCACCCCTCTTACCCAGGTCACCACCATTTTACTGCATTATTGAGGTGTTTTTAGGCTTAATGTTTTTAAGATTCCACTTAGAGGTGACATAATGCAGCACTTGTCTTTGTCTGTCAGACTTACCTTGTTTAGCAAAATGTGCTCAAGATGATGTAGTCTTCTTTATTTAGTGTTTGCAACATGTCTGCAAATGCATAATACATTATTGGGATTATGCAGAACCGAGCCATTATCTATAGTACTTTCCCTTTTTCCCCTGCCTTTCTCTCTTCCTTTCCTCTCTTCTTCCATGTTTTTTTTCTTTTTAAAAATTTTATTGAAAGAAAACTGCTGGTGTGTCCTGGTGTGCCTAGTGGTCTATACACCCTGGATGCAGTCCACATATATCCTAAGACCCAAGGACCAGGGGAAAAACCAAAGTGAATAACTAAATAAAAATAAAATGTTTCTTCCTTTTGTCTGCCTACTCGCCTTCATTCCTGCCTGCACCTTTCCTTTGAAGAAAATAAAAACAAGAACATTGCATCATATCATTATATAAGTTAGGATGTGCATCATCATAAATCAGCATCTGTATAAATGCACTCAGTTCACCGCCAACAAATTCTATCCTTCACTACATAACTGACCCCTTTTGTCTGATTTGCCCACCATCCTACCCCTTCCTTTCTAGTCACCACTCATTTAAAATCAGAAAATTAAAACCAAAGACAAATGTCAATTTACATTTTTATTTATCAGTAGTCTATACTTCATCCACTTCCATAAGGCTTTTCGGGCATTTCCAGTTTGCGCAACTCATTACTTTGGGTATTCTTCAACCTAGTGTAAAGAGCATTTGAAAATAAGCTTAGAAGCTCATGGAAAGTTACATTAGACAAACATGAGTTATTTGGCAACTGAAGTGTTTAGTAAACTTTATTCATCTTTCATCTTTGAAGTGAAAAAGAAATCTTCTACTGAAGTATATACGCTCAAGAGTGACTCATGAACAGCGCAGAGCTCTGTGAGCAGCGGGGATTGGTATCACTAGAAGCTTTTTGTAGGGGTCAGTCTAGGTGAAGCCACCCACCACAGTCATTTCATCCTGTCTCTATGAATACTACCGTCCCACGGAGTTCAGTTCTTTTCTGCCTACTCTTTGAAGGCTTACTCATCCATGCTTCCTGCTGAGTCATTCTTCTCTCCTCTGATTTTCTGCAGCATTTATTGTCTGTAGCAGTCTCATGGCATTGACTATATGTTGTGATTCTTGTAATTTATTGAGCAATACTTTACATATAGTAAAATTCACAGAACTTAATGTAAAATTTGATAAGTTTTAGCATATATATAACCATTATTTTGATCATATGAACATTTCCATCACCCCAATAAATTCCTCCCCACCCCTTCCAAGTCTAATCCTTCTCCTTCTCCAAGGCAATCACTCTTCTGACTTTAATGGATTCATATATTGAAATAGAATCATATAGCATATGTGATTTTTTATATTTAGTTGCTCTCACTCAACATATTTTTTGAAATTCATTCATCTTGTTTTTTTCAATAATTTGCTCTTTTTTATTGCTGTATTTTTATTATTCATGGTAGAAATGTGCCACAATTTGTTTATTGCTCTACTAATGCATATTTGGGTGTTGCTCATCTTCAATTTAAACATTTTTGTACAAAGAATTTTTGCATATATGCATTGAATTCCCTGAATAAATACCTAGGTGTGGAATTTCTGGATTGCAGGAATGTATGTACATATATGATTATGTATATATATGTATTTAAATTTATTAGATATAATATACACACCCACAGGAAAAATATTAATATTATAATTGCTCATTCACTTTACTACTTATATATTATTGATCTTTTTAATTTTTAGCTGTTCTGAATGTATTAGAAACACATCATCATGTTTTTCCTTTACATTTACCTGATATTTAGAGATTAATATACTTAAGAAACCATTGGATACCTTCATTTGTTGAATATTTCAAGTTTCTTCCCGATTTTAACATTGAATTTCTTACCTTTCTCATTTGTGGGAGTATTTCATATATTGTCAATACAAGTATTTTATAAAAATATGAATTCCAATGCTTTTTCTGGCATGCAGTTCATCATTTGATATTCTTGCATTGTGTTTTGATAAGCAGAAATTTTCTGCGTTTGATGACTTCCAGGTCATTACTTTTTTTCTTTTATTGTTAGTGCTTTTAGTGTCCTAAGTAATTTTTGTTAGTCAGTGAATGTGAACATATTTTAAGTTTTGTTGAAAAAAACTTTACATTTTAACATTTACCTCTAGGTCTAAGGTACATATTAAATTAATTTCTTATGTGTATGATGAGATATAGCATTATGGTGATTCATATGGTTATGTACTTCCAGTGCCATTGTTTTAAAAGAGTTTACTTCTCCATTAAATTACTTATGCCTTTGATGGTAGTACACTTTGTAATGTAGTAGATAAGTTTTCTACTTGTATTCTTACTTTTCAAAATTGTCCTTGATATTCTATGTCCTTTGTAATCAATATACATTTGGGAATCAGATCATCAATTTCTATAAAACCAAACCTGCTACAATTTTAATTAGAAATGCATGCACTTATAGGTCAATATAAGAATTGACATCTTAAGAATTTTAACATTCCAGTAAATGATTATGAGATATCTCTCCATTTATTACATCTTTCTCATTATCTCTCAACAATGTTTTGCAATTTTCAGGGCTTGCCTGTATTTTGGTAAATTTAGTCTCAGATTTGATGTACACGCGTGGCTCAGGCAGCTAAGACAATTGGGGTGTGGACCACGTATGAATATCCCAAGTTCCCTGGTTGGGCTGAGGGTGGTGGAATGACCAAACCAAAAATAAAAACAACTTAATAAAAATGCTCCTTCCTTCCCTTCTTTGCTTCCCTCCTTCCTTCCTTCCATCCTCATTTTAAAATATGTATTCTCTGATATTAAAGAGGTTTTTTTTATGCTGTTACATATGGTATTGTTTTTAATTTCATTTTTTTAATTTTTTCTTGGTAGTCTTTAGACATAGCAATTGATTTTTACATATTCTGTATATCCTTCAATCTTGCTAAATTTACTTATTAGGTTAAGTAGTTTGTAGATTCCTTGAGATTCCCTAACGTATAATCATGTCAGCTCTGAACTGAGTTTTACATTTTCTTTGTCAATCACTGACCCTTTAAACTAGCTTAATCTTTCAGAACAATGCAGAATAGAGGTAGTGACAGTGGGTATCATTTCTCTTTCCTAGATCTTGTAGGAAAATCACTCAATATTTCACCAGTAAATGACATGTGAACTGTAGGTTTTTCATAGATGTTCTCTACCAGATTAAGGAATCTCCCCTCTGTTCCCTGATTGGTAGGACTGATAACCATGGACAGCTGTTGAATTTTATCAAATGCTTTTTCTGCCTATATTGAGATTATCGTATCTTTTTCTCTTTATTCTGTTAATGCATCAAATTATATTAATTGACATAATTTGCATTCTTGGGATAAACCTCATCTAACCATTACACATTATCTTGTTTATATTATTGCTAAATTTGATTTGCTAATAATGACTGATAACTTTCCATTTATATCCATGAGGGATATTGGTTTATAATTTTCTCTTCTTATAGTATCTTTGTAAGATTTTGGTACCATAGTTGTTTCGCCTTCATAGAGTTCACCAGGAAATACTCCCCACTCTTCCATCCTCTGAAATAATTTGTTGTAAAATTGATAGTAAAAAATAATTTATCACTATAAACCTTTGGGTCTAGAGTTTGTCTGTGAAGTTCCCAATTGCATAGTATTAACAGATATAGATCTACTGAGATTTTCTATTTCTTCTTGAGTCTGTTTCAGAAAGTTGTTTATTCAAGAAATCTTTACATTTAGCCTAAGTTGACGAATATATTGGCCTGTTTATAATATCTTCTTTTTATTATCTAATGCCTGTATAATCTGTAGCAATAGTTCCTTTTTCATTCTTGATATTAGTATTTTGTATTTTTCTTTACTCTAGGGGCTTATCAATTTTGTTAAAATTGTCAAACAACCAACACTTGTATTTGTTTTCAAATTTTGGTCAATTTTCTATTTCACTGATTTCTGCTCTTTTATTAATGATTTTCTTCTGTCTGGGGGTGGGCTAGTTTGTTTCTTTCCCCTACCTTCTTGAAGTATGTTTTGATTGTTTATTTAAAATTTTTCCCTAAAAGATACGTTGATAGCTAAATTTTCTTCTGTGTTTTACATTTAACTGATTTCTCTATGTAGTTAAATATATATATAAAATATATATATATATATTTCAGTTCAAAGTACCTTTATATCTTTATGTTTCATTATCCATTACATTGTTATTTAATTTTTTAACATTGATAGATTTTCTAGTTACATTATTATTGACAATTTCTAATTGAATTTTATTGTGATTACAGAACATACTCTGTGTGATCTAAGTCCTTTAAAATTTATGGAGAATTTATCCTTCCAACATATTTTGATGACTGTTCACATGTATTCAAAATAATGCATTTTTTTCCATTGTTAAACAGAATGTCTAAAATTGAGAATTAAGACAATTTGGTTAATAATTCAATTTTTCTCTGTCCTTATTTATTTTGTGTTTCATATTCTATCAAATCCTGAAAGAGGACAGTTGAAATTTGTCTTGTCTTCTTTTAATTCTGTCAATTTAAAAAATATATTGGAAGCAGTGCTAGTTAGTGCACATTGAGGAATGGTGTGTCTTCCCAAAGGACTGACCCTTTTATCACCATGACATGTCACACTTTACCTTTGCAAGTCCTTGCCTTGAAGTCTACTTGTTAATATCAAAGCATTCATATGCTTATTTTTATTCATGCTCGCATGACCTATCTTTTTACCTTCTACCTATATATAGTTATTTTTTAATTCTCCATCATATCCATGAGGTAGCGAGATTATTTGTCTCTTAAGACTGCACTAATTCCTAATAAATCCCAAGGTCTCTTTTAAAAAAAAAAGAAAACTACTATGAGCATGTGTGCTGTGTTTCTAAGAGCAACATCTGTTAAGATTTACATTAAAAGGAAAGGAGGTTAAATTTTAGCTCTGTTTTACAGCATTCAAAACCATGATCTGGTTGGTTCTCACTTCACAGTGTCCTCCCTCCACAGGACCAACTTCTCACCTGGAGATCTGTGGAGCTCGCAGATGGCTGTCAGTTGCTTCAGTATGTCCTTGGAAGAACTGGAAGTAAGGCTCGTGACTCTCAGACTTCACTGATCTGTTTTAGCTTTCTGGAATGACACCCTGATATCAATCATGACTCAACCAACAATGTAGATCTAATCACATTATAAATGCCTTTACTACCCTCACAATATCTAAGCCATATGCCTGGGAATTTTTTTCTGTTTCCGATATGATTATTGAGAACCTGGAATATCTCTCCTTTGAGGTTGCACAGTCTTGGAGCCAAGGCCCCTACTTGCATTAGAGAAGTGTTGTTTCACACACCACAAGGGACTGATGATTGTATCCCAGTCGTGGGCACTTTCTGGAACTGGGGATCCCAGAACCATTATCTTACATCATTGACTCAGATGCTAGTAATAAGAAATACATTATTTATTAATATTTCCATCTCCAGGTTTTAAGTATTTGGAAAGCATCTAGGGTACATGTAATACAGCCTTAATAAATAAAGGCATTCTTATAGCTCCTAGTCCTCAGCTAGGTGGGCTACAAGGAATGTTTGCTTTCATTTATTTGGCTTCTAGAGTTATGTTTTCTTTGTGACATGATCTTGATATTTTTGTTTCTGTCAGAAGTAATTTACTAAAGAGGACATTGGAAGCACAGTAAAGAGTAGATTCATAGAGATTTTTGCAAAGCGATTTTGAAGGAAAAAAGTGACCAGGCAGGACCCTGGAACATTACCCCAACTTGTGGAGAATGAAAGTATGTCTGATAAATATACAAGAGGCAATGATGTGGCATGGAAAGAACACTCCAAGAGGTTTATATGTGTCATAACTCAATGTTCACATGAGTGGAACTAGGACCACAAATAGTGGACCGGGGTTTGAAAACTGTTGATCTATGTGAAAGCACTGAGGATCTGCTCTTAGAAGTTACCACGTGAGAAAGGAAGATACTGCTACCTATTGCATTCTGAGATTAAGTTTCTTTGCCTTTTGGATGAAAGCACATGTGAAGTAAGTGCTAATAACCCTAACCTTAACGCTATCCCTTTATGTCCAGCCCCAGTTTCTGCCTAGATAATGTCCTGGTCAAAATTAGCTAGAAATGTTTTCTTTGGACAGTACCAGAAGACCTTTCTAAGCTATGGGACACCACCAGGTGGGTATAAAGATTTCCATTTGCATCAAAATGTGTTGCCTCTGCTCAGCAGAGACACACTTGCTGACTTTCTACTTCCTAGGATCTGGAAACTTCAACGTATGATAGTTGCCCACCTCTTATCAGCCAGAGTTGGCCTTTCTACACAAAACGCTCTGACTTTCAAGACTTAAAATGCCATCCCATAAGTTTTACTCAGAAGCAAGCTTTCTTAGGGAAAAAAGATGCTAAAAGTGGAATCCAAAATTTCCCCTTTAATGCATGCCATCAGTTTACTTAATGATCACAGAAGGAAACAGCTATAAACGCTAATAACCTAGCTGTTTGTTACCAGTGAGGGTTTCCCAGTCATGAAAGGTTTCTGTTGTAGGGACATTTTCTAGGAAATCCAGTTGGCATCTCATTTGAATCCTCATGGAAAATGAGTTCAGGCTCCCATTCCAAGATTAGGTCTCTAGCTCGATTGACTTGCAAATGTGATGGTTCCTATATCCAGAGGCTCTGTGGCTCCAGGTTCTAAAGGATAGTCAAAATCACACACCAAAAAATATGTCTATAGGCGTGCTCTGGTGGCCTAACAGATAAGGACATAGTCCATGTACATTCCAAGGACCCAGTTTCAAGACCTAAGGTGGAGGCACAACCAAGATGAACAACTAAATAGAGTAAATGGACGTTCCTTCCTCTTTTCTTTTCCTGCCTGCCTGTCTACTCACCTTCATTCCTGTCTGCACCTTTCTTTTCAAAAAAAAAAGTATGTTGTAAATGGCGTTGAAATAACTGGATAGCAACATGCAGAAGAATGAAGTTAGATCGCTCTCTAACACCATTCACACAAATTAGCTGAAAACGGACTACAGACTTGGGTATAAGACAAGAAGCCATAAAATTCTTGAAAAGCAATACAGGAAAGACATTCTGTGATATCAGTCTTACAGAGGCCTTTGGGGACAAAAGAGGCAAGTGGTGATGGAGCCCACTAAACAATGGTAAAGAACACTTGCTGATCCGTTGAAGGGCAGGGTGTGCTGACATATATCTGAAGAATGGGGAGATTACACATATTGGGAACCCATACATATGAGTTGTTTTTGATGTGAAAAATAAAAGTTACTGCAATAAAAAGAAATAAATGAAAGGCACGTAAAAAACAGATTTTAATGGATCTATTTTCACTAAAGCATGTAATACGGTATTTTTACCCCCAATAACAATATATGTATGGCAAGACAAATTCTAATTCAAAGAAAGAGTTGGGTGTTTGAATGGGTTGACTCCTGGATAATGCTGCTGAAGTGGCCTATTAGGAAGAATAGCTCCCTGCACAGATAGGGTGCTCTTGTTATACTCTCATGTCCACACCTATAGATATGCCACCCAGGTTTGCTTCTCAGACTTGGTCTTTATGTTTCTATTACTGTCACCACAGTAGTAGCCTCCCCATTTTGACTTTGACATAACTATTCAATTGCTCATTCACGGTTGTTGAGGGTAGCAGAGGGGGTGTATGTGTGTGTGTTATTATGTGTGAGGGGTGATATTGTCATTGTTGTTAGTGCCAGACACTGTTCCTGATCTGGAAGTGACGAGAATATGGGAGAAACAGACATACAATGATACTATGACATACTAATAAACAGAGACATTAATACTATGGCTAAGGGCAGTGACAAAAAAAATGTATGTTTCCAAGAGGGAAGAACTTGGAGAAGTATTATGCAATGGAATATACACACACACACCTTAACCCAACCCTTCCCTTACTTTCTCTTTCCCTCCTTAGAGACAATCCCTATTAGTGTATCTCCATCCCGTTTACTTTCAATATCTATGTAACAGGTGTAATTTTTTATTTGCTTGCCCACATGTCCATTTCATAGGTTACTTTTTCATTAACAATAATTATAAGCACATGTATGTACACGTAGGTACAGTCAGGGGTGAAAAGAACACATTAAGAGCCTACAAACATGGCCCAACTAGAATCAAGCTGGATCCAGGATGCCATAGCCAATTTTTATAAACTTGGCAGAAATTAACATCCTTCTAAATGAGGCAGTATAGCATTGTAATTAAATCTGGAGATTCGGAGTCATAAAATGGTTTTTATTTGAAAGATCAAAATGTTCTCTGATTTTCTAGATGAGTCCTTATTAAGGATGAAATTTTTTCCCAATTATCTCCAAAAGTATGCATAGAAATGACACTCCACTTTCTTTTCCGTTAGCTCTATTAATTGATGTTTGCTATAAACCAAAATTTCCCCAAACTATTGCTATCTCTGCAAAGGCCGTTCTCCATACGGTTTTGTCTGTCATTTTCGCATTTTTCCTCTCCATACCTCTGATTCTATCTCTTCCCATATTTTAAGAATTCTTGAACATTTCTGGTCCACTGATTATACTTCATGTGTTCCTGTGGAGGCAGAGATAGATAGAGACAGATAATACAAATGAAGCTTTTCAATAATTTCATAAGATTTGGGAGGAAAAAAAGAGGCACATATGTTCAGGACTAACTTATTTGATCTCTATTTCATTGTGTGAGTATGTTTAAAGTGTTTAAAGGCTTTCTCCCCACATATATATTCATATATATATGTATATATATATATAATTTCAAGTTGAGTTAGAAGTATTCTGTTTAAGAATCAGCTTAGGATCAAATATGTCAGTGACTAATAATAGCCATGATTTAATGACACAGTACCAAAGTTTTCAATGTTCATTCTATATTTGCCTCTTTAAGTCCAATCTTTGGTAAGAAATTTGAGAAAGGATGGTTATTCTTTCTGATTTTTTTTTAAAGAAAAACATCTGTTTTTAATTTCATTTACTCGTGGAACCCAATGTTTTCAGAAACAAAGCAACTGTTCAGACCAACTGGAAAATATCCTAATTCTGTTATTATACTTTTTGTTCATCAAATATTTTCCAAACAACTATTCTGTAACTTTATTAAAGAATCTGGAGATATAATGATGACTGAGGCAGACATGACCCTTGCATGGAATAGTCTGAATGATGAAACCTCTTCTTTTAAGCCTTTTGGTTGGGGAGTTTGACATGTGGTAGGTTTGGTTTACACATCTTAATATACATAGCAATGACAGCACATCTTTAGAAGAGTGCACATTTTTCATAAAAGTCTGTACAAAGTGCTTCCATTGGAGATAGTCTTTGTTTTACTCCTCTTATTACCAACTAGAGTATCTAGAAAGCACTGAGCACACGATAGATATTCAGGCAACAAGTATTCCAAAAATATACTTTCTAATTAGTCAAACAAGTAAAAAATTCATTTCCACAACACTACAAATTCAGTCAGGAATTTTGTGTGAAGCAATACAAATCTGAATGAAATGTGATTCCTGCTTTTGAGAAGTTCACAGTCCGGTAGGGAGATAGATGCATACATTCTTGTGTTAGATCACTCCATCTACGATCACAAATACCACAGACTTGTGACTTAAACAGCAGATAAATATGTTCTTACAGTTCTAGAGGTTAGAAGTCCAGATCAAGGTACTGATAGTGTTGGTTTCCTCTGAGACCGCTCTTGATTCTTTTTTTTTTTTTTTTTTTTGGTCTCTTGCTGTCTCTACATACGGTTATCCCTCTATGTGTGAGTGTCCCTGGTGTCTCTTTATGTGTCTGTTTCCTCTTCTTATAAAGACACCAAGCAGATTGAATTAGGATGGACCCCAATTGACCCACTTAAACTTGTCACATTTTTAAAGGCCCTATCTCCAAATGCAGCCATATTCTATGCATACTAGGATTTAGGGTTTCAATATATGAATGTTGGAGAGACTAAATTCAGCCCATTAAAATACGTATAGTACGATATGAATGGTTCAATGATATGGGGAGAAATTTTAGCAAAGTGAAGCTTTTACTGATGAAGGACAGTGAGTTTTAGAAGATACCAGCACTCACTGGTGCCCAAAACTCCTCAAGGTAAAGTAAGAACAATGGTATTAGTTTATCTTTCACTTACTCTGCAAAAACCACTATATACTAAGCAGAACCCAGAGTTACCGTATCACTTGTTCTGGTTTCTGAAATACTACCTTTCTTTTAATTTAAAAAGAAAAATAATTTGCTGTTTAATATTTCACTTCTGGGAAGAGGGCCAGAGTTTAATTCACTTTTTCATTGTGATTTATATTGTTTCTTTAATGTTTTAAATGCAAAAATCATTTGGCAGGGGTTCACTCCATTAGTAACACTCAGATACTAAAGTTCTGCTCACCATAACTGCACCTGTAAGTGACTGAAGATGTGTTTTGATTCCAACAGTTATTTATGGCAGTCTATTCCAGGAGTTGTTTAAAGGGAGAAGGAAATAATATAGTGGGTGTCCTTCACCACTCAAATTAAAGTCCAGAGAACTGAGCACAGTATTAAACTAAATCAATGAAGAGAATCAATCAATCTTTGATTTATTCATCCAACAGTTTATTCAAATAAGTGTTAAGGAATAGTAAATCAATGAATTGAACACCTATTATTTGCCAAAGCTATGCTGACCTCCATGGGAACTACAAAAACTTGATGAAAGTGTCCTTCCAACAAGAAATTTACAATTAAAATCAGAGCTAAAGCTACCAGCCAGGAATAGAGAACAAGCAAATGATCAATTGCATGGAAGCAATGATAAACTGGGTGAGAATTATCCATAAAGATTTTATAGAAGAAGCTACATGCAAACAGTATTAGATGATTATTATCATTTAACTAAATGGGTGATTGTAAGAAGGACATTCCCAGGTGAAGACAGTGGTACAAACACCATGGAAGCAGAACCGAGCATGGGGAATTGGGGGCAGCAAGACCAGTTGACAAAGTCAGATGATGCAAGTTGAGGAAGAGTGATAGACAACATTGGAAATTTTGGCAGATGACCTTAAACATCAGACTGAGAAGCCTTGACATGAAGCAATAATATACACAGACCTTTTGGATATTCCTTTCTAGGGAAGTGCCATAATGAAATATGTGTGCAGAAAAGATAGGAGAAAAAGAATCTGGTAGGACAGCACACAGAAGTTACAACAATATGGGCAAGTGGTATGGAGGCCTGAGGACTAGGGGAAGAATGCAGGAAACAAAAATGAAATATTTTGAAAGAAAGATAGAGATATGCCATAGAAGTTTTAGATTATTGAATCTGAGTAACTTGCAAAATGGTGATACTGCTGACAGAGTGAAGATGAAGAGACTGGATCTGTGTAGGAGAAGAAGGGAATAGTGCAGTCTGATGAGATTGTGTTGCAATTAAATATTCCAAGTGGAATAACCCATAGGCTTTTGAACTGGGGTTTCTGTAAGAAAGCTGACTTGGATATGGCAGCATTTTATGTAGAATCTTCTGCAGGTGAGTGTTCAGTAAGTCACTCTTGATGGACTAGAATGCAGATACACATTTGAAACACAACATATGTTTTAGGATCAGTGGAGTAGTAATGCCAACGAAAGTCATAAAAATGGAATGAACTCACTGAGCCAAACAAAGAAGAGCAAAAATTAGTTCAGGAAACTGAGGGGCAGTCAACATAGTAGCAGGAGAATCAAATGTACTGAGAGCCCAGAGAGGGTAGAGTTTCACAGAGACAGGGAGTGACTAGAGGTATGGGAGGGATGTGAGAAAGGAGAATGAATCAATTCTGTCAGATTTAGCTGAGAATCCAGATAATAAAGAGCTAAGAATAGATCAAGAGCTGCTTTAATGGGGTAACAGAAATGGAACCCAGATGCCAAAGGTCAAAGGTTAATAATGAGACATAGAGAGAGTAATGCAAATTTTTTCCCCAAGATTGACAATCAAGCAGATGGAGAATAGGAACCTACAGGCCCACCTTATTTGGGTGCTTGTGAGAAATGGAACACATAACTGGCTATCCGCCCTGGGAAGGACATTTCCTTCTGGGACTGGTAGATGCACTGATAATATAAGTTGGTTGTACCAAGAGTCTCCACACACAGCAGGTTCTGTCTCTGGAGGAAAACAACTGAAGCCAATTACAAAAATTGACAAGGACTACTTAGCTGTTTATAAAGTAATTTGAGGACTCCAAGAAATAAGTATAATTGCCTTCACAAAATGAGTTTAATAGACAAGCAGTCGGAACAATTAGTAATCACAGCAAGAGTCTCGTAGGCTAGTGCAATTGTTTTATGTGTTGCTGCCACCTTAATTAAAGCAACTGGTAATGCCCCAAGTGCCTTAAAAGCTGACACTTGAAATCAGTCCATGCAATTTCATCAAAATTTACTAAACAAAGGCTGACAAATTGACTTCACCTCATGTACCAAGTCTAATAAGCTGACTGTGGCTACTAAGAGTGACGGGTTAAGAAACAGAGTTTTCAGGAAAGGGTACCACTTGATTAGCAAGTTTTGACTCGAACATTACAAGAATTTGTTGCAGCATTGATGCTTCCCATCTTATGCCTTCCTACTAAATCTTTTAACTTTCTCAGGAGAAGACTGTTAAAACTATGACATTTTAAAATATGTTCTTTATCTTTCCTACACATTAAGTTTAGTTGAGGCCAAAACTTATGTTAAAAATGCAAAACAGTCTCATGATAAAGAATATCAGATGAAGAAAGAGTCTAGGAATGAAACTGCATTGGAATAACACTGAGGGTGGGGAGAGAACGTAATATAGGAGAGAAAGGGCAAACAAACAGAAAGGGGCAGAAATAGAAAGGGAAACAGGAAGATAAGACTCCTTTCTCATATCACTTTTTTCTTCTTGACCTCTTATTGTCTCCTTTTTTGTTCTCAATCAGGATTTGACAGCCTGGGGTCCACAAGGCACATATCAGACTATCTTCCAGTGACCTGGAAGAACTCCTTAAGTCTCAAATGTCACTTAAGTCACAGGATAACTTCATTAAAAAGAAATCCTTTAGTCATTGACTAAAATCTGCTTGAATCTTAAATGTCTAAAACTTGTACATTTCATAGGTAAGAGATAAACCAGCAATTTAACTATATGTGTGGTCCCTTATGCTGATCTGCGCTTTTTATTCAAAACCAGTCCAGGTTCTCCATTTAAATTCCAGTCTTGGTTCTTAAAAATGTCTATACTCCACACATCCAACTAGAAGCACCATGAAATATTTATTTAACCTTCAAGACTAGGACTTTGCAGCAAATGGGCTCGTTCTGACCACACTAAAAGCTTACAGCAGTCCTCAGTGGACTTTTTACTTTAATTCAGTGTCACAAAAGAAGTTCAGGTCAGGGATGCAACAAATTCAAAACCACTGCTTGTCTTGGTATCTTACCGTAAATTATTTATATTCTCATCCTGGAGACAGTAAAAAGGAGAATAGAGTGAATCAGCAATTTTCTCTGCCAAGCTGTACAGAGAGTAAAAAAGCAGCTGCCTAGAAGAGGTGAGACTGAAAGGTGTATGTGTATTCTTTATTATAAGACTAAATTTCAAACCACAGATTGACATACCCATGTCTGGTATTTCTTTTTAAAATGACCAGACCACAGTCCAAGAATAGGTCCCTCAATTGCTAGCAGTTTAACTATTTTGCTGTTTCAAGAAACAAGACAAGGCCTTGTACAGTATCAGGACAAAGCTCTCCCCACCTATGACTCCTCCCCAAATGAAGTTTTCTGCATTTCTTCCAGGGCTTTGCCGGGTATGAAAAAACTTACCACCTTAGAAGCTGGTCTCCTTGTCTGTAGGGCACCCACCAGGCCAAATGAGGGGGAAAGAACACAGTAGAACAAAAAATGTCCAGCAGGTTTCAGGAGAAATGAAGTGCTTAATATGGATGAGTGCAGTCTGGTTTATTTGCATATGAGAACCTTATTTGGGAGTTAAAATGAAAAAAATTAAAAGTGTCCTGAAATCCTGAAGTTGCATTTATTTAGAGTCCTCTTAGGGCAGACAAGGGTGTCCTGAGCAGTATCCCCCAATCGATGTAAGACCAAAAAAAAAAAAGTTCATCTTAGCCTGTTAGGAATCCAGGGGCATGTGTTCCCTCCAGAAACAAAGAAAACAAATGATAATAGTTTGCAAAGAGAAGCTCTTCCTATGTTGTTTAGAGCATTTTCTTCCAGGGGTCTAGACTTTGTTCCCATGCAGAGGTGGTTCTGAGCACTAAGGGGCCTTTTGGAGAATAACAACAATAGATGTAGCAAGTGAAGCTCTTCATTTTTCATATGATTATGATTATCATTTGTCTGATGATATTTATTCATGAGTTCTTTCCCTGACTCATTCAACCAAGTTCCTTCATAAACTTTCTAGATGATAGACACATCCATGAAAATTTGAAGAAGGTGAAGGAGCTACAGCTTCTGCTGCGATGAGCCCACTGGCCGACTCTGCTAAGGGGTTAGGAGGACTCCCCAGTGTGTGTGTTGGGGATGAGCTGAGATGAGTCTGATTTTAATAGGACTGTTTTATTTTTTAATTCTCAAAATAACTTCATCATCAAAAACATAGATACAGAATAGCTTAGTAAAAAGGCTAAGTTAGAGACACCTCATTTGGTATAAATCCTTTCATTTCTGTGTGTATGTGTGTGTGTGTGTGTTCATGGACTATACTCCCTGCACTGACTGTGATACATACCTTCATTCTTGGTGCGGATGTTGGAGTCCTGCACCAAGATCTGGGAGACTAAGGTGTTGGGAACAGTCTGCTATGTAATTTTAGGTCAATCTGGCCCCAGTTCCTGCCTCTCAACAATTCAGGAAGGTAGATTCTCTGAGGACCCTGCCGCCTCTCCAGGTTCTATGTCTATACACTCAAGGTTGGTTTGTTTCAAAGTCACCATGTCCAGGTAAAATAGGACTAATCACCCTGTATCCATAAATAACATGCTTAAAGCACACAGGCATTATGTATAAAAAGAAGACTGGGACTCTGCCTAACTTAATGGTTTCTCTTAGACATAAGAACCCTCTGTAAATAGAAATCTGGAGAAAGTGCCACTTAGTAGAGAAATGAACTGCTTTTATGTACAGATGAGTTAACTTCTAAGGTCAGTCTTCTCTGAAAAGCATTCTGAACAAAAATCACTGTGACAAAGCAATCTCTCCCAGCTGCTTCATGACAACCTCGCTTGCTCTGCTGCAATGTTTTACCGCATGCCATTAGCATTCAGCATTAGATCTCCGCAGACTGGGCTCCAAAAGCAGCAGTGACCACTTTGAAATTTGAATTTGTTAAGAGAAATTGGCTTTGGCTTGAAGAAGGTGATGGATCATGGCTGCTATTAGCTAATAACATCTATCACCCAATGTCTTACTCTTGGCTGATAACGAGAAGTAAAAGCAAGGGATAATGTTCATGGACACGTTACAGTTTACTCATTGCTTCAAATCCTGTAGATAAGAGGATGGATAAAAGGATACAAGTTCATAAGACACCGGAGTACAGCCTGAGCCTCCATCCAGCCTTTTACTTTGATATCCTATAAGCTTAAGCTTTAGGATCAATAACTTTCCTTTTATTTTCAGTGCTTAGAAAGCAGGATTGATGAAAGAACCTTTGATGTTATAAAGCCTGGGTCTAAACAGCGTGAAGTCAAATGAGTCTAGGTAATTTGATTCACATCAATGGGTTAGCCTTAAAAATGCAATGCACCATTTCTTGAATTAGGAAACAATATTCGAATATGGCTGCCTGTGGCTTATTCTTCTGCTCCAATGATGCTGCAGAAAAGCCCTTTAAAATGTTCACCAGTCCAAATGCAGGTGATTTCCCTCTGCACTCAGCTGAATCTGGAAATTCCAGCAGAGACTCTAACCTACAGCAAATACGCCATTCTTGACAATTAATTCCACCAAAAATGTTGGTTTTCTTCTTAAGTCCAAAGGGATTTACTGTCTTTTACAAACATCATTTTAAAGGGGATGGCCCTCTCTTAAAATAAGCAGCTGTAGGTCTAATTTATTTTACTGGTATTAATGTGATCTCACTGACAATTTTTTAAAAGATACCCAGATGCTTCTTAGAGCCTTTTGAATATGTATGATTTGAAAATTAATTATGATAATCTAGGCCAACTGGTAACCTCCCCACATTTGATTGACTGTTATGCGGGCCTAACAGGAGATTTGTTATTAGATTATTTCTTCAAAAAGGAAAAAGAAAAAGACATAGAAACTGATGGATTTGTAGGATTCTCTAAAGAAGACATGTTACGGCCTGAAAGCATTTAGAAGCCAGAAGTTAGGGAGCCTTCTGTAAAAGTCCATCAAGTTGTCCTTTTACCGGGAAGTCACAAACCTTTTTACTCGAAGTGTGGAAGGTGCAGCTCCTAATGGGGTGAACCAATGCCTGTCTTATACTGGCCAGTTCAACACAGGTCACCAATTTTGTCCAATGCCTCTGACCTAGAGATGAGTTCCTTTACTGTGAAGCTTATATTTTTCTTTCATATTTCTGGCCATCTTCAGTGAGGGTAAACATCTGAAGTGATGGGGTCTATTCTTAGGACATCAACATCTTCTAAGTAGAATTAGGCTAATGGCCTTAATCAAATTAACTCTATCATTCTTAAGTACAACATTCTGCAGCTTGCTTGGAGAGTTCTCCTTTGGAAACTTCGTCTACAGGCAGAATTGTCTGCTCTCTTGAGGTGAGCTGTGTAGTTCATCAATGGCCCTGAAGACATTCTATGAGAAAGACTTCCAGGGCCATCCATGATCCTAATGGCTTGCATCAGAGAACTCACATCCATCTTACTGCTTGGGAGCAGTGCCTTGAATGCCTGCTTCTTGATGTCACATGAACATTAGCTGAACGCCCAAGACTGTGAAAAGTGCATTCATGATAGGATATGCACAGAAGTCAACAGTAGAAATTCCTGGCATGTTTCAGATAGTGAAGTAACTCGGCATTGCATATAAACCTTGCATATAAAGGACTTAGAGGGATGTCCTAGTATTATAGTCCTGGAATAATATAGTATTGGAATAAAGGATTGAGAAAGAGGTAGAGTAGAACACGGGTCTGAGAAGAGGTGAGTAGCCAGCATTTTGAAGTTCCAATTGGTTGGATTTTAAATCAACCAGTGAATCGAGGACTGGATCAGCATGTTTTTAAATAGGCTTTATTTTTTAGAGCAGTTGTAGGTTCAGAGTAAATTGAGAGGGTACAGAGATTTTCCATATACCACCTGTTCTTACACATGGATAGCATTCATTAGAGTGGTAGATTTGTTACAACTGATGAATCTATGTCGACACATAGCATTATTACCTAAGGTCCATAATTTACATGAGAGCTCCCTCTTGGTGTTTACATTCTATGGGTATGGTAAATATATAATGATATATATCTGCCCTTGTAGTATCATTTATAATATTTCCATTGTCTGAAAGTTCTCTGTCATCTGCCTATTTATCCCTCTCTCTCTCCCAATCCTGGCAATCACTGATCTTACTACTCTCTCAGTAGCTTTGCCTTTTCCAGAATATCATATAGCTGGAATCATACAGTTTTTGGTCTTTTCAGATTGACTTCTTTTAGTAAGTAATATGCATTTAAAGTTGTGCCAAGCCTTTCCCCTACTCAACAGCTCTTTTTTATTTAGTACTTAATATTATTTCATTATCTGGATATACCATAGAATATCCATTTATCTACTGAAGGACATCGAGGTTGCCTTCAGGTTTAGGCAATTATGAATAAAACTGCTATAAACATCTGTGTACAGGTTTTTGTATGGACCCAAGTTTTCAACTCCTTTGAGAACCCACATTTTGACTACCAGTTGAGTTCTCTCTTTATGATGACTTAACTTTCCTCTTATATTACTTCACTTTAAAATCTTAAGATGTATCATTTCCTTCCCTTCTGGGTCCATGACCTCTTAGAATCAATAGATGTCAAGAGTTAGAAGAAAACTTTGTATCATCCACTTTAAATTCTTTATTTTGAAGAAAAGAAAACCATCCTAGAGAAGTTTAACAGTTTCCCAAGGGGACACAGCTGGAAGTTGGGCCTCTGACTCAGTGTCAATGCTGCTCCCACACAACAGAGCTGCCTCTCAACTTTTGTTAAAGGAGCCAGAGTCTTCTATCCAGGAATTTTAAAATAAACTATATTGAGTGGGTTGGTATAAATACAGTCCTGTTTGAAATTGAGGGGAAGTGTCAATCCTAGACCTCATCTGACCGAGGCAATTTCTGTTGTTACTTTTTTCCTGAGTGTTATTTTAGTATCTCGCTTTACTCTTCTGGAGGAAGATAAAACAAAAACTTTGGTCCTATTTTATGAGTGAGGAACCACAGTCACAGAAAGAGACACAACAGAGTCTCTTCCTAAAGGGTGGAGGGGAGAACCCTGTTTCCTGTGCTCCATAAGCTAAGATGTGCTCAGTTCATTTATTGGAAGGGGACATTCTCCATGGAGAAATCAAACTCTGCAAGTCCCTGACCTTCCTCCAACTGCTGGTTAGCAGGATAAATATGTTGTGTATGTTCATACCCTAGACTTAACCTTGACATTGAAATTATTTGTTTATGGGTCCTCTCTTAATTGGAGTATAAGTTCCCTAAAGACAAAATCACTAAACAGCTTCTTAGTGAATATATGATAAAAGGCATATGAGTATGATTTCAAAACTTTTTTTAATGCTGACTGCCAAAGAATGGGAATAAAAATATGATTCTTTTATAATTTTGCATCTGCCAGCTTTGGCTCTTTTGCGTTGGTTATTATAGCTATATCATCAGAAATGTCTAACGTATTTAATAAATGGTTTGACCGTACATGGTCCTGAGGCTTCTCATCATAAGAAGCAGTTTTATAGATCATATGATAAACTGGGAGGAATTCAATCAAATTCAGTTAAATAAACAGGGGGGAATTCACCAGTGATTCCTTGAGGAAAATTTTTAGTGTGGATACATAACAAAAATAATATTATTGTACTGAGAACCTCAGTGCTGTCAGATTGTGGAAATAAAGTATTGGAGACTGTGACATCACTGAAATGCTACTCTTGGTCGACTCCAGTAATAGAATCTTAATTAGGGTAGCTGGGAAGTGGTAGAAGTGGAGAGAACACCATCAATTAAAGAGTAGTAAAGCAGGAGGGATATGAAAGGAAGAAAGGGAAAGATCATAGAGTTAAAGTGACTTTTCGAGAGACTTGGTTGTTTGCTTGAACGTTCTCATTGATGCTGCTGCAGTAGAATGCCGTATCTTCAGTATCACTGATTTTCAGCTAAACTCAGTACAAATGTACCGTTACATGCTGTGTATTTGTGTGTGTGTGTTTGCAATGCACGTATGTTTAGAGGTATCAGGAGAATCTTAATAACAAATCAATATTTATGTATTAAAAGTTCTATCCTCAGAATGACTCATCTCTTCCCCAAAAAGTGTGTCTTTATGATTGATAGGTAGTCAATTCCCATCAGCTAATGCATATATTCCCATGGTCTGAGAAGACAGCGGTCCTCTCTGAGGATGGATATAACAGTAGCCAGAAGATAGAAATAGGGTTTCAGCCTTGTGAGAGGTGGTAAAGGGAAAACCATAAATCACAGAGCACTGCATGAGTCAGAAGATTTGCAAGATTTGCTAGTCCACACTCTGTTGTTAGCTGACTATATGATCTTGGGTATATGATCTTTAATATCCCTTCTAGATACATTAGCTTAGTGCTACATTGCATTTACTCTCAATGATTTCGATCTGAAATTCTCTCATAAAATTTCTTTTGTTCCTGGGCCTTGGTGGAGCAAAGGTTCGGTCAATCACCTCCAAAGGAGCAGACCACATACCCCTGGGTTTGACTCCCAGGTCCTGGGGTAAGCAACCAGTGTGAACATCTAGATAAAAATAAAATAAAGGTGCTTCTTCCTCCTCTCTTATTCTCCCTACCGGCCTACTCACTTTCATTCTTGCCTGGAATTTTCCTTTAAAAAAAAATTCTTTTATTAGAAGTGGATATATCATTCATTCATCATTTGTTATTTCATCCAATAGATACTTATGGAACACCTATTATATGTTGGGCCCTGTATGTTATACCATACTGTAACCCCTTTGAAGGAAAATTCATCTTCATATTTTCCACTATCTAATGAACTGTCAACAGATGCTCAGTAATTTTTCACTGGATCAAGTTGAATGCTGTCCTTTAGTCAAAACCAAAAGTTACAGATACTGTTTTAGTGCTGTGATACTTTGTTGTATTAGAAATAGTACAATTCTGGTGGACCCTGGTGGCCTAATGGGTTAAACCATGCAATTCACATACATCCTGAGGTCCCCTGTTCAAAACTCCGGGGTTAGCAAGACAATCAGTGATGAACAACTGAATAAAATAAATAAAGTGTTTTACCTGAAAAAAAACAATAGTAAAATTCTTAGAAGTAAACCAGAGTTCAGATCCCAACACTGCCACTGACCGACTTGGAGACCTTGGACAGGATGCTTAACTTCAAGTTTCCTGGAGTTCCTCCATTGTAAAATGAGAATAATTTGTATCCCGGCAGGCATTTGTTAGGATTAAGCAAGCAGGTACATGTAAAATAGTCCTCAAAGTGTCTAAACTATAGTAGGCTCTGAGGAATGTGATGATTTTTCCCTAAGGTCATTTAGGCTTCGGGGTTCTAATTCAGAATTACTGGACTTACCTTGTAAATTTCTGGCACAATTCTGCCATAATGCTCTGAAGCGTTAGCCCAATTCTTAGAAATAGATTCAACTGGAAAATGTCCTTAGAAGGTTCATTTGTCAGGTAATATAAAGCTGCATCATGTTGCAAGGGAAAGGTATAACCTGGAAGCCAAATGGCTATATTGAATCCCAGATCTCCTACAACTAAGAGGTCCCTATTAGCAAATTACCTATACTAGTAAATTGCTTTATCATCTGTAACTACTTCGATAAAAAACAACTTCCAGCATTCTTATTCACTTTTCATTCAGGAAACAGTACAGAGTCTTTCTAAGTTGCAGGCATTTGGAATGAAGACGAGACTGAGATGGTCATTATCCCTTTTGAATTTATCACCGAGGGCTATTGTAAAGGCCAAAAAAATCCAGATGTTTCCCGGTAAACACTTGACACACAGTTTGCATGTGATAAATACCCACTGAGTTTGATCTGCTGAATGGCATGGAGAGCCCCTTCAAGTTAACCCATCTCTCCAGCTCCCCTGCCACCTTGGTTCCAGAAAAGGAACTTAACCGTGCCTCTTATGTTCAAAACGAACAAACAGCCTTGATTTTCTGTCTATTTTAATTAGCCTCTTTGATATCAAGTCACTCAAATTATTTCATAATCCACATGTTGAAAAAAAAAATGCCATGGCAGCCAGGAAAGGTCCAAAGCTTCCTTAAGTCAAGTCAGGAATAGTAACAAATCTAGGATTTAGGAGTAAAAGGAGCTGCAGGGCTGGGTCTTACAGTCTGTCACCCAGGTCTGGCTCAGTGAGACAGGTGTCTTTCAGGCAGAGAGGAATACCTGTCACCAGAGGACCCAGGAATCAGGCATTACATGTGAGGAGCGCAGACATGGCTAAACAGCAAGCCAGTTGGCAGGTGTGTGTGCTGAGGAGGGAAGTTACAGTATCAGGTACAGTGTTGATTTTTTTACAGCATAATGACCAAATTACTTGACTGCTTTAATTGTTATTGTGTAGGAACCCTTCGTCGTTTGCAACTTCTTTATCGAAAATCAAATCCGAATCCTTTAAGACTGCAAATGCAGAGGAACTCTATGTGGGGTGGTAAACTCAGACCTCAGAACCCCATCCCTGTCACCTGAGACTGACTTACCCTTTGGGGATTTCTCACTAAATGCCAGTCTTGGAAGATTCATGCCTACCTCATGCATTCCACATAACCAAAGCATACATATGAGAGACTCAATACATAGTCATTTGTTCAATCAATAAAACTTTGGGGGTAAAGCAGGAGGCTCTCTATGTGAGTCCAAAAATCCCCAGCAATTCTGGGTTTTGTTGGTTTTAGGGAACACTGCAAATCAGTAAATTAGTGCTTCAGCTTTTGGATTCAAATGACCATATTCCTCAACTTCATTTGACACAAAATCCTTTCTCTCTAAAGAGACAAGACAACATTTCAATAGCTCTGCCAGCATCAATCTTCCTGCTCTGAGTGCTTTGAGCTTAAAATAAGAATTGGTGGGAACACATTTAAATTCCAAAGAAACAGGATTGGAAGGTTATTCATATTTTTTATCATGGAAGTAAAAAAAATTTAATCCCTGCTATAGGTCCACAATTAGAAGCTTTAAATGGTAAATAAGTATTCATGATTTACATTGTTTTCCTGAGGAAAAAATTAGTCAATATACAATAATAATATCAAGTTTTATATCAGTTTTTTTCCTCATGACTTCTTACAGCATCTTATTTCCTCTTGTGGAATATTTTTATTAGAACCATTTTTCTAGAAAGACAGATCATTAAATTTATTTAAAATATCTAAATTTCCATTCTTACAATACTGCAATTCAAATATATTGTAGCTTTATACTCTATATACCCCCTTTTTTTTACCTTGTTTTTTTCTCTAAACAGTCATTTCCTACAGGTGACCTCTCTAGACTCTCTTAATTCTTTCTCAAATATTTATCTTCATGTCATTTTCTCCTGGGTGCTCCAAAGCAAAAGGTCTTTTTTTCCATTTTCCAAATCATTTGTGTATGATTAAAAATATTTTTGAATCCACTTTCTCAGACTCTACAGAGGAAATCTTTATTTCTCCCAGCTTATTCCGGACACTGAATTCCTGAGGCTTAGAATGATTGTGTACTTTTTTTATGAGTACCTCCCTCACTTGCAATAAAATCTTGTATTGGAAAAGTCAGCTCTTGTATAACAGAAAACACCGGCTCAGAAATTAGAAGATCCGACATCCAATCTCCCATCTGCCACTGTAAACGGAAGAACTTTCACAAGTTACATAACCTCTCTGAGCCTGAATTTCTTCATCTGTAAAAGATAAATATTCATCCTTGCAAGTTTTAAAATTTAAGGCAATTGCTCTGTAGAAGCATTTAAAGTCATCCTGGAACAGTAGATGGTCAGAAAGTGGAGTGACGTTGAACATAAGCTCGTTTTATTTTAGGACTCACGTATCTTATGTCTAGACTGCTGCAGTAATTTTCTAACTGATTGGAGTTCTTTCCTTGTTAATCGATCCTGCACTATAGTGTCAGATTGATTGTCTAAAAGCATCATTTGTGTGTGTGTCATCCTCTTGGCTTAAGAGACATATATCAGAAAAGCATAAAAATCCTCATTCTGACAGAGTCCTCTGTGACCTAGTGACAATACAGAATCTTGTCTCCAACACAGCCATTCCTCCCCCATCCCTGCCATTCCCACCCTGCTCATTCCCACTGCTCACAGCTATTGATTCCAGTCCTGTCTTGTTACTCATCCCTTCTTGTCGTCATGGCAGCTAATTCTTTCCAAATTATGTCTCTTTGATCTCTTATCCTCCAGGAGCCCCTACATACACGCATAACTTCTCTGTAGTATGTATTTTGTACACACACACATTCAGTTTATCTAACACAATACGAATTTTGCGCACTCGCTGTCCTCTGAGGCTTCAGAGCCTGAGAGGCAGAGAACGATATTCAACAGAGGTTTATTAGTTCTGCACGTATAACGGTACTGACAATAGCCGCTTCTATGGGCAGCCCATCCACTAAGTGCCTACTGCCTGCCAGCACCCTAGTATACTGTTTCATCCCCTTGAAAACCTAAGAACTGGTGAACTAGGTGTGATCCTCATTTTCTGCATGCTCAGAGCAGAAAGGGGACAGTCCCAGGTCAGGAGCAAGTAAGAGGCAAAATTGGAATGTGATCCCCAGGCCTCTCTGAACAAAAGAATTTTCCACCGGTGCGTCATTATCCTCCACCCCAGGTCCACTTTCTTCCTCTTCAGAGTGGCACTCCGCCCCCAGTGAATGCAGCGCTCCCCTTTCTGGGAGTCCCTTTCTCCGTCAGGCTCTTCTACGCTAACAGCACGACAGCCCCCTCCCTGCGCCCCCACCCCCCACACACCCCGCCCAGCCCCAGGCCTCGGCAGCGCCGCGCCGGACTCTCCGCTGAGGTCCTGGCGCGGGAAACTGCAGTGGCCACACCCTTCCTCCGCCCCCACCAGCCTCCTCGCAAAGCTTGCCTGGATTTCCCTGCCCTCCTTCCAAACTGATCTCCAGTGGGAGGAGTCTTTGAAACTGCGGCTGCCCGTCCGAACCCCAGACTCAGACTGCCTGGGACCCCCTGGCACCCCCTGGCTGCCACGGGGCGTCCCCCACCCACACCTGGAAGGAAGATGCAGGGCCGTTTGGCCTTGTTATACTCCGACCTGAGGAAGCAGAGAAGAGGCTTCTTTCTGGGTACCTAGCCCAATGCACACCTCTAGATATGTTGTTTCACTTAGTCCTCCGGGTAACTCTCGGAGAGGAATGTATTCTCTCGGCTTTGAGAAGCCAGTGCGCCTGTCCCTTCTCAGCTTCTCATTGGAGTGCAGTCTGTTGGAGCCTGGCAACAGGATGCCCTTGGGGATGAGGAGGTTGAAACCCCGCGCCCTTTACCTCTGCCTTTAATAAATTCCTCTTCTTGCTTCTATTTCATCGCCTTACGGGTACTGAGGACTCACCATGTGTCAGGCTAGGGGGAAAAAGCACTTTAGGTATATTTTATGATCTCATTCGCCTAGTGCTATGAGCATGCACATTATCGTAATAATGGAGGCGACATTGAGTAACCAGCTAGATAAGCAGCAGCAGAGATTTACACTCCTTCCAGATGCTGCTTTAAAAACAAACCCGGCATTTTTCCCCCACCATCCCCTCATGAAGAGGGTCCCCTGAGTGGGTGTTCTGACCCAGTCTTTCTGCCTCTTGAACCCTGGGAAAAATTAACAGCCCACTCAGTCATGCCCCAATGCTTGTTGACCCTTTTCTCTCCTGAATTATTATTATTTTCTTTCTCCTTAACCTCGAAGTGTTCCGTGCTAAGTCTGGGATATCAGAAGTTAGACTGATGCTCGTCATATGGAAGGGAATAGTTAAGTGTTTATTGCTGTTCACAGAGGAAAATGAAGCTTGTAAAGGCCTCCTTGCAATGCTGATGTCCAGTCCTGCAGAGTATATGCTGTACAATAAGTGCTCGAAACTGCTGTATGAATGATGACTTAAATTGGAATAGAAATAGGATTGGAAGTCTTATAGCAAACAAAAAAGATGTGGATGGTAACATCTGAGGATAATATTCAGGATTAGCTCACATGTGTTGTTTCCTTCTGTCTGGAGCATCCTCCCTCCAAGCTGCCGATAGAAAGGGCTTCTTTCCTTTAGGAACCATATCATATGCTTGTGTGTGTGTGTGTGTGTGTGTGTGTGTGTGTGTGTTTTAAACTTCCTTCCACTGGGTATAATTCCCCACCCCCACCCCTTGGTGTCTCCTAATAACTTATTTTCTCCTGGCTCTTTCTTCCACCTCAAGGTCTAGTTATTTGTGTGGAGAGAGAATTGCATAACCACTAAGTAGACTCTGGACTCTGGTCTGGTCCCAGGCTGCCTGAGTTTGAATCCCAGTTAGTACTTAGTAACTGTATGACCTTGAGTAAATGACTTAACCTCTCTGTGCTTCATTTATGTCATCTGCAAAATGAGAATAATGCTAGAACCTATTTTATGAAGTTTAACAGTATGTAATGAGTTAATATCACCCTTAAAACAAGTCTGCCAGACAGTCAGTACTGCGTGTTAGCTCTGACTGCAGACTCTGGTGGGAAGGCAGGAGCAGCAACTCCCTCAGTGAAAGTCTCCTCAGGTGGACCACAGGGTTGTAGACAGAGTTAATCTGCACAAGGATCGGTTGACCCTCCTCATTCTATTTGAGCTTTAAGCAAATATAAGGTTTCATCAGAGGACCTGGAACCAGTCACTTTTGCTTAGCAATTTCCTTGCTTCATCTAGAAACTGAGCCCACAGCTCCTGTCAGAGGGGTGCAGCAGGCAGCTCCTCCATCAGTCACACTGTAACCCATAGACAGACAGACAGACAGAGAGAGAGAGAGAGAGAGAGACAGAGACAGAGACAGAGACAGAGACAGAGACAGAGACAGAGACAGAGACAGAGACAGAGACAGAGACAGAGAGAATGAATGAGAATGCAGTCTTGGAGATCAGAAGTTAGATAAATCTCCCTGCTCTCCTGCAAATCCTCACAAGATGCCCCACACTCGCCCCACTTCACCATCTGCACCCTAACCTCCTGCATCTGATTTTTTGCTGCTCCCCACTATGTTCTGCTTTCCTCACATTTCCCATCCTAAATATGCTCTTTCCTGTCTGGAATGTTCCACATGCTCCCTTCCTACCTGTTCTCTCTAACAGCAAGCATGCTTCTGCAGTTTGTATAGCACTGAGGGTCAGCACAGACTAATACTGTTTGACATCTTGTTTCTTTCACTGGTTGACATAAGTATATGTGATTCCATCAGTACTTGTAGGATGACTTGTTTATTTTCAGTAGTATTCCTTTGTATGTATATACATTGTTTATGTACCGATCCTCGACCGAAGGACCGTTTCCAGTCTTTTATCTTTTGAAATAAAAAGACCTTTGCATGAATAGCACCTTACCTCCCTAAGGCTCTGCTGTGAACTGGTGTTTGGGGTGTCTCTGAGGAAGCGGCAGGTATATGGAACGCTTTGGGGGCTGGGGTGGGAGGAGGCCTGCATGCAGAGGTGCTACCTGAGCAGCCTCTTCAGGAGGCAGGTGATCAGAGAATGCAAGGATCGCACTAGCCTCTCTGGAGACAATTTCTATTGGGACCTGGTGATCACGGTACAGGAAAACTATCCTTTTCAAAGTTCCTGGAAACATTAAAGTGTGTGTGAACACACAGGTGGAGCTAGAGGAAGCATTCCTCCCGCAAATTAAAGTGGATTTTTTTTGAAATCTGAGAAGAAATGCAATGGAAAAATACCACCTTTCTGCCCTGCACAGACTGTGGCCATCCAGGGAGAGTCCCTCTCAAGATCAAATCAGAGTCCCTGCGAAAAGCCTGCTCTCTGTGGGGGTGTGAGTGCCAGACACTGACGCCGGGAGGGAAAGCCGCGCGGCGCCTTTAACAGGGCGTGGCTCGGGCTGCGGCAGTCGGCGCGGCAGGGAGCTGGGCGGCACCGCAGCCTGGGTGCCCGTGCCCGGGCGGTCCCAGAGCCTGGGCTGAGCCAGGCACCCCAGGGCGACACCCCTTACAGCCAGCCACCAGCCGGGCCGCCCAAGGGCTGCTTAGCTGAGGTTATGACATGAATTCCTGTTGTCTACAGATTAACACAAGGATGAGAGTCAGCGCAAATTGCTTTCCTTAACTAAAGCTCAGCTCTGGAATGAATTAGAGACACTCTGCTTCATGGAGAGCAAGTCATTTCTAAAGCTTGGGTCAGAGCTGCTTTCAAATATATTCCTTATGGTGCGCAGACAGAATTTTCTAGGTGAAGTCCTGAATGCAAATACATTGCTTTATTGACCTTTCCCCCCTCCCCACAGTTTAGATTTTCTGATCTGATGTCGCTATTCAGTTAGGGTTTACTTCACCTTTTAAAGCAAAAGCTTCTCTTGCTTAAAAAATATGACTCATCAAAACGGTAATAAAGCGCAGGAACCTTCTAGAATCAAGTCCTTGTTCATAATGTCCCTCCCTGTTATGTTACGTAGAGTTCCCAGCACAACCTGTGTGCACTGGGAGGATTTGCTAGTATCACTTCACCAGCCTTTCTTAAGTTCTTTATGAAAAAAGAACATTCCCCCTTTCCAAGAGCCTGCTGTTACATAAAGGTCTATAGAACACAGCACCAATTAGGTGCCTTTCCTCCCCTTTTTCAGCTTCCCACACTTCCCAGCTCTAACAAAAATGACAAACCCAATTAGGCAATGTAACATCGTGGTTTTCTAGGATAGCCCCATGCAGGCTGCTCAATGTTACTCTACTGAATTTTCCACCCAAGAGCAATGTCCAAAAAGGGAAGCAAAGATGTAAATATGTCCCTATTCCCGGTTGTCTCATAATTTAGCTTGTCAAGCAACCATCCCAGAAGAACTGAATGTTCCAACCCATTCTGGGATGTTCTAACATATATTTCTCTCCCACTAATTCCTCTGTAATGAAACCAAAACATTAAACAGAAAGGGAAAAGGCGAGGGTCCCCCAAACTTTTTCTTTATTGAAGCATTTGTCCTCAAAGAGTTTGTTCTATAAATGACAAGTTACAGTGTCTTTAGAATAAAAGACAAACAATTAAGGGGGGGTTATATGTTTGCACCTATGCACAATATTTGAACAAATATTGTCAAACCTCTTCTTCAAATTAAACTTACTGTTTGGAGACTCCTGCCACCTTATGGCCAAATGACATCACAGCAGATTACAGAGCAGAAGGCTCTTTGTTCTTATATAACCTGGTGGACATATCTCTTGTACCAAACGGATTCAACACGCTCTGCCGAGGTCACATGCCAAGATGGTAGAAGAATATGTCTGATCGCTCTCTGTTGGCCTAGAGGTCTAATACACCTGAGAGCAGGCAAACATACATCCTAAGGTCCCTGGTTCAAGACCCAGCTCCCGGGGAAATAACCAGTGTGAACAACTAAACAAAAATAAATAAAGGGCTTCTTCCTCCTCTGTCTTCCTGCCTGCTTGCCTACTCACCTTCATTCTTGCCTGTACCTTTCCTTCAAAAATAAAGGATTACAGGTTTGTTTGAATATGTTTTTCTAAGCATGTCGAGAAAGGACTATTAACTCCTTTAGTACTTTGTAATAAAAGAAATAAAAAGGGTTCTTGGTTCAGCAGGAAAACTAGTTTCAGGTTTAGTCTTTGCAATCAAAGAATAGGCTACCCCCAAAGGTTCAGATAAGCCTGCCAAGATGTCCAGTGTAGGCTTTTCCCAAGATGTGTCATTTTGGCCCTGTAGACTTTGAGAAATTATCACCATTACATTAACTACATAGAAAAATAAAGATCACCTAGATTTAGGATAATCTCCAGAAATAACCTTTAAATCAGAAAAACCTGTCCAGATGGTGGACATCTAGTTACAGGGCATCTAGCATTGTAATATGAGTCACCCTCTCGTCATGTGAGCCCCACTTCTCTCATCTGGACTCCCAGGCCCATGTCCCATTTGTTAGCTCAAGAATATAAGTCTTCAGTGTGTCCTACTCCAGAATTTACAGCCATGTAAATTCTCTATAAGTATGCAATTATCTTTTTCTCCTACTAGTCTGTTGATATTAATCTGTGTACTTGATCAGCCTAGAGGAGTAAGGGAAAATTTCCCCTCCATCCACCTCTATACCATTAACAAGATGTCACTAAGTTTAATCATTCTCAGTTCATGTACTTAATGGAGAGACTGAACAAATTCAGATAATGTTGGTTCTCCTTCTAAAATGAGTTGAAAAGAAAATATTGGTTTACTCATGTAGGCTGGTGTGTAGTAGCTTACTGTATATTCCATCCTGAGAGAAATGTGTAAGAGAAGAAACAAAGATTATAAGATCTTGGTGGGTGTAATGTTATCACAGATACACAGATTGAAAATGTATCCACATGGTGGTTATATTAACTTGGAGACAATTTGAACCATCATACAGATGATTATCTACAGGATCAATAATGGTTATTAGAACAGATATCATAAAAATGATGTTTATTATAAATATTATTAAGTGATGGCAGTAAGACCAAAAATAAAATTTCCCTAGTTTATTGTCTATTGTCTTTGAAGATTAAGGTTGTTTTGTTTGTTTTTTATAGTGTCACCTGAATCAGAAATATCATGTGGTCAAATAATTTCTTTTTGAACCCAGGTCACTCCAATTATTATAGATTTGTTAGGTGTTTGCCTAGACCGATAGACAGGAAAGGGGCTGTTATCTTAGTGCCTTCTATGGGCTGGAAGGTATGTGAGTGTTTTGAGTTACATCTTCTCCAAAACTCTGAGAAAAGAGAGTCAGTTGTCCTTGATTTTATAGAGCAGAGATGGAGACTCAAAGCACTCAGGTGATTCCACAAGTTAAGCAGCTAACACCTGAGAGTGCTAGGAATTGAACTATCAACTAGGCAGCAAATAGGATAAGATGTAATCGTGGGATTTTAGCTGTCACGCAGTGGTCAGACTCCATAGGTAGTAGATAGTTCTCATTCAGTGTGAGACATTAAAAGCACCGGACACATAATGTTTAAAAATTATAATTCACCTTCCCCAAGGATTGTGTGTGTGTGTGTGTGTGTGTGTGTGTGTGTGTGTGTGATTATACACATTCTGGTGTGAGGTAGTGGCTAGGCCTGCCACCTCGGACCAGCACAGTCCACGTGCATCACAAGGACCTGAGATCGTGTCCCAGGCCTGGAAGGAACAACCAAGATGTACAACTAAAATTTTTTAAACATAAAGATCTTCCTCCTCCTCTCTCTTCCTGCCTGTTTGCCCACTTGCCTCCATTCCTCTCTGTACCATTCCTTAAAAAAAAAAGGGAAGAGGAATAACAATTTCATGTCCTGATCAAATATTTTTAACTAAGCTGGGGGAAGGTAGTGGCTACCATGATTTGGCTAGTATCTCCCCCTGAACTCAAAACTGACTTCAGCTCTGACTTTGGAATGATAAGCATCTTAGATCTAAATTAGAAGGGGCCCAAACTTCACCAGCCCTTGAAGAAGACATGGTGACCTTATTGTCATGCATGTGGGAGCACTTTGTTTTGAATATGCTGAGACATCTCAGGAGTTAAGTGTGGCTGGTGGCCAGTAGCCAGAGCAGCCAGCTTACTGCCTCTTCCCCAGCCCCCAGACACCATATTCCCAAATACCACTCTCATGACCCTGATCAAAACAGACAATTCAAGGGAAGAGAGCAAATCTGAATTAAGGAATGCAGAGCCTCTAGAATTCCTGCCTTCTGTCTGGGAAGTGGGGAGGGTAATCTGCCTCCACAGTTCCTTGCATTTTATTTTAAAATGCAGCTCAGTCAATGACAATTGACATCTATGTGTCACTGGACAGGATATGACTGTGGTAGGACATGAACAGGTTATCTGAAGGTTGTGATGGATAAAGAAATACACTTTCCTGCTGACAAGAGAGAAGCTGTTGCCAATTCTGCAATGATTAGATACAGCTAGAGCTGTTTATAGCTTTCCTTTTTTCTTTTTTTCTTTTCTTGAGCATGGAGGAAGAGATGTGGCAGAGGCAAGAGGCTAGCCTTCAAATTCAGAACTCTTTGACCATTGCCAGAATCACTTTCCCATTCCTTCCTTTGCCTGCTTCCTTCCAGCATGTGGAAAGACCAGGTCATCATCAGTCCCAGCTGCTACTCTGAGTAACTGAGGAAGGGTCAGCCAGGGAGGCCGCAGCTCAAGCTGATGCCACACAGCAGCACCCCTCACCATTCCCAGCAGCTCTGCATTCCAGGTTGAAAGGAGGTAAGGTGGAATCATGGTGTGCTTGGGAAGAGGAAGAGGAAGACAGCGTCCCCGAACAGATGTTGCTATTTCTGATAGGAATTCCCACCATTTTAGCCTCTCAGACTAAGGTAAGCAAAGAAGCAAAGGACGCTTGACTTCAACATTATTGGGTCTTACACTTAAAAGAACGGTTGGCTCAGGAGCTCCCCGCCCCACCATACACACACACACACACACACACACACACACACACACACACACGCCAAAGGTCTTTGTTTTGTTTCCTCTTTTTTGTTTTTTTTTGTTGTTTTTTTCTCTCTGGTGAAATCTACGAACCCCATCACAAATTAATGATCTCAACTTCATAAAATAAAATAAATAAAAAATAAAGCCAATTATATTGAAAATCAGTTCTCAGATTCTTTGGTTATAATATAATTGTGGTCTAGCTCTGAAGTAACTTCTGTCTCCTAGGTAAAATTATAAGTTATATTAAGTTGTGAGGGTCAAAGGAAAAGTTGCCTCATTTCTTTGAGCTTCTTCAGAGGCTGGGTAAATGAACAAATTAACATTAGGTGCAACTAGTAAGAGAAAAGCCCAGATTTAATAGTAACATACATATGGATTATTTGCATGGCAGGAAATTCTGAGGTTGCTGGGGCAGACCCACATTTATCTCCTGACCTGAGGCCTGGAAGTCTCTGGGGAGATAGGGGTGGTCTCCATGTGGGAAGGAGAAATGACTTGTCCTTAATTTTACTATAAAAGTAAAGATAAATAACTCCCCTTCCTATATCCTTCTAGAGAATGGGGACAAAAGATCATTTCTTGATTAGGAGAAGGGTGGAGGCCCTGGGGCAGTAGATGCCTTCTTTGATTAAAGGAAGAGCAAAGGTTTAGAAGAACAGGAACTTCTCCTTCGCTGCTGGGACTGTCCTCCACTGTCCATCAAGGGCACCCCTTTTATTTATTTTTTAAAATGCCTCTTCCCAAAAATTCCCTCAGAGCTCTACCTCAAGTGCTACTATAGTAGTCCTTCCTCATCTGCTGGAGAAAAACATTCCAAGACTCCCAACAGCTGCCTGAAATAGTAGACAGCACCAAATCCCGTATGTGTGTTCTGTTTGTTTTCCCCCCTAAACATGCTGGGTAGCAAGGTGGGGGGAGGGGACAGGAAGGAAAGGATAAGTGGGGAGAAGGAAAGATACCTGAACTCCACCAATCACCTTAAAGGCCGAGGGGAGCCAGCAACCAGCTTGAAAGGCACCACTGACAGACCACCCCAACCCCAGACCACCCCCATGGGGATAAGGGCTGGAAATAGCCCAGAAAAGCCTCAGCCTGAGGCTCCTGGTGCCTGCTTCCCTCACAGAATGGCCTCCCCTTATTCTGTGTCTTAAGGGTGTACTTTTGCTTTCACTTCAATAAATGTCACTTGCTTTCTGTCGTTGTGCTTGCTTCTTTGTCCCAGGAGCAGGTGGCTCCAACAAGCTCTTCTCTGGCCTCCCAGGAACACTCACAGTCCTCTCGCTCGCAGTCATACGCACCTGTGATAAAGTTCAATTTACAAATTAAGTAAGTAAGAGATAAACAACAGTAAGATGGAACAATTACAGCAATATGCTGTGATAAAAGTGACATGAATGTCATCTCTCTTTCTCACTCTCAGAAAAATAACTTATTATATAATATTTTTGGACCACGGTTGACCAGGGATAACTGAAACCAGAGCACCTGAAACCAAGGTTAAAGGGGAACTACTGTGTAGTCCTTAGCACATTGTTGGGGATCATTGAAAATGTTTCTCTTTCATGAGTTACAAAATCATAATTTAAAAATGTAACATAAAATAGATGATTTTCTCATTACTCACTACTCATCACCCTCTGCTGAGAATACAATAAAATGCCACCCTCTTAATTAAATCAGTCAATATGCATAAAAACCATCAACATGCTTTTAATTATTGAGAAATCTGCACTAAGATGAGGTTATTCCTCATTGCTTGTTAGGGCTTTTCAGTCAATATTTTGAGCTCATAGTCTTTGGACTGAGCTTTTACATAGAGCGATCAAGGATGTTCTGTGCTCACAGCTGGAAGAAGCCACAGGAAGGATGGGTTGGGGACTCATTCATGTTGCTTACCCCTAACCTTGGCAGAATTTGCTGACAAGATTATAAATACAGGTTGCTCTTTTGAAGTAACTTCTTCAGAGTGTTTCCTCCCGTGGAAATCTCAGCAGTTTTTTATTAGATGAGAAGGCATTTAAAGTATATACTGAGCTTAGGAAGGAGGTAGGACATATAGAGCAACTCCAGGCACCAGCCTTTTTCTAGATATTCTGTTATCCCATGTCGTCTTCACCTCAGCACTATAAATAATACTATTATCCCCATTTCCAGGGGGAAAAATGAGATTCAGAAATCATAATTCTAGAATATAGACTGATGTTTCTTAAGGTGACAAACTGGAATTTTCCTTCTACTCTTCTGAGTTCACGACTAAGACTTCATTAATAAAAGAGAGATTAACAAGAGAAAAACAAACAAGTTTATTAACATATATAAATCATATATTATATACATCATATATACATATATATGTATATATATGTGACACCTCAGGGAAAATAAGGCAGAGATAGCTTAGAACTCCAACTTAAATACCAGCTTCAACTAAGACAAAGGAAGAAAGGGGGAGGGGCCAAGCTAGTTATGAAAGGTTACCAATAAACACATGGGAAGCAAGAGTTAGTTTTGTTAAGATAAAGGTTTGTTAATTTCCATTGATAAGATTGTCTTGTAATTTAGTTACTCTTCCTGGTGCAGAGAGGAAAATTTTCTTACAAATGGAGACTTGCTTGATGAATATAAATTTCCTTTACTATGGGTTAACTTCTCCTATATTATCTGCAAAACAATAAGCTCAAATGTTCCCAAGAGGCATATTTGGGGACATATTTTTTATAGGACAAGAGTTTCTAAAACAGTAAAGCACACTAATGCAGACGGTAGAAGGGTAAATTTATTGGTGAAGACAGCCAAATAGTACAGCTATGTTCATGTAGACAAGTTGTGTGGTTTCAAGTCTTCAGAAGTAATGACTTCCCAGCAAATTTCCTTAACGCTCTTTGATGTCGTTGGTGTTTGGATAGCTCAAAAATTCACGTCTCCCTCCACAGATCTTCATTCCCCTAAATTTAGCTGACATCCCATCTAGTCCTGCAGCCACCAGAGTATCTATAATATAACTCCCCAGGCAGAATGGCATTGTCAGATTTTTTTTTTTTCAGCTAGTTAATCACTGAGGTCCTAATTTGAATATTTTGCTTTAATTGATTTCAAAACATCCCATTCCGAATAAAAAAAATATTTTTCATTCTGATACAGTACTTCTTCAACCAAACATTCACTGCAAACATGTAGAAGACAGATTTTCAGTCACCACAGAGAGTAGGGAAGAGGGACACTTTGATAAGACCTACCCTCCACCAGATGCAGAGTGCTAATATGGTTCTGCAGAACAGAGTGGGAAATGACTGAGGTCCTTTTCCCTCCTACACTTGGTTTTTCATTCTTTCTCCATCAGGCAGGAAGCAGCCCCACACAGACAGTTTCCTAAAAATAGACTAGGAGGGTGGAAAGGACACATTCCCTGAAACCAGGAATCTCAAGAATCTTCATTCATCTCCATCTTTATCCTGTATCTGCATTTCCTCCAGGATAAAAACAGAATGTACTCACTGTGAGGTTGAGCAAATATATCCCACTATCTGTGACAATTGCAGGAATATTTTTTTCTCAGAGGAATTTTTGTCTTAGAGAACTTTCCTCTGTAGAATAAAAGCCCTGCCCTGTTAAAGCTTATTGTGTGTCATAAAGCCCTTACTACTGTCTATTCTGCTGGCCTTTCACCGCACAGGGTCAAGACAATAGGTCAGCAAGGCACTATCCTCACAAAAATTCTTAACCTGACTTTAATCTGAAGCTGTCTTCAAATTCTGTGCTAAAAGATTTTATTCTCTGCATCAGTACCTGCCTCTAAAAAATAAAAACAAGTCAGAATTGCACCATGAGTCAGCTAAAATGAGTACAGAGAAGCCAGGGCCTGCAGTTGATTTGATTTCCTCTCACTCAGGATGTTAGGGTGACATCTAGAGTTGACAAGGTGAAGACCAGCTATTCCCGCGGAAGCCATGATTGTGCTAACTGTGATTACCACAATTTATTGGTCACTTTAGACATCTGTCTGACCCATATGAATTTTACTCAGAAACGTCATTGTTCAACAAATATCACATTTTCCCTTAAATTTGAAATAATCTAATGCATCCTGCCATCCATAATGGCTTTCAGAAAATTCTATTTCAGTCACTATATTAGTTCCCTCTGTACAACTCTCAAACCCATTGATTGAGAAGATCTCAAGAAACTTTAAATATACAGAACATTTGAGAAAGTGTCTTCATTTTTGAGGCAAAAAGTTAACCTCCGATTTGCACATTGTCCAGGGTACAAACTATCATTTGGGTAAGTTATTAAATCTCTCTAAATTTCCATTTTCTTTCCCATAAGGTTGCTGTATTTACCTCTTGTGAGGATCAAATGAGGTAAGAGAAAGGAAATACATACTTGACACAGAGTAGGTTCTCACAGGGTCTTTTCTCTTCCATATTCCCCTTATAATATGTCTGCTTATAACCATACTGCCCTCTTTTTTCCCTATTTGATTCCCACCACACTATTTGGGGGTAACTGACAAGGACTCTCTGCTAGACTTAACTCTAGGTAGGTTGCTCTGAGCTCTTTATTGACTGGGCCCCATTCTTGGATATGTCCTCAAGAATCAATTACAGCAAGAGTCCTGCTAAGTCAGTTTAACCAGAATCCTCCACCTTCAATATCTGATCGCCTTTATCAGCTATCATCCTCCATCCCTGTACCACAGGTGAGATCTGGCCACCTTAGCCTGTCTTCAACAAGGATTTAGTGAAGAATTGGCTACCTCTTAGTAATGTTCCACCCTTTGATTGCTCCTTCGCCCAGTTCTTATGTTTAAATCCCCACTTTTCCTTGTTATATTTGGAGTTGAATGCAATCTCTTTCCCTTACTCAAAAACACCATTACCATAGTCCCTATACATATCAAAATCATTCTAAATAAAGTCTGCCTACCTGTTTTAACAAATGTCAGGATAATTTCTTTTTTAGTAGCACCAAAGAGAGAGAAGTCACACTGCATACCCCTCCGAACACATGTAACATATGTACACAGAAAAGATCATTAATAAGGCTCAAACTTTATTCTCAAAAAATTCGGCTGCATCATTCCTCCTTCTGTATTAATGGAATTCTGGAACTCCACACATCGGAAGTGATCCTGTGAATTATGAGAGTCAAAGAAAAATTGTCTTAAATTGCCAGGATGCCTGGAAACTAAAGTAGACTGAGTATAAATGATTGTGGAGCAAGAAGCAGTGATTATTTCTGCCTCCAGTTGATGCAGTCAGTATCGAAATAAGCTTCCCTTATCTAGAAAATGTGGCTCTCCCTCTGGGACAGTCATTTCGGTAAATCACACAGGCACCAGCAGTGAGCATGAGCACGTCATTTAGAAAAGGGACTTAGTTATCTCCATCAAAATGTGTTGCCTTGTTTTCTTTCCTGGCCATCGGAACATGTCCTCTGACATTGAGAGTCATTTTGTAAACCATGAAAATGACTAATGGGATGGATCAAAACAGAAGCTGCGGAGGACTGGAAGTAGGGGGAATGCTTTCCATTTCTTTTTGACCTGTACAACTTAATCTTCTCTCGCACCAGCACTTACTGACTCTTTCCTCTGTAAGGAAATTAGTTCTTTAACAGAAAATGTAGTCAAGGAGGTTATTAGGATTCTGTCCTGTATTAGACAAAAATTGACCACCTGGATGCTTATAATCTTTAAATCAGTGACAATTAATGATGCACTTTATTACATTGTTTGCTAATTGCTGCATGTGATCATTTCGTTAAAGGATCATTTTTGTGAATCCTATAGCAGCCACAAAGCCAAGAATAACACCAGATAAGGTAGATGTTAGGGATTTGTTGCTTGGTTAAGTCCCATATTGGAAGCATTATGTACACGGAAAGAGGATCCATGTGTGTGTGTGTAAAAGTTCTATGAAAACAGAGAAAGTAGCAAGACTTCCATTTTTGTCACAGTGTCGATCACAAAGCTGGATATACAGTAGCTTTTCAATAGATGCTTGATTATTTGAACTTTTGGCACAACTGACATGGAGATGGGAATAATAACTCAGGTTTTTCATGCTTCCAAAGTGTTCTGTCTTTCTTCTAAAAACTGATCTCAAAAATAAAGAATTAATTTGCTGCATAAAACATTATGTCAAATTTTCCACCTTGAATCCTGAGGAAATGAGCTGTAAAGAAAAATCATGTGAATGAATTATTTCAATAGGTTTAACAATAGCCTCTGGAAGAAGATAAATCCCATTTAATATGTGCACCGTTCAGTGAGGGTATGGGAATTAAAAACCAGCACACATAATCAGAAAATAAAAACATTCTATTCAGCTCCTTAATCAGCAAACTAGAGCTGCTCCCAGCATGTTTAGCAACCAGGGTTGTCACATTCAACATGTTCTTTATTTCTCCTGATCCATATACTCAGTGATTAGCCAAAATATAAATTCCATTGCTATAACAAAAACTCTGTAATAAAAAATGTCTTGGACGAGATTAATGTTTATTTTTCTTTCACATGAAATATTAACATCAGGTAGATGCTCTGGGGAAAATACAGTGGCTTCACAATCATCAGAGTCTTAAGTTATTTCTAGCATAGTTCTCTGCCATCCTCACAGTTTAAGCTCCTATCCCAAAATAGCTGCATAGACTCCTGCCATCACAACTGGATTCCAGCCAGTGGAAACAGGAAAAGGGGAATTTAAAAAATGTGCCCCTTTTCTTTGAAGGCACAACACAGAGTTTTCTCATACCAGTTATGCCAGAATATGGTCAATATTCTCACCTACCACAAAGGCAGCTAGAAAGGTAGACTTTATTCTGGGCGGCTCTGTGCACAGTTAAAATTAAGGATTTCTGTTAACAAAAGGAGAAATCAAGAATAGATAATGAGGAAAAATCAGTCTTTGTCGTATTGTATCTGTTGCTCAGAAATCGCCTAGCTTTTTATCAGTGACATAGAACAGTGATTTCAAAACTTACTTAGGAGGTGAAGCACCTAGGGATATGATCCAAACATGAACTTGAAATGCGCAGAATCAATGTTTCAAAAATTATTTGCTGTGGAACATTAGTCCCACAAGATAGAGTGAAGAAAAAAGTACATTTAAGAATTATTATAAACATTATCCTTTCCTGGAGACATATGGAGATATTCTCGTATTAAGATGCTGAGAAAGCAGTTTAATTTTGTTTAATTCAGTATTCCCAAAATTTATACGACAGAAGACTTTGTGTGTAAGCCAAAAAGCCCACGGAATTAGTATGCTTCAAAATACTCATTGGAAGACAGATTAATTTCATCCTCCAAACTGGGAACAACTTAAAACAAGAAAATGACTTAATTATAATCATTAAAAAATTACAATTATGAGCTCTTATGTTCCAAAAGAAAATAAGCACTGAAGCTAAGAATAATTTTTGAAACCATGTTTCTGAGTCTCTTGTCGTGTGTGTGTGTGTGTGTGTCTGACTTTTCCTCTAGCCTCATCCCACAAGGGTAGCAGAAACAAAAGATTTTAGTAAAATACAGGAGATAACCTTGCAAGATCTCTATTGATTGGTTAGATTCTTCCAAGAATTGGGAAATTTCCTCACGAATGTGTGAATGAAACAGCTGTGCCCAAGTCACGAAATAGTCTGTAAGAGAATAGCTTGAAGATCAGTGGGATTTCAAGTCACAATTTCTGCTTTTAAACACATGTAACTTATTTGAGGAGCAAAGAGTGGCCCACAGAAGATAGCAAGGTTGATGAGTTTTCCCCTCTGTGTTAGTACTTCATATTTATATCTATTTCCAGTTACTCTTGCATCTCAAAAAAGGTTTTAAATAAATAATAGTTCACACTCATTTCAAGCTACTTTTAATCCCTTCAAAACAGAGTGATACCCTGGAGACTCAGGGACGTCCCTGAGGCTGGACAGGGAATGGTCCCAGTGAACTTTTGTAAGACTGAATAGAGGGAGCTAGAGATTTCTCTACCTGTCACCCTCACAGGAGAGGCCAAAACCAAACTCCCTGATAGGTATTCACTTCCGTGCAGGAACTGCGCAAAGTCTTGAGTGAGTCAGACTGGTCTGGCACACTACCATCCCGTTCCCCAGGGGAGCAGATCCCCGCAAGTGCATGGACCAAAGATAGGGAAGACCCCAGTGCAAATGGAAGCTGGTGTTGGAATGATAAATTGCTATGTCAGCAGGAATGCAGGTTAAAGGACCAAAACTTAGATTTTCCCTGAAAAAAAGAACTTATTTCCTGTCTCAAATTTACACGCACTGCCCAGAAGTTCTTGTTCTTCCTGAAATCTTTGACAAACAACCATAACAAGAACATGGTAACTGTAGGCCGCAAATAAGATGCACCCCAATATTGAATGACAAGGCCTGATAGGAATAATAGGAATTCATAAATAAATACAAATAAATAGATAAATAAATACAATCAGCTACTAGAATAAATATTTCCGTTGTGGCAACTCCATTCAATAATATTTTGCGAAAGTGTACAGGGAAAGTAGCAGGGTCTCCCACGAATCTTTAAAAAGGTGCCTGCCCCAAGTCTTGTCAAGAAGAGAGTCTGAGAAGAGCTTGTGGGGGTGCTGGGAATGTTTAGGGATTTTTTTGATCTAGGTGTTAATTATCAGATATATTCAATTTGTGAAAAATCATTGAGCAAAACATTTTTGAAAGGAAAGAGCTTGAAATCCTTGAAAATTAATTTATAATCCACAGTCTAAGTATTATGAGAGAAGGCACTGGCTGTTGATAAGGAATATAGACATTATAACTTAGTAGTAGGAGAGTTGCAGGGTTTGCCCAGGACTTTGTATGAGAAAAACAGACAGACACGGAGTATTCTGGGGGCTCTGCTATTTCAAGCAAGGATGAAGCGCTGAAGCCCCTGCCTATCTAGAGGCAAGCTCAGTTTCCCCTGAGAGGTTTCATGCTCACCTGGTGTCCTCCGTGGGGTCATGGTTCGCAGACACTTTGCTACCAGCCAGTTCTGGGTACTGAGTGTAAGACCCGTGTGCTTCACAGCACAAGTCCACAGTCCCTCAGTCACAACACAGATGTGCTTCAGAACACATTTTCTAATTTTAGAAAAGAAGCACAGTGTGTGTACTGTATGTTCAGTATGTAACACCCCAGCCAAGGGCACAGAGCGCCATGCAACTCAACACACGTTTCCGCTGTGCCATTAGTGAATATTCACATGAAGGCAGATCAAAGGAGAATTTAAAGAGCCTCACACCCGATCATGAGAGTTTTACCCCCTACTAAGTACAAAAACTATTTTTTTTTAAGATTTGGGCATTGCAGATAAATGACTTTGGATCCATTTTTAGTCAGTAAATTAAAATACTGGGTTTATAAATTTCTTATAACTGTGCTTAGTGTGAATACATTTCTCAGAGTCAGATACTCCTCTACTCCCACACCCAGGAAAACTGACAAAAATGAAATCACTGGAATCAACAACCCTGTAAGAAATGTGGCCATAATAAAAGAGCAAAATGCTGGGCAGGGTGAATCTCTCCAGAGTTGCACAGGGCAGCATTCGTTTTTGAGAATGCAGAGATTATCCTTTTAACTTTCTTTCTGGAAAATCTAAGGAGTTCATTGGTCAAGTAAATATCTGTCTAAAGGAAAAGTCACTCAATTCAATAAACATAACATATATGTATCAGTACTGTGTTATTTTAACCTCTGCAATTTTGATCTTGGAATTGTGAGAAGTTGCCCCAACAAAAAGCCAATCTCAATTTTTCTGAAACCCACAAATCTAAAACTGGGAGACACTTTCTGTCCTTTCGTTTGGGGAGGAGTTGGGAGCTTTGGTTGGGGGCCTTCTGGTTAAGGGGGAAAGCGAAGTTCAGTTCCCCCTCAGGAATGGAGAGCTTGGAACAGCATGGAGGGCGTTTGATCTATTTTCATCTGCACATAATTACATTTCTACAGATTCTGATCCTCATGGAGTCAGCCGTGCCCTGAAGCCAGGAGAGGCTGTTCCCCTCTCCTTCGAAAATGAATCTGAAGCAGTGGGGAGGTCCCAGTCACCCAGAGGGCAGCATGGGCCCACAGCACTTGGCGCCAGGCACAGGGCTGAGGCTAAGCCCCAAGAAGAGGCAATGCTGTCCATCTTAGGTTGGGTTTGGGTTTGAGTTCGATCTTTTCAGCTTAGTAATTCTCTTAGCTACCTTCTGCAAAGTTTTGTTGAACATTTTAGAGGAGAGCGCTGAGTGCAGAGAATAAAGACAACCAGGAAAGAAAGTGCTGACACTGAGCAGGAGGGGAGCAGGGGTCAGAGAGCTGTGGCACAGCCTTCCTATTTTTATTGACCGGAGCAGGTCGCCCACAGTTTGCAGAGACTATTAAAGAGAGGCCAGATACCTGTTTTTAAAAAAAAAAAAATCAATGGATGATGACTTGCACTTCAACAATGTAGGCAGCAGGACAGAAATTGAAAGTGAGGATCACAGCATAAGAGGTTTAACTTCTGCTTGGGAGCCACGGGACAAGGACAGTGGGCCACCCACAAGGAGGATCAGACTGCAGGACCCCCAGGATTGAGTTCAAATGACCATCAGCCGCTGGTGACTCTGTAAGGTGGGAGAGCCCTTGGGAACTCTCTGAGCCTGTTCCCTCATCAAATAAATAAACCTACCTTCAATAAAATTAAAGACATAAAAATGAAATCAAATTAAACATTTGCTCTGTTGAAGTGGAAATAAACTTACTCATTCCTGCTTCATGAGGCTCCTGTAAAGTCAAAGATGTCTTACGTAAAGTTTTTCTGAAATATACAACACATGATTATTACTAATGATATAATATACATTAAATTATATGTGAATGTGTATCCATTAATGTATATATTCATTATTAATAAATAATAATATCTACACACTAATTAGAACTTATAAGCAGTTTCCTTAAAGGAAAATCTGGGACTGCTATAGCCTTTATTACATAAAAATCTGTGAATGATAGTATTCTTATATAGAGTATAGATTCAGAATTTAAAAATAATGTGGTGTCCTCACGAACCCTTAGGAAAAAGAACATTTCAAAAAGTCATCAGAGTTCCAAAAACGTTTAAGTCTGACAAGTCGAGAGTTGGTGGCTTTGTATGTGGTGACTCCCTACCACGGGCTTTGGCAGAGAAGCAAAGAACAATAGTTCTTGAAAGCTCTTCAGCAACGTGACCCAGAATCCCACCCTGAGATAGCTCTCTTCTATTCCTAGAACAATAATCCTTCCAGCACAGGGAGACTTGGCATGAAAAACCTTACAGCAGTAGTTTCTGAAAGAAACTACTTTTTCACTAGCTATAAATTTCATAGGGGCAGGATTTTTTGTCTGTTTTGTTCACTACTTTATTCCCTGTATTTTAGAGAATGTCAGGCACTCAATAAATATTTGTTCAATGGATGATAGCTGGATGGATGGATGGATGGTTGGACAGCCTGGTGGTTGAATCCTTTTGTCTTTCTGGTATTATATCTTTGATAATTTCTCCCACACATTTTCTTCAGTTTCTCTTTCTGAAATTCCTATTAGTCAGAAATTAAATTTATTGGATAAATCCTTTATATTTGTATTGCTTTATTTTTCAATGTTCATATCTTTGTTACTTACTATCTACCAATTTTTATTTATGCAATGTATTTTTAATTTCTGATAATATTTCCTTCTATTTTTCAAAGCATATGGGCTTTGAGAATATTATTTAGCTATAATTGCTTTCTCTGATTTTCTCTATTATGTCTGATCTCATAGGACCCTTTCCTCTGTTAACATTCATGTCTATGTTTTTATCTTGGAGGCGACTCTCAGCTATTTATCCAAAGCAAGACACTGAAAAGTGACTGGGAAAAGCCTATTGATTAATCAGTTTCATTGCCAGGTGATTGGATAAGGATCCAGTTGTTTCAGTGGAAGATGCTCAACTGTTAATGTCTTTTTTTTGCCATTGTTCATTTTCTTGGGAGAAGAATCCATAGGCTCCTATCTTCCTCATTCTTGAAGCAGGACAAGAAAGGAAACCAAGCATGGTAACTCACACTTAGACTTTCCACCTACTTTCCACTCTTCTTTCTGTCATCCCTCTGCCTTCTATTTCCAAGTATTTATTGGCCAATTTCTCTATAAACAAAACCTTTCTCACCTGCTGGTATGACCAGATAACTGAGATTCTGAGATGGAAGACCTGAATGTCTCATTTCTCTCTCCAGAATTTCAAGCATGTCCCCTGTTTCCATCCCATACCTCTACCTTCTATGGTAAAACTCAAGGATTCTCTGTAACAAATGAGCTCCTTAAGCCCTTTTTTCTTAGCTAAATCAAATGCCATTCACCCATTTTCCTTCTTCCAATACCTGTTGTAATCTCTTGCGTCCTGCTCTCTCCTATCACATCTTCTTTCCTTTGGTGATTATCTTTTTATTCCACTATATTTTAGGTGAGCTTTTGGAAGGAGAGATCACAAATGTTTATCAGTTTGTGCATTTATTGGTGATTATCTTTTTATTCCACTATATTTTAGGTGAGCTTTTGGAAGGAGAGTTCACAAATGTTTATCAGTTTGTGCATTTAAATGAAATACTGTCTAAACAAGACTTTAAATCTGGAAACCAGATATCCAACGATCAAAAAAACTAAGTCCTTGTCCCTTGGTCACTTCCATTCTAGGGGAAGAGACTGATCATTTGTAATAATCACTGGCCAGAAACCATGTAACTGGATTCTCGAATTTTTTTTCTTTTACCAGAATGTTTCCATGACTCTGTTTTTCAATACACAATACAGAAATGTTTTTTCAACCTGGAAAAAGAATGAATTTCTGTCATATGCTACTACATGAATGAAATGCTGCGTGAAATAAGCCAGACATGAGAAGACAAATTCACCGATTCCACTTACATGAAGTAGTTAGAGTAGTTAAGTTTATGGAGACTGAAGGTAGAATGGTGGAATACACATCTATAATTTTCCCAATGCAGTAAAAATAGAGCAATATGAACCCCATTAGCCAGGACTAGGATGATGGTCAGGAGGAAATGGAGATAGAGGGACACAGAGTGGAAACAGGTGAGCTCCAGAATATAGCTCGCTCTTGGCAATTTTTTAAAACATTGGATCTGGATTAAATGTTTAGGGCACACAGTCTAGTATATTGGAAAAAGTTGACAAAAATATCTCAGATTTATTCACTTCTTAGCTCTCTTTGTCAACCCTAAAAATCACAGCACTTCTCTACAGAATCAGAAGCTAAAAGAAAAAAAAAATCAGCATTCACCCAGTTACAATGGGTTTCCATAGTTAAAAGAGCTATGCCAAAGAGACCAAATAAGTCAGTTTTATTGAATGAACTTCTGGCCTGTATACGTGAGATGCTCAGGAAGATAGGTCAGGGTCTCTGCATGAAAGGCAGTGACTTGTAATGTGTAAGTATTGTGTGCTACAAAGCAGGCCTTTGCCACAGACCTCAATGATTGGTGTTCCTTGGCATCATGCAGCCTTCTGTCCCAGTGAAGATATGTCCAGATGAGGAAAAATAAAGCCATCTAGCTGCTTGGAGAAAATCTAGGAATAGCATTTGTTTCACGACAGCATCACCTGTGGCTGGGAGAGGCATCTTTCTGATCTCTGATCATCATCAGTCTTGCAAATCATCCTCCAAACTCTAGAGTTCCTTTAGTAAATCTTTACTCTTATGGAATACTTGCTTAAAAAATTATTTAGGTGGCAAAGGGAAGGTCATACTTTTCCTAATTTAGCCATTTCTATCTCTGTGCTTAGAAGGACATTTTTTTTTTCATTCACTAACTAGCATCATTTAATGAGAATGATAAGTTCGTCTCCAGAAAATAAATTATTAATGAGAACTTTTTCTTCTAGAAGGAAATTAAATGAATAGCAAGTAGTCCCTGCTACGAGATTTTAAATGACTTTAATTTCTTAACACCAACTGGACAGAAATAACCAGTGTTATAATGCATAATTTCTAATAATAGTAATAATAAAAATTTTATTTGCAATCTTATTATTCAGTGAGACAGTTACTAAACAATTTACCAGAATGTGGGCTGAGGATTGTAAAATTTTAATTATGTTCCAATGATTCAGCTTGTTGCTATGTTGAAGGACTGGTCACAACAGGAAAATGTTTTAACTTGTCTAAAATGCATCATAGCAAGGCTTATCTGATATAACAGAAGAAACTTAGTTCTCATAGTCCATGAACTTTCTGAAAAAACTTTCTGCAAAGAATACATGAAAACTAAAAATTCTAAGGTTCTGTACCTCAAACTGGCTGCATGTAGATATAATCATGAAAGTTTTAAAATCTGAAAACTTGAGTCTCATTCCCGGAGGTACTGATTTAATGGGTGTGAGGTGCAGACTGGAAATGGGATCCTTAAAGCTCTCCAGGTGATTCTAATGTACAGCCAAATTAGGGAAATTTATTCTAGCTTCTTCCATCCAAAGAGCACAGCAATAGTGAACCTAATTTATCACGTATTTTGTGACTTGACATTAAGGAAAGTTTTGTTTTAGAGGCAATTAAATTCACATGTCTAAAACAAATGAAGAAGAAATAAAAATAAATAGAATAGAAATAAATATTTAATAGAGCAATATTGTCAATTAGTCTAATAATACTACATAACATTACATCTCTACTATGATATATTCATATAGTAATAGAAGCATAGAAAAAGATAGAATCTCAGCTTATAAAGATTTGCATTCAAATAAATTGAATCTGAACGATAATAGTACAGAATGAAAAGTAAGTCCTGTTTCCAGAGATTACTCAGCAATTACATATTTTGAAAAATACCAGTTGTCCCCACCTATAAAATCAGACTGTGGCCAGGTGGCTCAAGTTGCTGATACCAGTGAAGGTAACATATTTTATTTCCATTCAAATCTGAGTTATTTAGCGTCATTGCCTTTCAAACTATCATGTTGATGTTAGTAAATGATAGAAAATGCATTAATTTGATCACAAAGAACATTAAATTTAAATCAATTATCAGTGAAAACAACTCAAAACATTAGAATTTATGCAATTGTTCTTAAAGCATTCCTTGAATACCTTCTACTTGCAAAACAATAAGCTTTATGAAAATGGAAAAGTGAGAACTTTAATTGTATCTTCAAAGTTTTACTACTTATAAAGTTTCTGAGGCAAATATGGGTAAGTTATAACATTCACCAAGATCGCTGGTCAATACATGTTTGTTATATTATTTTTTACATATGTTTGAAATATTTCATTTAAGATTAAATTCAACACAGACTCTAAACCTACAATCAAAAAAATGGAATAAGAGAACTAAACAGGCAATGGCAATACAAAAGTTGAAAATAATGAGCGGTACTCACTAATAGCATATTTCTCACTCTGTGACATATTCAAAGCGAACATTCCATGGACAGATTTCTATATGGTGATTTAGGGACCCACTTTCCATCTTCTTGTGACCCTACCATTTCTGACAGACTGTTGGTCCCTCACTGGATCTTCAGCATCCAGCTGACATTCTTGGGAACAAGGTGGAGGAGTACCTGGCAGATTTTTTATGAGCCAGACTTTGAATTCTCATACACCTTTTCTACCTGTCTTCTATTGTCTGGAACCCAATCACAGGACCAGTCCTTAGTGAAGACTGGAAAACGCAGCAGGCTCTTTGTCGGTGAGGAGCGAGAAATAGGCTGGCAGGCATGTGGGCAGTCTCTGTCGAGAGCACTGGAGAGGGGACTGGCTGAATGCTGAGGCAGCACAGAGGAAAGACCCTTTCTTTGGCAGAAGGGACCAGGGAAAGCTTGATGGAAGAGGTGACACCTGGGCTAGAGCTGGGAAGACTTTAGGATTTGTAAATGCAGAGATAAATTATTTGCGGGGTGTGATAGAGGTAAGAAGTGCCCACAAAGGCAAAAAGGTAGATGATGTTCTGTGCACTGACAGAAATGGAAGGGTGGAGCAGAGCCAGGATGTCTGATGCTAGCAGGCATGCACAGAAACGATATGCAAGCAGCTAAAGCAATGAAATGCTTCCCAGACCCTGAGTGTCCACGGTGCCTTCCCAGCTGTCACCTGGGATGCTTGGACCGTCACCTCCAATGACCAGACGCTTGCCCCTGATAGCAGGGCTGCTGCTCTCATGCTGTGGTCCCATCGGCTTTGGTGGACTGGTACCCAGACTTTACTGGCTGTTACATATTGTGAACATCATCTCCAAACACAGGATTAAGAGAGGAACCAGCAACGTGATTTAGAGACATAGGCTGGAGCCCATTCATGAATGTTCTCAAATGTCACATCGTGAAGTTTGGATCTTATACAATTATAGGGAGGAGGATATTCATCGTAGAACTTTTGAGCAGGCAAGTAATATGATCAGTTCTCTTTTCAGAAAGATGATTCTGACAGCAGCTAATTTAGGATGAGATGACAAGAAAAAAACTAAAAGCAAGGATTAAATGATCTCTGCAACGAATGACACTACATTATTTAAATACTAGGGAGGCCACATCTAATTAGGTATTCCCATTGTTTAGGTAAGGGAAATATTTCCAACAAACAAGATCAGGCCTGATCTTATTACTTTATTATAATTATCAGTGTTTATAGCTGCAACTATTAATGCTCTAAGTGAGTGGCAATATTCTGATGCTAGTCTGAGGGCTTACATAGCAATCCATCCTCCACGCTGTGCCTCATCTATCTCTGTAAGAACTACGCTGTCTGTTATTTGAGGAAAGAATCTATTTTTCCCTATCCCCAGTATTTTCTGCTGCGCCGTTCCCTACACACCCACACACGTGCACATGAGCAAGTATACACATACAAACTTATATAACAGGGTGCTGTCCGTTAGGCAGGAATCATATACTTTCCTAGCATATTAACTAGAGCCCTCTTGCTCCATCTTTGTCATGTCCCAGACAATAGCTATGACTTCTGTTCTCCTCATTCTATTTTTCAGTTTTCTTGCCTTTGACTTAAAAATCGAAGCCAGATGGCTTTTACTCTGCACCTTGGATACGACAGTCCAACCCATTCACCTGGACCAGACCCTTCCCCTCCCACCTGGGCTCTGGAAATGGACTGTGGCTTCCGTACCCCTGCTGAGGCCCGTCCGTGTTTGACCCAAGTGCCTGTTAATTTGCTCATGTCCCCTGCGCAGGCATGGAACACACCCGCCATTCTCTGATATGAATGTGGCCCATGCCACAGAGGGTTTGGGTTTGTTTTGTTTCCTTTCAGTCTACAGTTGACAGACTTTCGGAGGACTGCATCCTCCTTGATGCCTCCTCATTGCTCAGTATTTAGAAAGCAGAATCCATGTCCTGGCTCTGGCTCTTCAGACCTCTGATCTTGGTTTCTTTCTCTGCCAGATGAGAGAAAACTAGATCAGGCTACCTCAAACTCCATCCTGTGCAACAAGGTTTTACAGGGAAATATTCAGTTATAAAAATTTGTGTGGGGAAGAGGGAGGTGCTTTTGTAGATACACAGATTTAGAAAACAAGTTAAATGAAAATATAATTCTTTCCTGTAGAAATTCTCCAAGGCTTGAATATGAAAAAGTTACACAATAATCTAAAGAATGATATGACATATAATGTTAACCCAGATAATTTGACCATGGAGCTCTTTTGTCTTAGAGCATTTTGACAGGCAAATACTCTAAAGAACCCAAATTTGGCCTAGGTTAACTTTGGGTCACTCTCCAGCACTCTCCATTCTTCAAAAATCTCCTCAAATTACATGAACAAAAGGCTGATACTTATCTTTTACTTCTGAAGCTCTTCAATATGTTTTCTCTAGCACTTCCTAGCTCTCACCTTGAGTTGGAGGTGAGTCTGACCTCTGATTAAAGACCCTTCTAATCTCATCCTACAGCAACAACAAACACACACACACACACACACACACACACACACACACTCATAATGCTCTTTCTTGCCTGCAATTTCTCTGGAATGTCACTGCTCCTTTTCTCCAAGATAAATCCTCCTGATCATCCTTTAATTCAGTTCATGTTCTTCAGCTACTCTTCTAAGAAGCCTCCTCCATAATAGCTCTGTTCAACGCAGTGGGGGTTGCTTTATAGCATTCTGTATGCATAGCTGTATGACCACATTATATTGCAATTAATTGTTTGCATTCCTGTCTGCCACTTAGACTATGAGCTCCTTCTTAGCTCTGTGTTTCTGTCCAAAGTACTAGCATGTTGGCTGGATCATACGGAGCTCTTTAAGAAAAACTTGTTGCTTAAACTCATAAGTGATGGTTTTCCCTCTGTCTACTGAGTGACTGTGACTGGTGGAATCTACCATCTAATCCTTACCTCATTTCCTATGTCTTGTTGATGCTGTCTCTCCCATCTCATCTGAGCCCCTTGCTCAGCTGCAGCCATACAGCCTCTGTCTATTCATCTAACACATTGATCTTTGATATACTGCCTGAATGCTCTTCTCCTGACCCTCTGCTCAGAAGTTATTGAACAAATTCTATAACATGTATTTGTTTATTTGCCATCTGTTCTCAACCTCCATCATTAGAATGTACATTCTTGAGGGCAGTAATTTGGTTTTATTTGCTGTTGTATCCCAGCTCCTAGAAATGAATCTATCAATTAATGCTGCTGAATCAAAAAATTTCCTCCTCCATAACATGATCTGTCTGAGACTGCTCATTGTTCCCACGTTACCCTTTGGTTTGTAAGTCTGCTTAGAAAATCACAGGCTTTTAGATATTTAACTACCTGGATTAAAAACTATATGCAAGAGTGGAGTCAAGATGATGACCAGGTAGGAGCAAGTCTCACCCCTTTCCCACATAGCAGCTAGAAATTCACCTATTTCCCAGGCACAGACAAAGAGGAGAGGCAGATCCAGAGCCTACAGAGACTGCAGCAGCATTCACTACCACAAAGAAGAGGAGAAAGCATCAGGGTTCAAATCTATGATGTAGATTCAGTATTCTGGCCCCAGTGGAGGGGATGGAGCCTTAGGAAACTGAGTCTCCCAAAAGTCACTCCAAAAGCAACAGAGAGCCTGCTCAGTGGGGCAGGGACACAGCCGGGGTAGAGGGTTTTGGCAGAGGGCACAAGGAGCACCAGCACCTCAGTGGACCTAAGTGGGAGCCCCTGAAGGAAAATTATACGGGATGTCGCCATAGCCAGAAGACAGGGGAATTCCCAACTTGGACCCTTCCCACCACTGGAGTTGCAAGAATTGCCCACCGTCAGGCTTAAAGGAAGAAGAGAGTCTCTCAGAAGGGAGGAACCTCCAATGGTAGCCACGAGAACTACCCTGTGGGTGGAGGTAGAACTGCAACTTGATTGCTGATTGCAGGCCAATGTCAAGGTGGTCATCACTATTTAGAACTGGATGCTGAGGAAAGGCTCTGCATCCCCCACACAAATTCCAAACCCATAGGTTGAACTCTTGGGCAGCAAGAGAGGGTTCATATAAGAACTTCAACAAATTCAATCAGTGGCGACTTCACAAAAATTAAGAATTCCCAGTGTTCAAACCAAGATCCAGGCTTATTTGGGGTAAGTGGATAACATACACAAGACATTACTGAAGGGAAACTGATGCCACAGAAATATAAGCAGAGCGAAGACACAGAAAAATTTATGAAAATTATGTATCAAATTAAAACCCCAGGGGAAAATCTGAATACAGCAGACTCTGGAAACTACCTGAGGATGTATTTAGGACAACATTGATCAAAATACTCATAGAAATCAAGAAAACAATAGAGGAAGAAAAAGAGAACAACAAAAGAGAGAGAAAGAAATAAAGCAAGTGTCAAAGAAATGGCTGCGTGATAACTGAACTAAAGAACTCAATACAGGGACTCAAGAATAGGATGGAAGAAGACTCCAATAGAATCAATGAGCTAGGAGATAAGGCAGAGGAATGTACTCAAGAAAATTAATAAAGAGAAAAAGAATAACAAAATTAAGAAAGCATTCAGGACCTATGAGGTAACATCAAAATGAACAATATTTGCATCATATGGGTCCCCGAAGGAGAAGAGAAAGAGAAAGGGGCAGAAACTATATTTGAAGAAATAATAGCTGAGAATTTCCCTAATCTAAGCAATGAAGCAAATCTTCAGGCCCAGGAAGCTCAAAGAATTCCAAACAAAAGAAACCCAAACAGAAACACACCTAGACAAGCTGTCATCAAAATGTCAAAAACACAAGATAAAGAAAGACTCTTAAAAGCAGCTAGTGAAAAATCCAGTCACATGCAATTAATTCTCTATAAGATTGTCAGCAAATTTCTCAACTGAAACTCTACAGGCCAGGAAGGAATGGCATGATATAGTCAAAAGACTGAAAGAAAAGAATTTTCAACTAGGATACTATACCCAGCAAGATTTTCATTTAGAACTGAAGGAATGATAAAGAGTTTTTCCAATAAGCAAAAGTTAAAGGAATTTATCACCACAAAACCAGTTCTAAAAAAATTTCTAAAGGATGACCTATAATGTGTGAAAATCCCCGCTTGAAAACAGTAAAAGCAAAATATAAAAAGTGGGGAGGAGGAGAGGAGAATAAAATGTGGGTGGTTAGAATGACTATAAGACTAATTGCCTTCAAATAAAAATAGGAAATTAACATCGAATTCTTAATGCTAACCTCAGGATAATCTCAAAACACATGTCCAGGGAAAAAAACAAAGTAGAGAACAAAAAGGGAAACCATCAAATCATAACCATAGCCAATAAATCTAAGAAGAGAAAGGGAAGAACAAAGGCACTGTATGGAACAACACCCAGAAGACAAATTGCGAAATGACAATAAACAGCTGCATATCGATAATCACCCTAAATGTTAATGGATTGAACTCACCAATAAAACAACAGAGTGATTGAATAGATTAAAAGGCATAACCCAACCCTCTGCTGCATTCAGGACACTCACTTTCATACAAAATATAAACAAACATTCAAAGTAAATGGAAGATAATCCTACAGTTGAATGGCATCACAAAAGAAAAAAAGTAGGAACAGCCTTACTTATATTGAAGAAAACAGACTGCCAACAAAAGTATATAACAAAAGACAGAGATGGATATTATATAATGATTAAGGGGTCAGTCCAGCAGAAGACATAATACTTATTAACAAATAAGGGAGCATATAAATATATTAAGCAAGTATTAGTAGAACTAATGGGATACATCTACAGCAACACAATAATAGTAGGAGACAGCAACACCTCATTTACAGCAATGGACAGACCAACCACGCAGAAAATTAACAGGGAAACAGCAGCTTTAAACATGGACCATTTGCAACAGTTAGGTCTAATAGACATATACCAAGTGTGTGATCCAATGACTACAGATTTCACTTTCTTCTCAAGTACATATGAACATTCTCAAGAAGATCATAGACTGGACACAAAACATGTCTCAACAAATTTACAGACTGAAATCATACCACACTCTCCTCTGAACACAATGGCTTAAAACTAGAAATCAACCACAAAAAGAAAGCTGAAAGGCACCAAATTACTGGAGGCTAAACAATATGCTTCTGAATAACACATGGATAAAAGAGGAAATCAAAGAGTTACTTTAAAAATACTTAAAGACAAATGAGAGTGAAGAGACGAGCTACCAGAATCTATGGAATTCAACAAAAGCAAATAGAAGATGGAAAATCATTGCAACCCAGACTTACCTCAAGAAAAAGGAAAAATTGTAAGTAAACAATCCAACCCTATACTTAAAACAACTAGAGAAAGAAGAACAGTTAAAATCAGAGATCAGTAGAAGAAAGGAAATTTTAAAATTTGAGTAGGAAAAAAATGGCAATCCAGAAAAACAATGAAACTTAAAGGTGGTTTTTTTTAAAAAAAAAATAAACAAAAGTGACAAAACCATTGACTAAAATCACAAAGAAAAACAAGACAGAAAACTCATAACTAGAATCAGAAATAAAAGAGGAGAAGTTGCACAGACACCACAGAAATACAAAACACTGTAAGCAACTACTATGAAAAGCTCTATGCCAACCAAGTGGCCAAACTTGAGGACATGGACGAATTTTTAGAAATTTACAGTCTACCAAGACAGAACCTAGAAGAATAGAAAAACTTGAACAGAGCAATCACGAGCAAAGGCACTGAAGAAATAATAAAAAGTCTCCCTAAAAATAAAAGCCCAGGACCAGATGACTTTTCTAATGAGTTTACCAAACCTTGAGTGAAGAATTAATATCTATTTTTCTCAAAATCTTTAAAAATATTGAAGAACAGGGAACACTCCCAGATACTTTCTATGAGGCTATCATCACACTGATACCAAAAGCTGATAGAGACATTACCAAGAGAGAAAATTACAGACCAATATCTCTAATGAGCTTGAATTCAAAAATTCTCAACAAAATATTAGCAAACTGACTGCAACAATACATTAAAAAGATCAACCATCATGACCAAGGGGGATTCATCCCAGGCACACAAGGATGGTTCAACATATATGAATCTATTAATGACATACACCATAGCAACAAGAACAAAGAAAAAAAAAACACACATGTTCATATCAATATATGAAGAGAAAACTTTTGACAAGATAGAGACTTTGACATACAATGAAAACCAAAAAATTCTTGGAAGACAATGTAGGAAAGCCTCCCATGACATCAGCCATAGAGAGGCCTTTGGAGACTCAACTGCAGCATCAAGGGATACAAAAAATAAAACAACAACAACAAAAATTGAGGCTACATCAAACCAAAAATCTCCAGAATAAAAGAAAACATCGCTAAAAAAAAAAAGACAACCCAATAGCTGGGAGAAGACATTTATGTTCCATATTTCTGAAAAGTGTTTAATATCTAAAATATACAAGACACTCATAAAACTCAATAACAGAAAAACAGACAATCCAATCAAAAAATGGGAAGAGGAATTGGAGAGATATTTTTCTGAATAGAATATACAGATGGCCAATAGGCACATGAAAATATGCTTCTTATTTGCTGTCTATGATGCTTAGGCAAAACAAAACAGCAATAAAATATCACCTTACATCTGAGAGATTGGCTATTATCCAAAAGGATTATTTGGAAACAACAAATGTTGGCAAGGATGTAGAGAAAAGGAAACACTTTTACGCTGTTGGTGAGAGTGCAAATCGGTGGAACTCCTGTCTAAAGTGTATGGCGATTCCTCAAAGAGTTGAAGATGGAAGTCCCATATGATCTGGTCATACCACTTCTGGGAGTTTTCCCAAAAGATAAAAAAACACTAATTTGCAGAGATGTATGTACTCCCATGTTTATTGCAGCTCAATTCACAATAGCTAAGAACTTGACACTACCTAAGTGCCCACGTCAAGTGAATAGATAATGAAGATGTGGTACATATACACAATGGAATACTACACAGCCATTAGAAGAGAAAATTCTGTCATTTGAACCAACAAGGATGAATCTAGAGGGAATTATGCTAAGTAAAATAAATCAAGGGAAGAAAGATACCAAATGATCTCCCTTACAGGTAGAATGTAAATAAGCAAAACAAAGGAACAGATGAAACAAAACCAACCCTTGGACACTTGCAATAGAACTGAGGATACCAGCAGGGAATAGGACCAGGGATGGGAGTGGTGGATCCCAGTGGACAATGTTGAAGAACATTTGGTGATTTGTTGAAGGTTAAGGTGTGTTAATATATATCTTAGGAATGGGGAAACTGCACTTATGGGGAACCTACACATATGAGTTCATTTTAATTTATAAAATAATCTTGCTGCAACTATATACCCGAAAAGCCCCACTATATATAACTTCTTTGCATTTGAGTATGATCACTTAGCTACACCAGAAATGTAAGAAGAAATGATATGTGCAAAGTTTAGAATATGTCTTGAAAGAAAACTAGCACCACTCTTCTTCCTTCTTTATCTCCTACCTACTTTTTGGAGCAGAGAGATGACAACTGGGGCTCCATCTTCAATGAGAGCACAAGTTTCTAGAAGAACTATAAATATATGATGTATATAACATATGAAGTTGTTAGCATTCCTGAAAGGAAAACTTCACTCTATGCAATAAAGCAAGAGAAAGCTATTGTGAGCAACAGAAGAGTCTTTATTCATGGGAAGACATTGTCTAGGAGAAGCATGTCCAGACAAAGTCCACTAGCCAACTCAACCATTTTTCCAGACCCTTAGGTTTTTAGACCAAGTTTGTGGGAAACAGTGCACTTCAAACAACAAAGGAATATAAGGGGACAAGGTGGCTGGGGTCTGGTTTTCTGCTTGCACGTGGACAGTCTGGCGCCCAGACACCTGGGGTTATTTTACAGGAGCATTGGAGCATGTAGTTTCTTAGTACAGGCCTTTGAATTTATGTAGTCGCCTCTACAAGACTAGTAATATTCCATAGCTTAAAGGACAGATCATAAGTAAATTTGCAGTTCTAAAGTTATGTTTATAGCGTTGTAAGATTCTTGCTTGACCATTTAAACCAATGGCCCATAAAAGTGGGTGAGTTTCTTTGAATACAATTTTAAACTAGTTTTAAAATCTGGGCTTTACTGCCTTCAGGGCCAGAGTATACTAAAAGCCTTATTTCCAGTTATGTTATATAATTTGCTACACACATCCCTTACCCTCCTAGCTTATCGATTAGTGTAGGAACATTCTCTCTCCTTTATTGTTTGTAAATGTTACTGACATAAGAAAACCTACGCTTGAATGAATTAGTAGTGAATTAGTCAGAGTTCAGCCAGCAAATCAGAAACCACATTAGGCTTTTCAAATAGAAGGGGTTTTAAAGAAGGAATTGATTACATGGGTATTGGGTGATTGAAACAACTCAGATATTAGTATCTGCAGGAAGTTGCTGCCACCCCTGGCATTGAGAAAACAATAGCGAGGAAGAGAGATACCAAAACTTAGGAGCTCAGAGGACATTGATAAGCTATCTAGCTAGCTTGGTCAGTGTTTTAGATTTCTGAGGTGGATACAGCTGTAGGAAATTCTGGATAACTGAACGAAACTGGGAAGCTGGCCTGCGCTGCTGGAGGGATGTTAATCAGAACTAGAAACCGAAGGAAATCTTTCCTCCTCGCACTTTCCCACCTTCCACCAGGGCTCCACTCTGTGACATGTCATCATGTAACAGGATGCCGGAGGGTCATGGAGTTTAGGGCAACTAAACTAGCTTACATCATCCCAGTCCTAACATCAAAAAATGAAGCACTGAGGGTGGGCTCTATAAAGTAAGCACTGTGAACAACCGACACACACACTGCATGCCACATGATACCCAGTGGAGTCGTCACAGACGGGAGACTCAACTCAAGGTGACAGATTTGAATAGTCATGTTGTAAATATTGGAAGGTGAGAACCACAAAGTATAATGGTCAACATACTTTTTCACATTTATAAAATGCCTACCAGAATTAGTTTTAAGTTTTAGTATTATGACTTTTTTAACCTAAAGTGGAAGCCAACTTGTATACAAATTTATGTTTGGGTTCACATTTTTCTTATACGCCTATTAGTGATGATAATGCAAAATCATTTCAGGCTATGAAACTTAAATGTGTCATTTTTGCAACACTGAATATATTCATAGAAAAAAATGTAATTTCAGTTCCTATATTCAAATATCAGACATAGTTCTATTTTCTGGTCCCAAGCCTTTGTTTTATAAAATGTGAAAACCTTTCTCTAACAACCTTTTGTTTCAAAGACTATTCTGATGCAAAGATCTCAAATCATATAAAAATACATAATAAATCCACATTATTTCAAAAGGGTTTATTTCTATGACTAAAAAATGAAAAACAGATGGTAAATATTTGCCCAAATTGGAAAAGGGAAAAGGCTGAGTCCAAGAACTCTCCATCCAGTTCCTTATTCTTTGATTTGCCAAATGGCGCCTCTCAACTGCTCTTATTTCAATGGCTCAATTCCATGGGAAGAAGTGACTTCAGCTTTAAATTTTCAGATATTATGGCTCCAGGACCCTTTGCATTTGATGAGAAATGTGGTGTCCTTGACTCTCCTGTGAACTTCTATCGTACTATAATGCAGCAAATACATAGCTCAAGCTTTTACAGTTCCCAGAGACGAAGAGATCACAGTATAGAGAAAAGTTCATTAATTTTGCTCAGCATAAAAACCTTATGTAAATCATGGCATCTTTTTTGGAAACCAGTATCAACAGCCATCCTGACAAGAATGGATTTCAAAAGACTTCTTGACTGCTGTTACTCAGGGAAATGAGCAGAAGGAAGAAAATCCTAGAAAAGATTGGAGCCAGCTCAGGATTGACAGTAAAATCACAAAGCAAATTCATGTTTTCATCAAATTCTTCACCAAGGGAGAGAAAACATTTATTTAAGTGCCACACATTTACAAGTGGTTAAGTGATTATTCTGAATCTTTTTAAAGCCACTTTAAGAGACCCATGCAAAAAAATCAGTTAATCACTATATTCTCAATCCTGTTTTTGTGTCCAAAGAGCATTGACAAGGTTCAGTGTGTTACCAGATTTGGTTTAAAGTGACTTGGGACGTTTCCCATTTTTAACAGCTATCTTAAAAAACATACATTATTGGGAGTGCTCCTGAAAATGGACATCTTTGCTAAAACAATTCCAAAATTAAGGTTCCAAGGTATTTCGCATCTTTAATATAATCCAAATATTGGCTTCTATGTTTCTACACTAAAAGAAAAAAGTCATTGGAATGTTCAGATTCTGGTATTTTTTCTATTTCATTTTATAGATCATGTATTTGAGCTGTGCCTTTAAGGGTGGAAAAATCTACAGCAATCTGCCCCAGCATTTTGCTTTCATTACTCAGTGAATTTTCATTTAAATGAGATGTTTCTCCAGCATAAATTTTTCCAATAGTTGTACATATTCAGTTATACCTCAGAAGATTCATAACTAATAGAGTCTCACAAACTTAGACTTTTGTTATTATTCAATGAATACTGATACAATCAAAAATTGCAACAAGCCAAGTGACCACAAGGAAACCAATGGACCAGCAGAGGAAAAATATTTCCTAGAATTAAATATTGGATAGTGATGGCATATGTTCTATCCCTTTCTCTTAGTCTGACAGGTCTGTCATAACTGCTTGTGAGGACAAGCAGTTAGATAGACATGAGCTGGCAGTGGACGAAGGATATGTATGAGTAGAAGGATATGTATGATGAAGGATATGTATGAATATGTATGATATGTATGTCACAGCAAAACAGTGACAGCCACGTCAGCACAAAAAAAAAAAATTATGTGGGAAAGAAGCAGAAGAAAAAAAACACTACAGGGGCCAAAGAATGGGGCAGGGGGACTTTGAAACTGCTGAAAGTTATGCAAAGTATAAGAAAGGGGCAGTCTGAAACAGTCAACCAGTTGGGAGCCCCCCTCCAAAGATGAGGGGGTGGGAAGCATGGGCAGGGCGCCTCAAACTCCACTCACTCTCAGATCTATTGAAGATGCTTATTCTCTGTCTGCTTCTGAATGTACTTCATGTTGCTTATTAAATTCTTACTTGACTTTGCTGCTTCTGTTTAGCATTTGAATTCTTTCTCTTGCTAAAGACAAAAACCTAGGACCACTCACTCAGGCCATAACTACTATGTAGCTTAAGCAACATTAATTCACTTTCTCACAATTGCATTCTGGACATTCCAACATCCAGTTTCCAGCAGGGTGTCATTTCTGGCAAGAGCTGTCCTACTGGCTCGCACAGAACCACTTTGTCTGTCCTGGACTTTTCCTCTATGTGTAAACAGAGGGAGCAAATGCTGGAGTCTCCTAATCTCCTTCTAAGGGCACCAGCCCTATCAGATAAAGGTCCCATTTTTCTAACCTTATCAATTTTTGTCACTTCCTCACAGATCCTATCTCTAAATACTTTGGGGCTTGCCACTTCAATATGTGAGTTTGATAGGAGAAGGGATAAAAACATTCAATTATAGCACCCTTTCTTCTGAACACTGAAGTCATCTTCCTGGGATCCCGATACAGGTTATAATAAAGAATGACAAGGCCAAATTTTCAAGCAAAGGAATCTATTAAAAGTGATGTTCAAGTTAGTGGATAAAGGTCAGAACAAAAATCATAGCCTGAGAATCAGAAGTAAATACTCAGATGTTGATCTGGAGGAATATAAAGCAACTAAGTTCAAGTTCATTACCTTATAAAGAGGTAAAAATTCATTAGTCCTGGCAAGAGTGAGACTTCCACCACTGACCACCACTGTTCCCTGGAGGCCTGACAAGCACTGGTCACAACTTTGGGGTCTTGTACCCTCAAATTCCTATTTTGTGTGAGCTTATTTCTGAGAAAAAATGGCCTTGGCTGCTGTCAAATTGGGTCTTCACATCCTTCACCCTGGTGAGTGACTCTCAGCCTAGTTCCAACTTCATGTCTCCTTGATGCTCCTGTGATTTTCCAAAACACAAGTCCAATTTGGAAATAATCTATAAGGTTAATATTCTGAGCTACTTGGCTCCTCCTGGTTCCTATAAGAATTGAAGACCTAGTTTAAATGTTACTACCATTCTCTTCCAGCAATGCCCCAAAAGAAAATTGTCTTCTTTTATTTTTATTTTTGCCTGCTTATCACCCCAAAACCCTTCCTGAGGTTGAGAAGCTACCATTGTGTAACTCCTCATGGTTGGTAAAAAGACATCTCACCCTGGAAGTCCCAAATTTGGAGAGTTGCTTTCCCAGGACTTGGCTGTTCTAGCTTGGGCATAGGACTAGACCTCAGCCAGTTAGGTGCCCCCCTTAACCCCAATATTATGCTCTGGAGTAAGTGATTCATGAAATGGGAAAAGATCCACCCCCAGGATACCTCCTGGGTGATGATATCAGCACCAGTCTGAAAATAGTATTTAGCTTCCCCCAGTGTAGGGGTGCCAACCTCCTCCCAGGGTTCCAAGTCCATGCTCTCCTTTGACAATTGTGAGATTTCTATTTTCCCCAGCTTCTCTGTCCTTTCTATGAGCTCTCTAATATATTCTTTTAATAAATTCTATTTCAGTTTAACCAGAAGTGATCTCTGTTTGCATCTAAGAAACCTGAGTAGCTTACCACTCTGGTTCTGATAGTGGGAATGGAAATGGAATTCCAAGTCAGAAGAGTTATCAAGAATTGAGCATAACAGCAATCATGGAGTAAGAATGCAGGACATATTTGAAAACAATTAAAATATAAGGCAAAAGTAATTATTTTATTTTGTCCTTGGGGCTTTGTGAAGCTCATGAAGACTTTTAAATAGTTTTTCTATGGATGAGTTAAAATACCTTAAATCTGAATCTCCTAGGTTAAGAAAGGCATCCTTTAAAAAAAAAAAAAGAAACTTGTTTTGGCAAGTTCTTAAAGTCAGTTTTCTCCAGTGTTTCACAAAGGCCAAGAAACATTAAAACTATTACAGATTGCTTCTAGAGTGCAAAACTTAGCCAAGTTTTGAGAAGTAATTTATTCACAACCTGATGTGCTCCATCAAGTAAAAGCCCAGGGGTCTCTTTCATATTGAGTGTATGAAGAACAAATGGGCTGTGGTGGATTCCAGAAGACAAAGACATTTGGGGAACAATTTTAGAGGAACATTCAAAACTTTCTAGCACCACAGGGTCTAATTTGCTACTATATCAGATTTCAGCAATCCTATTTTAGAGTTTTACAACACCTGCTGGTAAAGCCATCCAAATTTCTTTGCGTTGATAAGTAGGTAAGAGATAATGTTGTGCTGAGAATTGAGTAATCAGGAAACAGGGGAGAAAAAGATGTATTGTTCTTTTTCTCAGAAATAAGCCCACACAAAATAGCATGAAATGTCTACATTTTCACATAAACTAATTAAAACTATTTGAGCCTTACCTCATTAGAGCAAGTACATCTCAGCTAAACATTTACAGAGACTCCTGCAGGCAACATGATTAAAACAATACAGGATGTGAGGCTAGCCTAATTGCCAACTTAGCAGATGGGCCTCTCTTTGTCTAACAATGATGGGTGTTTCCTACCTACCTTGATCCTGATTAGATTAAAGGTTTAAACCCAAAGGTCCATCTAAAAAGAATTGCATTGTAGGCAGTAAGTTGATCACAGTGGGTAAATAGAGACTGACTTTGATTATAAACCTAAATGATTGAGTCAATAGTTTTGTTTCTAATAAGTCAGGCTTTCATCACCTCCTTTTATTTCCAATAGCAGACTGCATATTTGATAACAGTATCTGACATTTTACATCTGATACAAAAGATCTTGATTTGCTATTTCTTCTCTCTCTGCTTTTAAGATTCCAACTTCTCATTCTTTTATTCCAATACCTGCAATGAAATTTCACTTTCATGCTCATTCTAGATAACCTGAGGGAAACCACAATTGTCCATCTCTGCTCTTAGTTTTGGCCTCGTTCTGTGTCCTTTTCCAAGGTAGGCATTTGTCCCAGTAGGAAGGACATAAAGAGATTCTGGTTTTGGGACACAGGAAAAGCTCCCCTCTCTCCCTAGGGTTCTTCATAGACTGGATGAACAAACACATTAACATCAGAGAGTATTAGTAGAAGGAAGCATCACATTTAATAATTTACATGGGGAGAATGGCTGTAAATTCTGAGGTACAGGGAACAGACCAAAAACTTATATCATATGCTCAGGCATGGAAAAGGGGGCCTGGGTGTCAGAAAGAAAGGACAAAGAGGCAATAATTTTATCTTTATGCTGAAAGTTACAGTAGTTTTCTTAGAAAGAGAGGACATGCTCACAGGAAAACTTATCTCAGGATTAAAACCTTCCAAATTACATTTTTCTAGGGCAAGAATGATCTATTCTTTGATTAAGAGAAGAGTAGAGGGCTAGGGGAAAGACAAGAGTTTCTCCTCTATTTCTAAGCTGCCATTTCTTTCAGCTTAAAATAATTGGAATGTCAGATTTGGGCCTCTACAGGAGATGTAGTGTAAAAGTCTTGGGGAGATCTGTTTTGAGACCCATCACTGACCAGGACAAGACGGTGCCTCAGAATCAAGGTCTTATAGTGTTTATCTGAACTTGCACCCACACTAGTGACCACATTGCTGAGAACATAGGAAGGAGAGATTTCAGGGAACAGAGGCAGACAGGGGTCTCATGAGAAGAGATAGAGAACTTATGAGCAAGCTCTAGTTCCAGACCAGAGCTGCAAATGTATGGGGAGTGTCAGGGAGAAAGTCTCAGCCTTTGGAAGTGAAGACAAGAAATTATGAGAATATCAGGTAGAGTCTAGGTCATTGCAAAAATTCTGTCTACATGAAAAGGAAGAAAAGAAGTAAGGCTAACCCTGGAAGAGACCAAGCAGAATGCCAACTCCCTCGTCTGGGTGCAGTGCAAGGTCGGACACCACTTTCAAGTCAACCCAGCCTAGTGCCTTTACAAAACTGATCTAGTGATGGCTCAGCCTCAACAGAGGTTATACAGGGAGGAAAGGAGGGACTGAAGCATGCAGTTCTATGGAGAGTGTTGCCTTACAGCTTAGAACAGAACAAAACAATATTTCCAACAAGCAAGCGCTATTGTTAAACACTGACACTCTGGGTGCAAGTTCTGTGGGGTTTTTGGTTTTGTCTGATTGTTATTTAGATCATTAAAATGCTCTCTGTAGGACTGTTGGTGACAAGCAACAAAAAACTCTGACTGCATTAAACAGAAAGAGTACTTTGTTAAAAGGCTGTTATGTGGCTCACGGACTCACTGAGAGATCTGGAAATCCAGGCCACGAATCCCAAACTCCCACAGTAGAAGTGGCTCTCAGCTCCACGCTGGCAGTGCCCTGGAGCGGCGTGCGCTGCAGGCTACCCTGCGTCTGGAGTCGTCATCTTGCTGCATCATTAACTACCACCAGTACAGTCGTGCTACAGCTGCCTTCACCACCAGACAATTCTCTACAGCCCCTGCTCCTGGGTGTGCCCAGGTTCTGATTCAAACCCAAACGCAGTGTGCAGGCTTGGCAAAGTCTGGGTCACATGACCGTGGCCGCACAGCAAGGGAGGCTGAGAAAGCAATTATCTGGCAAATTTCACTAACGTGATGGTAGGTAGGCGCTGACTCCCACTGAGATGCAAAAGGCAGAGAATTCTTTATACTGGAGACAGAGGATGACAAAATGAATGACAGGCTTCACTTACAGACATCTGATACAACTATGACGGCTGTGCTCCAGACTGAATATTCGGGTCCTCCTAAAATTGTATGTTGTATGTTGTATGTTGTATGTTGAAGCCTTAACCTTCAAGGCTAAGGCATAAGCGGCCTTGTGGGAGGGGAATAGCTCCTGAGGGTAGATCCATCGCAATGGGTTTGGCACCCTTATAAAAATTGACACCAGAGATGTGACTTTCCTCTCTCCACCATGTGAAGACACAAGAAGACAGCTGTCTGTAAGCTGGGAAACGAGGGCTCAGCAGATTCCCAACCTGGTGGCACCTCGATCTTGGATTTCCCACGCTCCACAACTGTGAGAAATAAATGTCTGCTGTTTGAGCACCACCCCCACCTCCCCATCCCAACCTGTGGGATTTTATCACAGCAGTCAGAGCAGGAGAAGCTGGAATGAGCTAACACCCACTGAGCAGTGACAGCACCTTGTCGGCCCCTCTGGCTCACGTTGCCTCCTCTGGTTTCGTGGTTATCCCCCTGCAGGCTACCTACAGAGTTTCTCAGTGTCCACTTGCCCCTCGTTCTTGTTGTCTACCAACGCCCTGCTTCCTGACCTATTGCTCCCCTCTGACCTCTGCAGTCCGGCTTGGTTTTGTCCTCCGGGTTGCTCAGGGGATTTCTTATTCTCTAATTCTGTCCTCACATACGTCTGATGGTCCTACCGCGACAAATATTTCTTACACCACTTGTGAATGATGACTACGCACTCCTTAGTGATAAAAGCATTCTACTACACTTTAGGATCACAGCTCTATAAAGTCGCATTACCACAAGGCGCTGTAGGTAACTGAATCCTCTGGGCTGATGATATGTGTGCTTCATGCGAAACGAAATCTCCCAGTGGATTGTGTTAAGTTAGCTGCATTGTATCATTTGAGATATTTTTGCTGACTCGCAATATTAGACTCCCCAACCAGTCATACCCCTAGAGCATATCTGAATTTTCAATAGCCCAGCTAAAATATTACTTTAAAATCTTGTCTCTTGAGTGCTCTTTGACAATAATTGCCACAAATTTGACAAGAAGTTTGATGGAAGAGGAAGTAGCTGCATCAGCAGCTCTGTAACAGAACCATTTTACGGGGACAGCTCCTTATTGCCATGTCTGTAGGCCTAGCCATGGCTGCATTGTGGCTGTTTTTTCAGTTGCAAAGTACTCTAAAAACCCAGCACACCCTGGTGGCTAAGCATCTAACATCCACAGTTTCTGGTGGGTGTAGTCCACATACATCCCAAGGACCCAGGTTCAGGACCTGGGACTGGGGGACGGAGGGTGGGGGCAAGACACACTTCATAATGCCATTAAAAGAGAACATTCAAGGATGTCTGAAAAATATTTTTTTCAAAATAAATTGCTGAATATTCATGGGAAAAGCATGTCATTCAGAAGGCAAAAAGACAAAGCAGCAGTAATTGCATCAGGACAAGTCGTGTTCTGACCATCAAACATGATGGACAACGCAGTAGCATTGCATTCAAAAGAACTCCAGATTTGAACAAGGAGTTAGATTTCTGAAAAGTAAAAAAAAACATGGAATGAAACTAATATAGAAGAGCTATTCAGCCTCCAGCCAGAACTAATTGATGAAATATCTCCAGGGGAAATTTTTTGTAGCTGTCTTCATCCACCCTGGCTGCAAGAAAGCTGTGCACTATGAACTTAAACTTGTGAATCCGTTTCTTCACATGTTAAGCACTGTAGTTGCTGTCTCTCATACTCTTGAGTCAGTCACCCTGGGATTTAAGAAATCTGCTTGGTGTGGTCCATTCCATTCACAAGTGCTTTGCTGTCTGCAAAGCATACTCACATCCGTCCTTTCCTCTGCATCTTAGGGCATCTCAACAAGTAAGAAGAGGAGATAAAATTAGAGGACTCCAAGCACATTCATAGGGTCCCCCACTTTCCCAGGATGTTACAAAGAATTAACCATGGTGGATTTGGACCCCTTAATTCCCACTTCCCTGCTGTTTCCCTGGGTCTCCCTCATTTCAACTTAAACACATTCTTTCCTCCAAGGGGCTCTGAAAACAGATTTTTTTCCCTTAATTTTCAGGAAGATATTGACAGCTTAATCCACTCAGCATCACTCCTTTTCTTTGGGGAACTACCCATTTTTTGATGGTCCTGATGTCACTATCATCAAGAGGTGAGCTCACAGTCCCCAGTTGGGCCTGAGCCTCTCTCTTCACATGAAGCCTCCTGAATAGGTGACATACAGATGGAAACACAGGGGCTGCAGGCCTGTCATTATTATGCAGAAGGGGAGCTCCTTTGTGTCAACTGTTGAGATCCACAAAGGTCCTGGTGCTGTCTTTCCTAAAGTCAGGAATTCATATGTTGTCTAAGTTATTGAGACTCACTAGCCTAACTGATTCAATTCCATTAATCAACTGCTTGGCAAGGGGGTGCTTCTTGAATTTGAACTCCTAGAAATAAAAGCAAACAAGCCTTAATTTCTGGGACACATGTCAAAAGACTTTTTTTTTTTTTCCTGAAGGCAGGAAGATGCTTTTTAAGATTTGCATGTGTTGGCAAATGTGGCCTGGCATTGACGATCTAAGCTGATGCAGGCTCTACAACAGTGTCAGCAGAAATGTCCTCACAAATCTTTCATGGGGAATGATAACATTTTTTAGGTGGCCACTTGTGGAAGTGCAAATTCTCATTTAACATTTTCACTGTCTGGGTTAGAGCAATCTCAATCGGCTTCTGAGCCTAGACTGACAAACAGGGGATCTTCGATAACTACCAATCAAGTATTTTAAAAAACACACCATGCCCTTTGAATTCTGTTTGGCCCAAAGGGCTGGCATAGACCCAGTTTCTCTTCCTTTGCTCTTGGAAATCTTCCTAGTGCTAGCCTCCGGCAACAAGGAGAGTCCAAGAAAATACAGGTTTGTTTCCTCCAAATTTAACCTCTTCCAGGAAACCCCTTTTAGCCACATGCTTCCAGCAAAGGAGACACTCTCCATCGCTTGCTTTTCAGCACGTCTTTATATTAGAGCCACGTCACTGGATGTAAGCAGGGACACTTTCAACTATTAATTGGTAAGTGAGGGCAAATTGTGGGGGATGGCACTGCATAAGGAAGTCATGCTTCTTACTTAGAGCTGAAGCCACCTCAGAACGTGTCTAGACACATCCTCTGGGTGAAGCCATCATTATCTCCTCACATGCAAAGATTCTTATCCTTACCCCTGAAAAAGAGACAATTCCAGAGGCATAGTAATTTTCTTTTTATTACCAGGTTTTCTCTACTTTCATTATTGCAAAAGAGCAAAGTTGTGTTCAGAGCAAGACCAGAGAGCACACATAGAAAAGGTGAACAGATGTCAGAAGACTTGGGCTCCAGGCCTTCCTTTCATCCGTGCGAGCAAACCACTTACAACTCTGAGCCGCACTCTTCACCCTTCTAAGGCAGCTTCACCTCAAAGAAGTGAAGCGTCAAATGATTCCAGGAGCGTTTTCCATTTGGGGAAATGAGAGGAGCACTGCCTTGAAGTAAAGCTTGAAAGGTAAAATCTTTTATGTTGATTTCCCTGTGACAATGTTAGGGTCCCTGTGATCACACTGTCCTACCACCCTCATGGAGGGACACAGGGATAAGGAGGGTGGCAGCAAGAGCAGAAGGAGTCAGTGTGCTGCGGACCAGGAGACCAGGCTCCAGCTCCATTTCTGCCACTAGGTCCCCCAACCCTGCCCAGGTCACTCACCTCCTCTGGACTTTAGTGTCCATATTCCATGTTGAAGAGATCAGACACGAGAAATGGAAGCAGGGCAAAATACAAAGCAAACAAGACACACCTAGAAATTCCTGTAACTTATGTGCAGTTATTTTGCACAACTAAGTGTCAAATATTTTTTAATAAAATGCAGCACATTGATAGTGTTAAGATATTTTGTTGTGTAACCTTGGTTCTTTAGGTATTTAAGAACAGAACAGACATCTGCCATGAGCAAAGGTTTAAGAGTCAGTAAGAGTTATGAGTGTGGAATAAAACAACCTAGTTATTTTGATGCACAGTAGCAAGCTGGTCTTCCCAACATGGCAGGTAGCATAGTGGCTGTGTGGTGACTCCTAAAAAGATAGGTTCAGATCCTAATCTCCAGAGCCCGGGAAAGTTACTTTATGCGACAGAAGAGTGAATGTTACTTTATATGTCAGAAAGTATGACCAGGGATATTGGGAGTAGAGGCTCATCCTAGATTATCTCAGGGGACCTTAAATACAGTCACAAGTGCGCCTATAAGAAAAGCTCCCGGTAGAGCAGGCCCAGAAGAGCAGCCCAGGATTCTCGGCCCGGCCTCCTCCCTGTGGTCTCGCCAGTGCACAGCCATCTCTCTGGGACCACTGTGTGTGTTCAGGTCCCTCATCCTCACAGGAAAACAGAATTCTCAACACCTATGAAAAACCGTGAGTTCTCTACAGCTTGCTCCAAAATGCAAGTCTGAAGGGAGTAAACCCACTTCTAGAACAAGTGCCTTGACATCACATGTAGCAGTAACGTACTCATTGGAATCGTTGCTGCAATCGACACAGTCTGAGCCTGTTTCCACCGTCCCCAGAAACAGCACAGAGAGGACAGCAGCCCCGGAACCCTCACCAGACAGCACATAATCCAGGGCTTGACCATGGACCTCCCGGCCTCTGTGATGGTGAAGTGAATTTCTGTTGTTTTTGTCACCGCTCTACCCCCCAGAATGCTAGAATCCTTGTATTCTGTTAGTCAGTCTCTGGGAGGGTGCGTGTGTGCGTGCGTGCATGCGTGCGTGTGTGCACGTGTGTGTGTGTGAGAGAGTGAGTGTGTGGGTGTGTAAAATTCTATCCTACATTTCAAGTAAACTTGTGAAAAGTTTCCCTCCATAAGACTTCTTAAAAACATTATTTACAATGCTCACCATTAGAAAAATAAAAAAGAGAGAGGAAGGCAGAGAGATATTTTCAAACAGAAACACTGCTAGCCACTGAATATTTAAGTCTCCCGGAAAGTTATATGTTGAAATGCTAACCTCAAGGTGGTTTGACTCAGAGATGGAGGCTTTAGGAGGTGATTAGGCTCCGAGGTGGAGCCCTCGTGAGTGGGATTAGTGCCCTTGTAAGAGAGGCTCCTCAGAGCTCCCTTGCCCCTTCTGACATGTGGGACACACGAAGAAAAAAACAGCCAGAGCCACGGGCACCAGCTCTGAAAGAACATAGAGGTACAACAGGCATTTCTTTCCAAGGAGATGTCCATTGCCTTCTTTGACACTCACTACCAAATTCCACAAGGATTTGGGAATCTTCTTGAGGGCTGCCATGTGAGATTCTGAGGGTGCAACCAAATAATGTATGAACTTTTGCAGCAGCGTATTTTAAGAATCTACTAGAGAAAAGAGAGATCAACTTTGATCAAACAGAATGGGTGGTGGGGGGTGGGGGCTAAGGCAGAAGATCGATTCTATAACAACCATGCATTCAACGAGCAAGAATCAGTTGAAAAACGTGAGCCTGCAAAAGAAAAGTCTCAGACATCTGTGAAAAAGGAGACCCCAGTCACGTCTTAGAGAAGCCTTCTGAAGAATGTGATGAGGATGAAGAGCAGAATGCTGCTCTCAGAATTCAAGCACTTAGCCACAGACAGAAAGAGGGTGAAGAAAATAAAGGAACAAGAGAATACAAAGGAAAACAAAGGAAGGCAAGTGAGAGTATCTGTATCTTATGAAAGCAGAAGAAAAATGATGATAAAAATGGGACAAATTAGTTGCAGAAGCAGCAAAACAACTAAAAACTGGTTCTTTGAAAAATAGAAAAAACTGATAAGACATATATAAAAAATAGAAAATGAAAAAAGTAAGTTTAGAACTGAAAAGGTAGCCCTTTCAGACAGAATGGCCATCTTCAGTGATTCAGCAAAATGACCAATACAGAGGGAAAGAGGTGAGGCCCCCGATATATATCGGAACACAGAGTTGTTCGTTTGACCACATCCATGCGAATCTACAAGAAAAATTATATCTAGACATTAAGGGAATGAGCACTGTTCAAAAAGGCTCCTCAGATATCCCCCTGGCAACCTGGAAGAGTCTACAATGTTTCCCAGGATGCACTTGGCATTGCTATAAAAAGACAAGTAAGGTTCTTGTCAAGAGAATTAATGTTTGTATGGAGCATATTAAATCTCTCAGAGTTGAGACAGCTTTCTGAAAGGTGTGAAGATAAATGATGAGAAAAAGAAGGAAGCCAAAGGGAAAAGTACTTGGGTTCAACTGAAGCTCCAGTCTGTTCTTCCCAGAGAAGCACATTTTGTGAGAACCACTGAAAATGAGTCTATTCCTTATGAAGTCATTCCACGATAGGTGTGAAAAACAACAAGATCTGAATTACAAAAAAAGAGGAAGAAATGAAAAGAACAGGTAGAATAGAGAATTTTCTAAAGAGTAAAATAAATTTGAAAGTTTATATCAATGAATTTGGACTCAGGTAAGATTGATAATTTCTTAGAAATTATAATAAGACCCCCAAATAAATAGAATATATATATATATATGTACACTCACATGCACACATATATAGCCTAAGAATGAAGAAAAATTTGTATAGTCATAATACATAATATTAGGTACAAATTTATAATGAAGGAGATTAATTGCTTTTGAAAAATGTGAACACCAAAATTTACCGAGGTTAAAAAATAATCCAAATGTTTTAAATTAAAAAAATGTTTTCAACAAATAGTACAACTGTTAATACATTAAACATTCAGAGATCTTACTAACATATATAAAGGTAAACATCACAGTAGAAAATAGAAAACAGGACATGAACACATAATTCACAAGAGTACAAAGTAATGACAATTGAATTTCTTTTAATCCATCTTTGGCTCACTAGTAAGCAAAACAGCAAATGAAAGCAAAACAAAACAAAAAACTTGAGAGACATTTTATTCCAAGTCCAACCATAAGTTCAACAGATAAGTTTTTTTTTTTTTTGAGATGTGTTACTCAGTGGTATAAAATGACACTCTTATCTAATACTGGCAGGACCTTAATCTAGTATAATTCTGGATGGCACTTTGAGAATATTCTGAAAAAATTTTAAATAAATAGGAAACACTTTAAAAACCACTAAGAACAGGCACTCCCAGGAGGCCTAGCAGATAAGACCCCTGGTCATAGTCCACATGCATCCCAAGGACTTAGTTTCAAGACCTGGGGCTAGGGGAGCGGCGGGGTAGCGGGGTGTGGGGGCAACCACGATGAACAACTAAATAAAATAAGTAAATGTTAAACAACAACAAAAACCCAGCACAAAGAACCATCAGTTCTGGTTCTATAATTTACCCTATGGGAAAATGCAATGAATTGGCATAAAGTTTTGCATATAGGAATCTTCATGCTTATAACAGAAAGGTAAAAAACTAAAGATCTAACAATGGAGAGAATAATAAAAGTCTACAACTGTTAATGATGATGCTGGGATGGCACACAGATAGACAAATAGACCAACAGAATAAAAGAGAATCCAGAAATAGACTCATACACACAGTCACCTGATTACACCAAAAATATTAATGAAATTCAGTGGGGGAAGGATGAACTTTTCAATGGATATTTGTATGGAATATGAACTTTGACCTTGAATTCATTGCCTATATAAAAAATAATTTGTGGTGGATTACAGACCTAAGTATAAAAGGTAAAATTGTCGAGATTTAGAAGAAAACATAGACAGGTGGCCTTATGACATGTGGCTGTCAAAACTTTGTTAAGCAGGACACTAAAAGCTTCAGCCACAAAAGAAAAAAATATTAATGGATTAGATTTTATTCATGTTCTGTTCTTTGAATGGCATTAATTCATAAAAACTGGTTCTTCATAAAAAGCTAAACAGCCTGTAAACACATGAAAGAGACATGGTCGTCATTCATCAGGTTCATGCACATTAAAGTCACAATGATACCCAGCACGTACCCAGCAGAATGACTACAGTTAAAAAGACTGACCATACCAAGTGTCAGCAAGAATATGGAAACACTGGACATTTCATATTCCCTGGTAAGATTAGCATTTTCTTCAACCACCTTGTAAAAATATTTGGCTCCTAAAATGAAACATACACCTTACCCAAGGAAGTGCTCCTAGGTACCAAACAAATGAAAACATGTGTTCACACGAAGGCTTATACAAGAATGCTCACAGCTGCTTTAGTCATAATAACTATGCAATGAAACAATCCAAGTGTCGGGCGACAGGGAAATGAATGAATGAACTAATTATGGTGTTTTTATATAGCAGAATACTATCTAGCAGTAACAAACATGAACATGAAGTAACACGGATCAATCTTTAATAAGTGATGTTGAGTGGAAAAGAACCCAAAGCATACTTTTAAATTATGTATAAAATTTTAAGAATTGGAAAAACCAGTTATGGTGACAAAAGTCAGAATATGGGTAGCTACAGGGAGACATTGAATGGGAAAGGGCCCAAGAGAATCTGTGTGTTGATGGTATGTTCTATATATTCACTTGAGTGGAACTAACAGATGACACATAGGGAAACATCTGTTGAGATGTACATATAAAATATACACAATTTTCTTTCTTTCTTTTGAAGGAAAAGCGCAGGCAGGAATGAAGGCAAATAGGCAGGAAAAGAGCAGAAGAAGCGTTTTTATTTAATTTGTATTTAGTTGCTCACACTGATTATTTCCCCCCTAGCCCAGGGGAGCAGCCTGCTCTCCTTCGCAGGAACCAACCCAATCACTGCCTCACCAAGGCTACCAGATTTTCTGTACATAAGTTGGATCTTAAAATATTTTTAAAAGCTGTTGCAAAAGGATATTTAATAGTATGAAAAATGTTAACATTATATTAAGTAAAGTTGTATTCATTTTTTGTTTATTTGAGATTATGCATCTATACAATGATAGACATGTCCTACAACAGAGAATAGTGAATAGAATATAAAATGTTTCTGTCCTTAGACACACATTCTACTCCAGAGTTTGTTAAAAAGTGTATGTTTGATCTCGCTGACACGAGAAATCTACCAAAAATAAAAGAAAAATGAAACAAACTGAGGTCATGGATCCTGAGAATAGATTGGTGGTTGCCAGAGGTAAGGGTTGGGCAAAGTGGGAAAGACGGTCAAAAAGTACAGACTTCTAGTTTTAACCTAAATAAACCATAGAAATTTAATGGATGGTCACACTATACTGTATATTTGAAACATACTAAAAATAGACCTAAAAGTTTTCAAATGTAACTATGTGAGGTGATGGATGTTAGCTAAATTGTGGTGATAATTTTGCAATATGTACAAACATTGAATCATCGTTGCGATCCTTAAAGAATACAGTGTTATATGTCGATTTGGTCTCAATTTTTTAAAAACACAAGTTTGTATGATAAGCACATTGTTTTCATTAAAATTTGTAACATATGAATAAAAATGGTGGGGTGTGGTATGCCCTGGTGGCTGAGGTGTTAAATCAGTACAGTCCACATACAGCCTAGAGACCCAGATTTGTGGTCTGGAGCAGGCAGAAAAATTAAAATGAACAACTTCATAAAGTGCTTCTTCATCGTCTCTCTCTTTCTTTTAAAATTTTATTTTTACACATTAAAATAAACTCATATGTATAGGTTCCCCATTCCTCAGATATCTGTCAACACACCGTGTCCTCCACCAAATCACCTAGTGTTCTTCTCCATTGTCTAGTGGGCTCCGCCACCATTTTCTCCGCCTCCCTGACCCCATCCATGCCCTATCAGTAACCTCAGTTTTGTTGCAAGTGTCCAAGGTTTGGTTTTGTGACATCTGTTCCTTTGTTTTGTGAATACATTTCCACCTATGAGTGAAGTCATCTGGTATCTATTGCCTTTTGACTTTTTCACTTAGCATAATCCCCTCTAGATCCATCCATGTTGATTCAGATGACAGGGTTTCATCTCTCCTAAGGGCTGTGTTGTGTTCCATTTTATATACGTGCCATATCTTCTTGATTCTTTCATCTGACATTGGGTACTTAGGAAGTTTCCAGCTCTTAGTTATTATGAATAGGGCTGCAGTTCCTTCTTTTTGTAAAAAAAAAAAAAAAAAAAAGAAAGAAAATAGAAGGGGTAGGAGTGATCATTAGTATTAAGACTTGATTGCGGTGGAATATTTCAATCAGTTCCATCCTCACCATGCCTGGCGCATACATCAGGTGGGATAAACATTTTTCAGTAAGTGATAGAAGTCATACTTGTCAATGCATAAAATTTTTACTTCTATAAACAGTAAAGATAATCTATTTTCTGTCAAAACCCACAAGCTAGACGATATATTGACCACATTACCAACAAATGTTAAAATATTTCGGTGAGTTATAATAATTATTCAAGTATCTGGAATGCTCATTGCATATCTATTCAAGTTTATCCCATAAGTCCACAACAAATTGAAAGTAACAGAAAGTACATACGCACATATAGTGTACGTGTGCATGTGTATTTTTAAAATGAGCATAGAAAAAGAGACAGGAAGTATAGCAGTAGTTTCTGTTTGGGGAATAACAAGTAATTTTTATTATCTTCTATATGATTTTAAGATTTTCTGCAAAGAGCATATATAAACCAAAAAAAAAAAAATGCTATTAATACAACTCTGAATTGGTTCTAGCTGTTTCTTGGCAGAAAGGGAGCTATAGTACACTCCCTGCGAGCCGATAGCTTTTGAGTTTTGACAGCTGTGTAACACCTGGAACAGCTGCATGCAACCTGAATGAATCTCTTCGAGGCAATTGATTTAAGAAGCTATATAAGGAAGGAAGGCAGACCAAAAGGCAGCCAGGAAAAACTTTTTAATTGGCATCATAAAATGGTCTCTGCAGGGATTACTTGCTAAAAATGAATTTTTCACTGAACATGAGGTCAATGTCATTAAATCAGAGCCAGGAAAGTATATGAACTACAACGGAATGCTTGTCTGGCCTGCTAAGTTATATCCTTGCCTCTGTCATGGATTTCTAGACTATCCTTAGGTAAATTCATAGAACCCGATTTCTCATCTATAAAACCAGAAGAATAATCTCTACATTAGAGGTCTGCTACAGATTTCTACTTGGCTGTCACTGACCTAAACGATATTCCTACCTCAAAAGACCCACAGTTAAGCACACACCCAGCTTTTCAGTGACCACATCCCATTTTTTGCTTAAACCTTTTCATGTGCTATATCATAGATCACCGAACTCCATGCAAAGTAAAACATATCATATGTAAACATGTTCGAAATGAGAACTGGATTATTTAGAAAACCACCTAAATTTATAAAATGCTATAATGTAATTTTTCTTCAGTAAAAAGTATTCATTAAAAAAGTAAAATAAGAAAATAGTTTCACCAACCACAAAATCGTGTATCATATATTATGTATGCAATATCAATATGTAACTGATATTATGCCAGAATTTTTTAAATCAATATAGAATTTCAATTTATTGTGATGATTTAAAATATTAGGTCTCTGGATCAATCAAAATTAAATGATGGTTTTGGCAGTTTATTCACCTGACAGGTCTTAATCCTGTCACTACTAAAATGACTATTGGTAAGCTATGCCAGTGTACTAAAAAGCCTAGGAAAATTTTGTGTGTAATTATTGGATCTATTCAAGACTAGTTTTTTCAAGGAACTAAATTATGTAAGGAAGATTTTTATGAAGGTCTTTAACATGATTAAATTTATTGGCATTCTTTGCTTTATCCTCCTTATCTCTCTGAACTTTACATGTTGGAGCATTTTAAGCTTTGTCCTTTTTGTTTTTTCTTTGTTTTTAAAGGACAGGTGCAGGCAACAATGGAGGCAGGCCTTCAGGAAGTAGGAGAGAGGGAAAAGAAGCATTTTATTTTGTCAGTTAGTTGTTCACATTGGTTGCTACCCTCTGGACCCAGAATGAGAATCCCATTCCTTGAGATGTTTGTGGAGTGTGCTTCTCCAGAGGCAGCTGATTTAACTGTATTTCTCCAGGGCGCACTGGACCAATTTTTTTTTTTCTATCTGTATTCACTACCCAGATAATCACATTCAATCACACTGGTTTTATTACCATTATTTTACTATTCAAAATTTGTTTCCAGCCCACACATCTCCTTGGACTTAAACAGATCCTACTCAAAGTCTCATGAACATCTCAAAATTATCATGTCCAAAGCTAAGTTCCTCACACTTGCATACTGCCTCTCCCCTTCTCAGTTATTCACAATTCTAATATCCCAGTTTCTTTACTCTCATTGATAGCCCACTTATAAGTGCCATTAACTCTACCTAAAAGTATATTTGGAGTCTTACCACATCTGCTGCTATGACCCAAGTTCACAGCATCACGATCCCTTGCATAAATTACTGCAATCACTTTTTGGGAGGTTTTGTTTTTGTTTTTGTTTTTTCCTTGCTACCATTGAAGACACCCAGGAGATCAGTCAAATGCTGTCAAATTAAAATAAAATAAATACGTGTAAATCATACCATGTAATTTCTCTGTTCAAAGCCTCCAAAAGCTTTAGTTACACCTAGGGAAAAATAAAGCAATAAAATCATGTCCAATACTTAAAATCTGTTTTAGTCTGTTATGTCTAAGAAGCAAATACCAAATGAAATTAAAAGTGCAAGAAGAGCACAGAGTGGTAGGAAAGATGATAGATAAGGAAGCTCTAGGTCATTACTTCCCTTTCCCTTATAGAAACATTAAGTCAACAACTAGATGCTGAATAAGTAACTGTGTAAGAGTTCTGTAAAGAAGTCAAGGATCTACAGCAACTACAATGCCAAATCAGAAAAATCGACATTCGAAATTATAGGAGGTTCCATGATCTGTTTATCCACCCCTTCCCTGGAGCGGTGCAGTTTGGGAGAAGCAATGACCCAGTTCCCAAGTGCTAGCCACAAAACAAATTCGCAACTTTTTAACCTGTCCATGGGCTGCCTGAGAGATTGGTTTCAGTATTATTTGCTAAACCAGGATTTTTTCACTGAGCATGAAGTCAATGTCATAAAAGAGAGCCAGGAAAGCATATGAACTGCAATGGAATGTTTGCCTAGCCTGCTAAATTATATCCTCACCTCTGGCATTGACTTGTAGAATATCCTTGAGTAAATTATACAATCGGATTTCTCATCTATAAAACATAGAGAACAACCTCACATTTGACCTCTTCTGAGAAACAAAAGTATCAATGTATAAACATGACTTCTCCATCAAGAATCATCAAGATTTAAGAAAAATTAAGAAAAAAAATGAAACTCTGCAAAGAGAAAAGCTAACATTCAAAGAAACTGACTTAGTACAAAAAAGCAGATAATTTTAGAAGTATAATTAATATAATCAGAGAGATACAAGAGAATAGAAATAATGCTAATCATTATCCAGAAGTCTTGAAAAAAACTCAATAGAGTATCCAAATATCAGAATAGATATTCATGAAGAATAAACAACTTAGAAGATTGAAGAATCCTCTGTGAATCTGATACAAATGACCAAACATACAGTAAAGTAAAAAAGGGTATGAGATTTAAAGTATAGATTAAGATACTCCAACATTCATAGGATAGGAACTGATAGAAATTCCAAAGAAGATAATAAAAAGATTGGAACAGAGGAAATAAATGAAGAAAATTGTCCATTGCTTAAGAAAGATTTGAATCTTGAGACCATCAATGCTTACCCAGTAAGTCTGATGAAATAGACTCACTCTTCAACATATCTTGGGGAAATTTTAGAATTCCAATAATAAAGAGAAAAATCATAAAGACTTACAGAGAGACAGAGAGAAAAGATCATGTACAGAAGACAAAGAATTGGAATGAGAGATTTATACCAGATGCTAGAATTAATGTGTCAATATCATACAAGTTCTTTAGGAAAAAGAACTCTACCCAGCCAAAATGGTATTTAATTTTGAAAATAAAACAAAATATTTTATGTAGAAAATACAGAGTTTATTGCTCAAATACCCTCTTTGAAAGAATTACTACTAGAAGATATATTTTAGCAGTAAGGGGTAACTATTTTTCTCCTTTACCAGAAATCAACAAGAAAAATTGAAAAGTAAAATATAGCATCTTTACCCAATAAGACAGACTGCTAACAGTAAACTTGAGGATGAGGGTAAAAGAATGTTGGGGTATTACATAGATGTTTGCAAAATGAAAAAATGTACTTAAAAATAGACACTTTGAATAGTAATAAACTTTCTAGACTATGAGAGAAAGTGGTAGAATCTATCAGTTTAACCATATACAGAAAAAGTACAGCAGGCAGTACCAAAAGCAGAGAGAAAGTTCAATAGAAAAACAAAGCAAAACAAAAGGTGAACTATTATCAAGAGAAGCACTTAGCTGTGATCATTTATAGTGATGTGATTCTTGAATCTAAACCTTTGCCCTTTGGAAAAAGTTTCAGTCATCAGCAGCATAAAATGGATGGAAGAGCTATAAAAGAATATAGTTTTTGCATGTGATTTAAGTTACATTGTCATTAGTTTAAAATAGATTCTTATAATTTTAGGATGTTATTTATAATTCCATTGGCCATCACGAAGAAATTATCTATAATCACCAAAGGAAATGAGAAGTGAAAAAAGACATTTAATATGAAAAAAAAAAAAAAAAAAAAAAAAAAAAAAAAAAAAAAAAAAAAAAAAAAAAAAAAAAAAAAAAAAAAAAAAAAAAAAAAGGAAGAGCAGGAAGAAAGGAAAGACCAAAAAAAGCTGCAACAAACACTTACCAAAGATGGTGAATTAACAAGATCTTGAGATTACCTCCTCCACAAAATACAACAAAATTTCATCTAGATAAAAATAAAAACAGTTAAAAAGTAGAGGAAAGTTGATACATTCAGGGGTGGAAAGAAGGCTTTACCTCTGGAGAACAATAGGATTCTGAGGAGCAGAGAACTCAGGCTAGAGAGCGGGAAGAGAAAACGTAAATTATTCACAAACATAACTGAAGGATTTTCAGTTGTTGAACCAAAAACTTTAACAGAAGGAATTTGAAAAGTGACAGCCTTCCAGTGAACAGAGATGCTGCTGGGTCTCTTTTTTCTTTGTGGCACTAGGACAGTTTGCTCGAAGGATTACAATTCTCTCAGCTGCTAGAGTAGCAATCACCTAGGTAGCATGAGGCAGCCAGAGCCTGTAAACCCAACACAGGGGGTTGAGTGCTTTCATGCAAAGCTCAGTTTGTGGAGGTTTTTGCTGAGCTGCAGCAGTTCTCTCAGGAAATGGGGCAAGACAGACTCCTGGTCCATAAAGCAGTTGCATCTCCCCTGAGGCTGCTGCTACTATACCAGCCTGTCTACTCATAGCATGAAACCCCCAGACTCTGGCAACTGGAGCTCCTGCCCCCATGTCTATAATCTACCATCTGAAATCCTAACAGAAGGCCATTATAACAAGATAGGGAAAGCAAGACAAAATCTTAATAGAAGAAAGTTTGAGATGAAACAGTGGGCAGAACTCTGGACCTGGCAAAACACTGACAGTGGAGACCATGCAGAGCCCATCTTCCCATTCCCGGCCTAAGGAGAGGGGACTGAGTGTTCCTCCCATCACAACAGGCAGAGAGGTAAACAAACTGGCCTGAGACCAGAGGCACCTGTGCGCCCCTCCTCCCACCTGAAGGGAAGGGCCCTGAACACCAGTGGGCACACTCAGCCTGCACACACTCCACAGCAGTCTGGATACTTCGATTGCCTGCATATCACTCCCCACTGCCTGAGGGAAATGAGCTTTGGCATGAATACATTCCACATCTGACACAATCACCACCAGCACATGTACGCCCCTCCCCTCATCTGATGGGAAAGTCCACTTCCTGAGCTCCAGCATTATGCGGTCCACAGACAGCCCAGAGACCACAGGATTGTGTGCACCATTCGCCCCTCCTAGGGGCCAGAAAGTGTATCCCTAAGCCCAGAGGTGCTTGTGCTCCTGTGCATGTGTGCACACCTCAGCCACCCCAGATGCCACAGGCAAGAGACCACAGGTGTGTATGCAACACTCTCCCTGCCTATATAGAAAGTGAGCTCTCCTCATCCTTCACTGTGCACACAGCACAAACTGCCTGGAAACCACAGGAGTATATATGGCCCTCTCCTCACTCTAGAGGCAGAAAGTACACTCTCCCACCTCAGCCCAAATAGGAAGAAACCTGAAGTAAAAGAAAAGTCACAGCACTGAATTCAAAGCAGAAGGAAGGCTATGACAAAGCCAAAGTCTCCAAAGTAAACATGAATGACCCCAAAAGAGGAAGACGCCAAGAGCTCAACCAGAGAAGAACTCCCTGGATATGATTTGGGACAACTTAACAGGTAAAGAGTTCAAAAAATAGTTACAAAAATGTTGAATGAGATGCGGAGGCACACACAACTACCCAAAGACCTCAGAAAGGAAGTGACAGGTCATAGGGAACATGTGACCAAAGAGATTGAGAATATAAAGAAACTCCCAGCAGAAATACAAGAAATGGAAGATACAGTCAAAAAATTGAAGGTAAAATAGAAAGCTCCAAAACAGATTCAGTGAAGGACAGGAATGAATATCAGAAATTGAAGACAAGATAACAGAAGTGACCCTAATGGAAGAGGAAAAATAAAGAGGATTAAGGATGAATGAAGAAACATCACAAGAAATATCAGACATGATGAGAAGATCAAACATAGATACGATAGGCATCCTGGAAGGAGATGAGAGTGGAAAAGGAGCAGAAAATCTTTTTAAAGAAATAATAGAAAATTTCCCACATATGTCACAAAAAGTGACCGCAGAGGTTCATGAAGCAGAGAGAACACTGAAATTTATAAATGTAAACACACCCACACTGAGACACAACATAGTAAAATTAGAAAAGGTAAATGACAAAGAAAATTACTCAAAACTTCTAGAGAAAAGAAAAACAACCCACGAAGGCACAACCATGAGGATATCATCACACTTCTCATCAGAAATCCTACAGGCCAAGATAGAGTGGAATGACATGATCAAAATATTAAAAGACAAAATCTACCAGACAAGAATATGCTACCCTGCAAAATTTTCTTTTAAATATGATGAAAAAATAAGTCTTCAATGACAAAAACAGCTATTGGATTTTTCTCCATCACCAGTCTGCAATTCAAGAAATCTTGAAACGGATCCTACCGCAGGGAAAACAAAAACAAAGATTCTTCAAATTTCAAGAATGGTGATAAAGAGGGAGAAAAAAAACAGGAACAAAATAAAAACCAATAAGAGTGAACAAAAAACCACTAAAGGGGGAAATAAAAAGAGGTATTCTATACAGATGTATAAACATGGCAGGACATCAGTTCTTAAAAGAAAATCATAGAGCAGGACAGTTAGAGTTAACCCACATGACAGCCACAAAACCCAAATCTAAAGCTATAGATAGCTGGGAAGTAGACAAAACTAACAGAACAAACACTGAATGCCATCAAAAGGAAAAAGCAAACCAAAACAAACAGTAAATGAGGCAACAGGAAGAGAAACCGACAGAAAACAAAAGCTCAATGACAGTAATAAAGCCCTGCATTTCAGTCATCATCTTAAATCTGAATGGACTGAATTCATCAACCATGACATCAATTTCTGACTATGTCAAAAGACATAGAGTGGCTGGATGGATGAAAAAACAGAACCCACTGATACTATACCTACAAGAAATGCATACCACATTCAATAATAAAAATAGGATAAAAGTCAAGGACTATGAAAAAATATATCGAATCAACAATTAATAATGATGAAATAATAATGAAAGCAAATTCAAGACTGCAATACTTATATCAGACAAGACAAACCTCCAACTGAAAATGGTATCACAGAGCAAGAATGAACATTACATCATGATCAAGGAGGTAATCCATCAAGGAGAAATAACTGTCATCCACATATATATACCCAATATAGGATCATCTAAATATATAAAACAAATACTGGCAGGGCTAAAAGAAGGCATTGACAATAACACAATAATATCAAGGGACTTAAACATCCACTTATATAATGGATATATCATCCAGGCAGAAAACAAACATAGAAACAAGGGCCCTAATTGAAACAATAGACCACATGGACCTAATAGACATATACTGGGTGTCCTACCCCAACAAAAAAGAATAAACGTTCTTCTCAAATGTTCATGGAACATTCTAAAGGATACACCACATCTTGGGATGCAAAACAAGTCTCAGGAAATTTAGCAAAATTCAAATTATAGAAAGCATATTCTATGACCACAAGGGTGTAAAACTAGAAGTGAAACAAAAAAATAAAACTAGAAGAACCACAAAGATATGGATATTGATTAGCATGCTTCTGAAAAACTCCTGGATCATTGATGAAATTAAGTATTATCTAGCAGCAAATAAAAATTCCAAGATGAGCTACCAGAACATATGGGATGCACCAAAAGCTGTTCTGAGAGGAAAGTTTATAGCTATACAAGTACACATCAAAAACCAAGAAAGAGTCCAAATTAAATGTCTACCTCACACCTGAGGGAACTAGAAAGGGGGAAAAACAAAACAAAACTAGAAATCAGCAGAAGAAAGAAAAATTAAAATAAGAGCAGAATTAAGTGAAATTGAAAACAAAAAGATCATTCAAAGATCAATGAATCCAAAAGCCAGTTCTTTGAAAAAAATACACAAAAATTGATAGACCCCTAGCAAGACTCAAAAAGAAAGAGGGAAAAACCCTAATAACAGAAATCAGAAATGAAAGAGGTGAGATCACAACAGACATCACAGAAATTCAAAGGATCATGAGTGACTATTCTCTATAAACCAACAAATTTGTTAATCATGAAAAAAATGGAAAGGTTTCTAGAATCTTACAACCTCCCAAAACTCAATCCGGAAGACACAGGCAACTTAAATAGATTGATCACAACCACAGAAACTGAAACAGTAATTTAAAAAATCGCCCTCAAAACACATGTCCATGACCAGAAGAATTCACTGGGGAATTCTACCAAACATTCAAAGAAGAGCTAATCCCTATCTTCAAACTCTTCCACAAAGTTGAAGAGAAGGGAAAATGCCCAAATACATTCTATCAGGCTAATATTAGCCTGATTTCAAAATTAGAACAAGGCAGCACCAAAAAAGAAAACTACAGATCATATCAGTGATGAATATAGATGCAAAATTCCTCAACAAGTTCCTGGCAAATAGAATTCAATGGAACATAAAAAAAATTATACACCATGACTAAGTGGGATTTATTCTTGGGATTCAAAGATGATTCAACATATGCAAATCAATAAATGTGAATCACATAAACAGAGAGAAAATAAAAAACCACATGAACATTTTAATAGGCACACAAAAAGACAAGGTTCAACACATATTCTTGATAAAAACCCTTGCCAAAATAGGAATAAAGGGCACATATTTCAACAAAATAAAAACCATATATGATAAACCCACAGTCAACATCATAATCAGTGGTGAAAAACTGAGAGACTTTCCCCTCGATCTGGAACAAGACAAGGTCGACCACTATCACCACTACTATTCAGCAAAATTCTGGAAGTCTTGGCCAGAGCAATAAGGCAAGAAAAGCACATTAAATGAATCCAAATTGGAAAAGAAGAATCAAACTACCATCATTTGCAGATAACACAATACTATACCTTGAAACCCCTAAAGATTCCACACAAAAAAAACTTCTAGAAACAATACATGAATACAGAAAAGTGGCAGGATATAAAGTCAACACACAAGAATCACTAGCATTCCTATATTCAAACCATGAATTAGAACAGAAGGAAATTAAGAAAGAAATCCCATTCACAATAGTACCAAGGCAGATCAAATACCTGAGAATTAGCAAAGGAGATGAATGACCTCTACAATGAAAACTCCAGGACCTTAACAAAAGAAATAGGAGACAAAAAGATGGGAAAAATATCTCATGTTTATGGATTGGAAGAATCAATGTAATAAAAATGGCCATATACAGATTCAATGTAATTCCTATCAATATCCCAGGACAGTTTTCAAGGAAATGGAGCCAACAATACTGAAGTTTGTATGGAACAATGAAAAGCTTTGAATGGCAAAGCTATTATAAGAGAAAAAAAGAACAGTAGAAGCATCACACTCCTGGACTTTGAACTGTACTACAGAGTGATCATCATCAAGACTGTGTAGTACTAGAACAAAAACAGACACAGTGATCAGATGAACCAAACAGAGAGCCCCCAGAAATAAAACCACCCCTATCTGGGCAGCTAGTCATTGACAAAGGTGTCAAAAGCATAGAATGGAGGAAGGAACGTCTCTTCAATAAATGATGTTGGGAAAACTAGAAAGACATCTGAAGAAAAAAAAGGAAACTAGACCACTTATCACTAAGTAAAAACAAATCAGTTCAAAATGGATCAAATATCTGGACATAAATGAAACTATAAAATACCTAGAACAAATTGTGGAGAAAGCACTCAATGACCTCAACCTCAAAGTGGTCTTTGGGAGAGGAACAATGAAAACGAAAGAAACCAATGCAAAACTAAACTCCTGGAACTACATCAAACTGAACAGCTACTGCACAGCAGAAGAAATCACCACTAAAACAAAAAGACAACTCAGAGAACTAGAGAAGATATTCATATATCAGATGAAAGCTTAATTTCCAAAATATACAAAGAACTCACACATCAACAATAAAAAGCAAACTGCAACATTGCTGATTAGAGCACTTTCTGAAAATATGTTCTACATCATCATCATCAGAGAAACGCAAATTAAAACTACGATGAGATAACATCTCACACCAGAGAGAATGGCCTATATTGAAAAGACTGTAAATAGCAGGTATTAGAGGGAGTATGGAGAAAAGGGAACACTTCCAGCTGTTTGTGAGAATGTAAATTTGTACAACCATTTTGGAAAACAGTATGGAGATTTCTCAAACAAATAAAGATGTATTTGTCATTTGATCCAGCAGTCCCACTCCTAGAAATATGCCCAGACTAAACAAAATCTCTAATCATAAAAAATATCTGCTCCCACCCACATATTCAGAGCAACACAATTCACCATAGCTAAGACATGAAAACACCATAATTCTCATCAACAGATGACTGGATAAAGAAACTATGCTATATACACTCAAAGGAATTATGTGCCAATTATATGTCAAAATTTTATTAGTATCATGAAGTGGAGAACATTCTTGCATTTTGTTGTTTTCTGGACTATTTTAAGACTAGAATTATATACTCCTTGAAAAATTTTAAAATATTGCCTATTCTGATTCTGACAGTACTTTATGCATAAGTTTATGCCTCAACTTATTTAGTAGTTGTATGTCTCTTCATATTTTCTAACTGTTTAGTTAAATTTGTTGTTATACAAGTTAACATATATTTGCATAGCCTTTCGCTTCTAACCAAGATGGAATAAAAGGAACCAGATTTATCTCTCATCTCAAACAATTGCTAATTGTTGACCAAATATGTAATGAAGGTTTTGAATGTACTGGACAGCAGACAGCAAAGATCAGTGACACCTGAGATGGAAAACAAGCAAGACAAGCACTCTGATCAACCAGTGTATGCCGGTGAAAGGATTTCCAGGTTGCAACTCAGGGTGAGAAATCACAGGCAGAACACAGAGGACTCAGAGTCTAGACAATAGAGCTGATTATTGGGAGACAAAGGTCACCAGAGTTCACAATCAGAGTACCAGAGAAAAAAATGCAGGGAACTCTCTAAAAGAAAAAAAAACAAAAAAAACAAAAAAAAAAAAAAACAGCTTAAGTGTGTGAGAAAACTACCTCAGGCTAAGGAAAGAATGACATGAAACTATTAAAAGGAATAATACTTCACTCACACAGGACTCAGAATAACGCCTGTTCCTATCAGGCAGTCAAGAAAACCTGTTAATTTGTGGGACTTTAGGTAGAGCACTCAGAAGAGTCTTGCTTTCATAGTGGAAAATAATTAGCTCCAGATTTAATACTGCTTTGCTGCTATCTACTAAATCTTAAAAGCAAGAACCAAAATAATCAAACGATGTTCACTGAACTTAACTGTACAGTGGAATAAAGCTGATTTTTTTTAAAGGAAAGGTGCAGGTGAGAATGAAGGAAAACAGAGGCAGACAAGCAGAAGGCAAGAGGAGGAAAAGGCATTTTATTTCGTCTAGTTGTGCATCTTGGTTTTTTCCCCCAGCCCCTGGTCTCTAACCAGGGATGTTGGGATGTATGTGGACTATGCCTGAAGAACTAGGCCATCAGGGTGCATCTAAATTAAGGAATTTTTAAGAATGCAAATTTACCCAGCATTAATATACAAATTTCACAAATTTGGTATCTGGTTAAAATTTTCTAAGTAAGCAAAGAAACAGGAAAATAAGATTCACAATGATGAAGAAAATCGAGCAACCAAAACCAACCTAGAATTGATACTGGTATAAGAATTAGGTAAAGATGTGAGAATAGTTAGTATAACTGTATTACAAAAATCAATAAAAATGATTAGCCTCGATCCCAGTGATTCTTATCAGGGATGATTTTACCCTCCAGTATACATTTGGCAATGTCTGAAGACTTATTGGCACAATATTGATGATATCCAACAGCTACAAGCCAGGAAAGCTCCTAAGTAATCTCATGAAAAGTCCCCCCCAAAGTATTATTCAGTTCAAAATGTCAATAATACTGAGGTTATGACTTATCAGAGACAGAAAGAGAGAAAACACAACTAACTATTATTAGTTATAAGAGAGATGGTATCATTATAGATTTACATGCATTAAAAGCATATTACAAACTAAAATTAGTAACTGTTAAACTTCAAAGTTGACATATTGAAAAATATAAATTACATAACTACTCAGAAGAAATAGATTACATAAGTCACAGTGTTTATTAGAAACATTAAATCTGTATATTAAAAAATTCTCTCATCAAAAGAATTTCAGATTTAAATCACTTTATTGGGAAATTCTACCAAACATTTAGAGTATATAATATTTATTGTGCAAAAATATTTCTGAAAAAAATTGAAGTAGAGCAATTCTGAAATTCCTCCTTGATTCATTCTATGAGGTCAACAGTAAGCAAAACCAATCATATTATTTTTAAAAACCTTAAGTTAATATGTGAAATGCAAAAATTCATAATAATAATAAGTAAATCAAATCCAAAAGCCTATGAAGAAAATCTTTCATAGACAAGAGAGATCTATGCCAGGAATGCAAAATTGGATTAGCATTTAATCAGTGAAAAAAATCAATTAATGTAATTCACCTTGTTAACAAGCTGAAAAAATGGACAATATTCTTAATAGAGGCAAAAATTGGCCACATCTAATATTTATTCTTGATGAAAAACTTTCAGCACATTAAAAATAGAAGGGAACATTTTTAACTTGTTCTTGGTAAAAGACAAATATAAAAATATATAGCTAACATATACTTAAGTAAAAGAAAAAGTACTTTTATACTTAGGTAAGAAGCAAGCAAAGATGTCATATCTATTCAACATTGTTCTGGAGGATCTAATCAGTGCAACAATGGAAGAGCCAGCATACCTTTCCTACACAACACAAATAAAGAACTGCTCACTCAGGAAACCACAGAGAGAGAGTGGGAAATCTTTGCTTCTCTTTTATTAATAATAAGTTTGCATCTCCCTCCTTTCCAAGCAAGACTGGTGTTGGAGGAAGTCAGGTAAAACAGAAGGTTTAAGATCCAGAATCTTATAACCTAATATCTAAAACATCCTTGTTTTAATAAAACAAAATAAAATCACTCATAATATCCAGGACTAGACATATCTCAAGTCAAATGAAAGATGATCAATAGGTAACAAAACTTCAATTACAAAGATAATAGAATTATAAAGATTTAAACGTGGCTAGAGCAATTTCAAACACATTCAAAATAAATGAAAAATATAAAGTCACAGCAAATAACTAAAAAAGAACCAAATGGAAAATTTGGAACCTAAAAGACAAAAAATGAAATTAAGAAATTAACTGGATGGTTCTAGCAAAATAGAGGAAATAATCAGCAAATTAGAACACAGAGCAATAGAAAATACCCACTATGAAAAACAGAGAAAAAGTGGATGGAAAAGAAGAACAGAGTTAACAGACTTGTGTAACTAAAACAACAAAAAATCTATGTTATTAGAATTCAGGAACTAGAGAAGAGGGCAAAGGTGGAAAATGACTCAGAAGAAAATAACAGCTGAAATTTATATAAATTTGAAAAAGAACTTACACCTACAAGTTGAAAAACGTGAGTTAATTCCAGATAGGATAAACCTAAAGAAATATACACCAAGGTTCCTCATAGCTATGTATCAGATAAATTACTGAAAACTGGAGACAAAGTGTTTCTGAGAAAAATTTTGAAAGCAGCATGAAAGAAATAGTACCTTAGCTATAAGAGAAAAACAATCAAATGACAGAATATTTCTCATCAAAAATATAGGTCAGAAGAAAATATTTCAAATACTGAAAAAGAAAAAAACTTTCAACCCAGAACCCTATATCCAGTGAAAATATCCTACAGAAATAAGAGGTAAATCCAGATATTCTGAGATGAAAGAAAGTTAAGAAAATTTACTATCAGAAGATCTAGTCAAAAAGAAAGGCTAAGGGAATGTCTTTAAAGAGAAAACAATAAAACGAACCTTAGAAAATAATTGTGACAGCTAATTTAATGTCAAAGTGACTGGATCACAGTACTGAGATATTTGGTCAAATACAATTCTGAATTCCTGTGAAGGTGTTTTCTGGATGCAATTAATGTTTAAATTTGTTGACTTTAAGTGAAACCAATTGCCTTCTCTTATAAAATCTTATCCAATCAGTTGAAGGCCTTGTAGAACAATGGTCAGCCTCTCCTGAGTGACAATGAATTCTGCCAGATCACCTTTGCACTGAAAATGCAACTCTTCCCTAGGTATCCAATCTGTCAGTCTATCTGGCAGGTTATGAACTTACCTATCTTCCACAATGGCAAGAATCAATTCCTCAAAGTAAATCTTTCTTTTGGTTATCCTTCTGTTTCTCTGGAGAACACTGATTAATACAGTTTAGTACCAGACATAGAGTGCTGCTATAACAAATACCTAAATATGTGGAGGTAGTTTTGGAACTGGGTAATGAGTAAGACTGGAAGAATCTTTTAGAAAAAGTCTAGATTGCCTTGAAGAAATTGTTGTTAGAAATACGAATATCAAATAAAGATGCTTCTGGTAAGAACTCAAATGGAAATAACGAAAATGACACTTGGACACTGAAGAAAAGGCAATCCTGCTTAAAATGAAAAGAAATTAGACTGAATATATCTTGTTATTTGGTAAATGTAAAAAAAGATTAGCAAAACAGATATCTATTTGAGACGTCTAAGCGAAGTATTGAAAGTGCATCCTGGTTTCTCCATACTGTTTACAGTAAAATGCAGAAGAAGTGATAAATAGAAGGGGCAAAAAAAAAAAAAAAAGGAACTAACAAATAAACACACCTAATATTTTATGCAATGTAAGAAAAAATGAAATTTTTTCCTCTAAGATCAGGAAAGACAAAGAGGCCAGCTCTCACCAGTTCTAGTCAATATAGTACTAGAAGTCTGAGCTAGAGTAATTAGGCAAGACAAAGAAATTAAAAATATCTAGAGTGGAGGAAAAAAGTGAAGCTACCACTATTTTATGATGACATGATCTTATATATAGTAAATCCCAAAGAGTCATTCACTATAGCATTGGAATTAGTGATATCAGTAAAGTGACAGGTTACAAAATCAATTTATAAAAATCAATAACATTCCTTTTCACTAGATGAATCTAAAGAGAAATAAAATCATCCAATTCACAGTAACATCAAAAGCAATAAAATAATTTAAATGAATTTAACCAAAGAAGTGAAATATCTGTACAATGGGAGCTACAAGACTTGATTGAAGGAAATCAAAGAAGATCCAAGCAAATGAAAATAAATACTGTGTCCACGGACTGGAAGAATTAATATTGTTAAAAAGACTATGTAAGAGAGACTAAATAAGACGGCAACAGTTGAGGTCATTCCACGACTGTTAGCTAAGGAAGGCATGGGAACTTTCCAGAGATGACACTAGTGGAGAGCTCCTTAATACCCCAGCAGCTCATTGAAAGTAGCCATGGCATGGGGAGGACCCAGAGGAACGGACCGCTTTGGGGAATTACAAGGTGGATGTGAGAGGTGTGCAATCATGCTATAGCAGGCATGACTACTGCAAGAAGGAAGTGGGATTTTGCCACCACAGCTGCAGTGTCTACAGGCAAAGTCCACAGGCAGAGAGGGCAGCAGGTATGAGTCAAGTTCCATGGAGAGAGGAGTGAAGATTGCTGGTGGAAGAAAAAAGTGGGCACTTGACTTGAAAAAAAAACTCAAAAAGAGGGACTTTGTCGCAGCACAGCAAAGGGTACAGAAGAAGGATGGCGCTCCTCCCTCCCCCACACCTTGAGACTCAGGCTCCAGTAGAGGGGCCCTCCAGTAGTGCAGTCTGTGGACTGCAGGACCCAGTTCTGGTTGTGCGGAGAGGAGGGCTGGCCTAGGTGCTGCCAACAGGAACAAGGCCCCCACTACCAACAGCTATCTAAAACAACTTCTTAGCTCCCCCAACCCATGCACCCTAGCCCCACCCCGCAACAGCAATTCTTCAATCCCTGCCTGACACAGCAAAAAATGCACTGCAAAGGCCTGTAAGGGTAAAGCAACAACAAACGAGACTGTCCCCTGGTAAAAAAACAAAAAAGTAGCAGTTCATCAACAATGACCCATAACATATAGGTAAAAAGAAAGCAATATACTTTGAAATTTCAAGGCATTATGGAAACACAAGAAAATGACAGCTCATTAGAAATCAATTTTGAAAACATGAGAAATTGTCTATTTCTGATAGATAAAAAATTCAAAACTGTGATATAAAGAAATTCGGAGATTTAAAAACTCAGAAAAATAAGTCAATGAATTCTAAAATAAAATTTAAGAAACAGAAGGCAGAACCTGAAGTTTAAAAAAATAACTAACAGAGATTCAGCAAGGAAAAAAACGCCATAAAGGAGATCAAGCATACACAGAAAGATATGAAAACAGAATTTACAGAACGTAGACACAGAGAAATATATTTGAAGTGATGGATCCAATCAAAATCTGAATGCAACAATGTATGCAAACTTCCTGAGGATGAAGGCAACAGTGATAAGCATACTCAGGGAAATCAAGAAAACAGTAGAAGAAGAAAAGAAGACCAACAAAAAAGAGAGAAAAGAAATGGGAGCAGCTCAGAAAAGATGTAAAAGAAATAAAGAATGCAATAGCTGACCTAAAGAATTCAACAGAGGGACTCAAGAATAGGATGGATGAAGCCTCTGATAGAATCAGTGAGCTAGAAAGTAGGGCAGAAAAATGCACTCAAGCAAACCAGCAAAGGATAAAAGAATGTTAAGAAATGAAGACAGCATTTGAGACCTATGGGATAACATCAAAAGGAAAAACATTTGTATTATAAGGGTCCCAGAATGAGAAGAGAGAGAAAAGGGAGCAGAAAATGTATTTCAAGAAATAATATCTGAGAATGTCCCTGAACTAAAGAATGAAGCAAGCCTGCAGACCCAGGAAGCTCAGAGTCTCTAATAAAAGAAACCCAAGCAGACCTACAACAAGACCTATTGTCATTAAAATGACAAAAATACAAGCTAAAGAAAGAATCTTAAAAGCATCCAGAGAAAACTGAGTCACATACAAAGGAGTCCCCATAAGATTGTAAGCAGATTTCTCAACTGAAATTCTACGGGCCAGGAGGCAAAGCCATGATATATTCAAAAGAATGAAAGAAAAGGACTTTCAACCTAGGATACTATACCCTGTGAGAGTATCATTCAGAACTGAAGGAATGATTTTTTTTAAAAAGCTTTTCTGATAAGCAAAACTTAAAGGAATTTATCACCACAAATCCAGTTCTACAAAAGTTTCCAAAAGATGCTGTATAAAGTATAGAGAAACCCCACTTAAAACCCCATTTTAAAAGCGGGGAGGAGGAAAAGAGAACAAAATATGGATGGTTAGAATGCGTGGAACACTATCCTATTTCAAAATAAAAATAGGGAATAAACATAGAATTCTTACTGCTAACTTCAGGGTAACCTCAGAATATATCTCCAGGGGGAAACACAAAGAAGAAAACAAAAAGGGGAAACCAATCAAAGCACAATCATCCTCAACCCACCTACGAACAGAAAGAGAAGAACAAAGACTGTCTGGAAAAACACACAAGAGACAAATTACAAAATGACACTAAATAGCTACACATCAATAAACACCTTAGACATTATAATTTTTATTGCAGAGTTCTCCAGCATTAATTTTATCCTAGGCATTTTATCTTTATTGCTACTGTGAATGAGATTTCTTTCCTGGTTTCTGTCTCATTGACTTCTGTTTTTTTTGCCTATAGGAACATTACTGATTTTTATGTGTTGATTTTATATCCTGTCACGTTGCTTTATTCATTTATTATTTCTGGAAGTTTATTGGTGTTGTCTTTGGGATCATCTAGGCATAATATCATAATATCTGCAAATAATGATAGCTTTATTTCTTCTCTAATTGGGATTCCTTTAATATTCTTTTCCTGCTTTATTTTTCCAGAACTATGCTGAATAGCAACAAAGAGAATGACCATCCTTGTCTTGCTCCAGATCTTAAAGAAAATTCTTTCAGTTTTTTGCCATTGATTATGATATTGACTGTGGGTTTGTCATATATAGGATTTGTTATGTTGCTGTATGAATCTTCTATTCCTATTTTCGTTAGGGTTTTTGTCATGCATGGATGTTGAATTTTGTCAAGTGCTTCTTCTGTGTCTACTGCTAGATCACATGATTTTTTATTTTCCTTTTCTTGATGTAGCATGTTAATTATGTTCATTGCTTTGCAAACAACAACAGCAAAGGTAGGAAAAACCTCTAATATACTGCAGAAGTCTTCATTTCTAGAAGGCAAGAGGAATAAAAGCAAGCAAGCAGAATTTGTTAAGATACAGTACTTGTAAATTTCAAGAAGCAGATCAAAAAACAGGTTCTTGTTCAAGTGGGTGGATTTATTTACTGCTAAATATTTCTGCATAAAATGTATGTACACATGAATGCTACTGTATCTGAACCATGCATGTGGGAGGTAACATAAAAAATGAAATTTTTAGTGGTGAACTTACTGTCATGTATAGTCATCGACTTAGAATGATGCAGGCCTGAAACTTAAAATGATGTTACTTCTATTAAAATGTATCTCAAATTCAAGAAAAAGAAAAAATATGAGTGTAATTTATATTTACAAAATAAAGGGAGAAATTTTTAATTAAAAATGACTACAATGTTGTGAACAAAAGAAATAACAAATATTACTATAAAATGACATAGAAATAATAGTACTTTCATGATTCAATGCTATATTCCTGGCCAACAAGTACCAATTAAGTTTTGGATATGCATACTGTTCTGGCACAGTGGCTGAGATCCTGACTGATGAAGCATTAGTCTCAGTTATTGACAAACACTCGTCTTAGGAAAAAGTTGATGGATTGTGTGAAGAAAACTCTAACAGAAATTTTGGCAATATAAAAGGACAAGGCAGCAGCATCTACAGCCAATTAAAAATCAAAGTAGGAAGGATCTTACTGGCAAGGACTGGGGTGCACACATTGTACACAGCTGTCTCCAAACAACTGTTAATTAGTTACTAACTTATATTGAAGCAATTATTGTGAAAATTTTCAAATATTTTTGCATATACCAGTTTGCGAAATAGGGCTAAAGGAATTTTGTGACTGTGCAGGAGTGGAATACAAAAAACTATTATAACACGTTAATACCAGAGCTTTGTTAATGCTGGCAGCCATTGAAATAATGGTGGCTTGATAATTATTTTTGTTCTCAAAACCACTGTCCAGGATTTGTAGGGCAATTCTTTGACAGCGATTATGGCAAAATGTATTTATGCTTTGTACATGGGTAACTTAGCCTTTTCAACAAAGTGATTTGGGTTCTAAAGGAGGGCCGTGTCAGTACAGCAGATATCAAACTAGAAATACAAGCCCTGTTAAAAATACTGGAGAAGAGAAAAAGTGTAAGTTTGTACCTCAGCAAAGACATGGCTGAGAAAACTTGAGAAAATGGTAAAAACATTGAAAAATTAAAGGGGAGTTTTTAAAACTTTTATGAACAATACCTAGACCTATGGAAAGAAAACTTTGGACCGGCATAAGACTTTGCATGGTTAAATCCTGGGAATATATCTTCCCAGCACTGACCAGTCCACAATTAAGATAAACCAAAAGATTGACAAGCAAGAATAAACATTGATCAATTATGTGAAGAGGTGGTGATTGCAAGGATCTGGGTTGGGGGGAAGTTTTTCTAAGGTAGAAACCTAGGCAGTACAAAAGTTTTAAGTATGAAGAAAAATCATAAGACATTTTTGTTCATTGCAAAGAAAGACATATTAGCAAAAAAAAAAAATTAACATATAGCATATATTCTATAATAGAATAAATTCTTGTCTTTCTAGTACTTCTACAGCAGTACAACAAAAGTTTTTTGTGATAAAATATGGTCAGAAAAGGGGCAATATGCTGGCATCAACAGTCAGGCATCACCTGACGACTAAAATGAATTTCTCAATAAACTGCACAGTTTCATGATAAAATTAAAAAGAACAAACATCTCAGAAACACAGTTCAAAAAAAAGTATGGAAGTATTGGTGATTGAATAAAATATTACCTACCCATTAAAACATACTTAATATATCTGTAACTGTCACTGTTGTGATTGACAATATTTTACATTTTTCTGCTGGTGATCATAGCTGCTTTGTATGTCCGCTGTTTTTGTTCCCTGTCTTTCTGTCTATTGGTTCTTATTAAAGTTCCTTCTAAGTTATAAATGATAAATATAAGTCATACATCTCGCCGGCTCCCAATATCACTTCAGGCCTTGCCAAGAATGGGCCCAACATCAGAAGAAAACAAATGTACAATAAAATCTCTCCCATATTCCCAGATATTAGGAAAGGTAGGCTTACTCTGCCCGGGCACCTTACACAATGGGTTTTTTCAGATCTTGCGTGACACTCAGGGGCTTCACCAGGTTTTTGCTGATGTGGGATGGAAGGCCCCGAAGAGGGTCCCGGTGCATACACACACCCAACAGAGGTAGCTCCCAATTACCTGACAGAGATAGAGGTTTTCCCAACAGGGGTGTTATACACGCCCACATAGACACCCATTGCCAGTTGGTCCTTGTTTCAACTCTGAAAGCTAAGTTAAGTATGTATACTTAATGCCTAAAAAAGGAGCATCTTTAATCAAGCATATTAGAAATAAAAGCTAGAGATTCATTCTTCTAATTATTGTAGAAAAATAAGATAACCTATTTAATTTTTCTTCAGTTTGGTCCAATAGATTGATGCTATATAAATGATCTTAAAGCAGAAATGAAAAAACATGCTGTTATTTAATATGCTTTTTACATTGTTCTTTGAAACAAATACTGTTTCTTTTAAAAAAGAGAAAGAAGATTCAAATACAATAAAAAGTGAAAGAGTAGATATTACAGTTGATATTGGGGAAATACATAAGATCACAAGACAACTATTAACAATTATGTACCAACATATCAGAAAACATAGCAAAAATGAATACATTCCTAGAAACACACAATCTGTAGAGACTGAATCAGCAAGAAATAGAAAACAAGAACAGACTTCCAGGAAGAAGAATGAATCCATAATCAAAAATCTCCCAACAAAGAAAAGCCCAGGACCAAGCGTAACTGGTGAATTCCATCAAACATTTAAACAATGAACAGCAATTCATCCCGAATTCTTCCACAAAAATTAAGAGGCAGAAACACTTCCAGACTCATTTCATGAAGCCAGTATTATACTGATATTAAACCAGATAAGGGCACTACAAGAAAAGAAAACTACAGGCCAATATTCATGATGAATAAAAAGCAAAAATTCTCAACAAAATATGAACAATTTGAATTCAAGGCTCATGAAAAGAGTTATACACTATGCCAAGTGCAAGATGGCTTCAACATGTGCAGATCAGTGAGTGTGCTATTCCCCATTAACAGAAACAAAAGGTAAAAATCGCATAATCACCTCAATAGTTACAGAAAAGCATTTGTCACTCTTTCGTGACAAAAACTCTTAACCAATTGGGCATAGAAGGAATATATTTCAACAGAACAAATTCACAATTGAAATCGACAATCCCAAAGAAGACAGGGAGCAGAGAAGCAGAACCACCGCCCCAGTTAACCGCACAGCAGAGCCCCACTTTCGGACTTGATGAGAGTGAGCAAAGCAGGAGCAGCTGAGTCTGCAGATGGCCAGGCGCTGACTTTTCACTCCCAGAGAGTGGGGCGCAGCAGTCCCTGCAGGCAGCCCTCCCCACAGAACAATGCCAGCCTTGGGATGACCATATCAAGAGTAGAAAAGGAGCAACTGTAGTTTCCACACACTGCTAATGGTTATTCAGTTGGTTCACCGCTTTTGGAAAGTTTTTAGCGGTATTCAGTAAACCTGAGCATGTACATGTCTCAGCAATTCTCACTTCGATGTGTAGGCATTCAAGGAAAAGAAAATGTGAAGAATGTGAAAATGTAAAGAATCTAGCCAAACTAACTTTCTAATATAAAGGAGAGAACCTCTTAGCAATATTTACATATTTGGGAAACAATTGTGTTAATGACTATTTCTTGAGGAGTCTACTGGAGCATGAGCTTCAAACCATCGAAACGACTTGAGAGATCTTTATGTAAATACTGCTGAGGAACATGAAGTGCGTAGTTACTTAGAAACTGAGAAGAGACGGAGGTTATAAGGAAGAAAATATAGCAGTAATGGACAACTTTTTTAAGTAGGGAAAGAAAATGCGCAAAAAATAATTTTATTATTTCTAGCTTATCCTGGACTGGTGTGTGTATAAGCAAATAAGTACCCACATGATAGTCGAATTCTATTATCCTCTACCCACTTGGGAGTTACTCTAAATGTGGAGGAAAAGCTTAAGATTTAAGACAGAAGTTCCGTGAAACTCTGTGGCTCAGTGACTAAGGAGCAGGCCATGTAATAGTCAAGGAATTGGGGAGAAGAAAAGAGACAGAAGAACCTAAGTAAAAAAATTTTGAATTGAATTTGACTTTATGAGGGTTTAAAAATATATATATTTATTCTAGTATTTTAAAATACTTTTTTTTATTCAAAACATATTTTAAAATATATTCATTCTACTGACAAGGCATAGTCATAATGATCTACCCAGCTGCAATGAGACACCTAGCCCCAGGGTGTGCTCTTTCACTTAAAGGGAGTCAAATTTCTTAAAGAGGGAGTCAAGCTTTCTTAAAGAAATAGTTAATTCCAGGACTTGAACAAGAAATGCATAAAATAAGCCCAGTAAATCTTGCCATGGTAATAAACTATCAAAAAACACAAGAGTTTGATGTGCCCTGGTGACTTAGTGGTTAAGCCTGCAGCCTCCGTTCGATGCAGACCACATATATTCCCAAGGACCCAAGTTTCAAGACCTTAGAGCCGGGGAAACAACAAAAATGAACAGTTAAATAACATAAATAAACGCTTCTTCCTCTCTCTGCCTGCTCATCTTCATTCCTGCCTGGAGCTTCCCTAGAAAACAAATTACAAGAGTTTTATCAAAACACACAGAAACAACTTGAAGAAGCTTCTACTGGTCAAAGGGATAAAGGGTGATTGTCAGCAGGATTAAAAAATTAAAATATTTTAAATGGTCCATAAACAAGAGAGTTTATCACTCTGAAGAAAATGTACTAATTTAGGAAAGACATTTTATATATATATATATATATATGAAAAACATTATATATATATAAATGCATTTTTTTTTTTCTTATTCCTGGCCTCAGGTCTTAAATCCACTGGATCCACAGTCCTCATATCCCCGGGGCAAGGGGTGGTGGGGTGGACATTTTATGTTCCTATCTATGCCAGTGTGTTTTCTGAAATTTTACGGTAATTATTTTCACTCTAATATAGAATGCAAAATATATGAGTTCATAATGACTCCTTAAGAATCTGGCTATCTTTGAAGTATAATAGGGAATCAACTTATTATTAAACTGGGCTTTCTAAAGTAGGGAAAGAATGAATCATTAGCCTGATTTTCTTTTAGACGTTTTTCTGGATATTGCTGAGTGTAACTACACATATTCTAATTTTCCCTCTTTCCTTTGCATTTAAATTACTGTGTAGACTTCATCACATTCAGGTTTGAGATGTTGGGTCAGATTACATCATAATAATATGTTTCTGAACAAAGACCCAGTTTCTTCCATAAATAAAACACAAAGTAAAAATGATGCGAGAGGGAGAATCTTTAGATTAAGAGGTTTAAATTAATACTTTAAACCTATAAAACTAAGCTTTATTCTATAGAGATAGACAATTGTGTGGTAAAGTTATAAAGCAAGAAGTATCTGTATATTATCTGAAAAACAGATAAAGCCTCTGTCTTCCCTCTAGAGAAATGGGGGGAAATAGTGGGCTTCTGGGTATCCGATCAAGTTTTGTTCCTTGAGATGGGTGGCAGTTACAAGCTTTTGCTATATAATAATTATTTATTATAGACATAGGTTTTGTGTGATTCATATATCTATGCTATATTTCACAATAAAAATCAGACAAAATTGTCAAGATAGTGATTAATTTTACAGAAGTTTTAAAAAAGCCAAGAAGGTTGATGACACCTGCTGGAATTCTCATTTTGGGTCTAAGTGGTGGTTCTATGGGTGAATATAAAGAGAGGCCAAAATAAACAGCCATGATTTGTTCCCGCTTCTATATGTCTGCTTTACTTCAATAATAAAACTTATTTTAAAAAAATAAAAGAAAGCACAGGAGAGTTGTCCAAAGTCACTGCTTAATTTACCGTTCGTTTTCTATTTTAGGAAATGTTGCCTTTTGGTATCATCTGTGTCATGGGAGAAATACATAATTTCATACTCGATTTAGAAGGAGTCCAGATGCTGTTACATTATTTAGTTGGCACTGTGTGGGAGTGTGACTTAAAGAGAGACTCTCTGTGCCAGAAATTTCTTTGCAATATGTCATGTTAAACAGCAATGGTTTGTGTTTTAAATTTTGCCTAATTTTTTTTTTTTTTTTAGTATTTGAATTCTTAGTGTAAACTCTAAGAGCTATCTGCAAGGAATCTCAGCCTTTCTTTTTTCTCATGTTCTTCATTTTTGGAGATAACATCACAGTGTATAGAGAGAGGACCCTGTTACTTCCAAGTCCATAGATTCATCTGGGCTGGGAAATGTCAAATCAGCACCTGAATAAATAAAACACGAGCCGATTAGTGCAGGCTTATGTGACCTGTCAGCATCATTAGGCTTTGCTGTGCACAGGAAGCCAGCTGGTATAAGGGCCTTTAATAATGATGGCTTCTCTCTCGAGAGCCTAACAAATCCAGGCTTTGCTTTTTGAGTAAGCATTCTAATGTTTGCTTTCCAGGCCAGGGTCTCACTTCATTTTTAGGTTGCTGTAATTCAAACCCTGCCCTTCTAGGAGTCTCCCACCCTGCTGTGAATGGACTCGCCCAACTAGATTCCACAGTGGAATTTAACTCCACAGACCTAACACGCAAAATGACTAAGCAGCTGCACAATCTACCAAGGCTTACATCCCTGATGTTAGTATTCTCAAAGGTCATTTCTGCGAGGACTCCTTTGTTTAAGTGGATAAACTCACTAAATTCACAATGCAAGCTCAGACTGAATATCAGTGCTTACGAGTGTGGAGATTAGGAGCGTGTTCCTGGACCCAGACAGCCCAGATTCAAACCCCAGCCATGTCACAGGCCCTCTGTGTGACCCTGGAGAATTTACTACAGTTTTCTGGCCCTAATATCATCTATCAGGATTCAGGCGAGAATTAAATAGTATTATTATATAAAAAGTACAGCTAGCCATGCATGTAGTAAGCACTCGGAATGTTTGTGCTGATTATTGCTATTATTATTAGCTGTGTGAGCTTTCACAAGTATCTTAATGCTTCTGTGCTTAGTTTCTGATCTACAAGCTGGCTATTATAAAAACAGTATGTTACATATATATAAGTACTGTATAAGTGTTAATAAGTGTAAGTATTATAAGTATTGAATGAGTTCATTCATGTACAATATGTAGTAAATCGCAGGGAGGGGACAAGAGTCTTTCAATGGCAGCACAAGAGGGGTGCATATAGACTTGTTGCTCTTTGTCACCATTAGGAGAGACCCGATGGCCACCAGAAGCAAAGTGTTGGAGCTAATTTCACTCTGTCTCCTCTTTATAGAAGTCAAGCACTTTTCCATCCAGTGCTCTATCTTCCTTGGCCACTTCAATACAAAGATGCAGTGGACAGAAGTGTTTGAACTCCGATTCCTGGTAACTGGCAGAGTGATCATCTTAGTTATCTTCTATGCAGTTGGAGGTTTTCTGGGACTGGCAACCATATATGATGCCTTACTCGTCTGGTAACTGGCGCACCGTACTCTGTTTCACAATAAGTCAGCAAGTCATGAGTTGTCACACACAAACTCGATGAAGGAAAATGCAAATACACTTGAGATCCTAGACATGAGCTAGACGAGGCTTTTGAGGGGAGAGGGAAGCATGTTCTCTGCATTAGAAGAGAGGGCACGGTAGCATTTAGGTGTCTGGGAAGTTAACAGGGACAGAATTTCCTTTATTTTTCTTTCTTTCTTTTTTTTTTTTCTTTCCAGAAAAAAAGGTCATTCTTCAAAAAGTTGAAGATGAAAATCCCATATGATTCCGCCATCCTGCTTTTGGGTACATACAAAAACACTCATCACAGAGCTTATTCACCCCCATGTTCATTGCAGCCCTATTCACAATAGCTAAGAACTGAACACTACCTAAGTGCCCCACGTCAGGTGAATGGATAAAGACGATGCAGTGCATATAAAATGGAATACTACACAGCCCTTAGAAGAGATGAAATCCTGTCATGTGAATCAACACGCATGGAACTAGAGGGAATTATGCTAAGTGAAATAAGTCAAAAGAAGAAAGATAGATAACAAGTAACCTCACTCATAGGTGGAATGTGAATAGACAAAAGAAAGGAACAGATGAAGCAAAACCAACCCTTGGACACTTGCAACAGAACTGATATTACCAATAAGAAATGGGATAGGAGGGTGGAATGGGGAAAAATGGTGGTGGAGCCCACTAGACAGTGGTGAACAACAGTTGGTGATTTGGTGGAGGGCAGGGTGTGTTGACATAGATCTGAAGAATGGGGAACCATACATGAGTTTATTTTAATGTGTAGAATAAGTTACTACAAGAAAAAAAAACAAAAACATTTTTTGAAGGCCAATAATGTGCATCCTGATGTCTCGGTCACTAAGCTGTTCATCAGAGAACTTAAACTAAAACCACAAAACATACATTTACATGCCCATTATAATGGATTAAAAACAAAAAAGACAACGATTACCACGTGTTGGTAATTATATGAAACAACTGACACTGGTGAGAATGTGAAATGGTACAAATACTTTGGAAAAATATTTGACATTTGCTTAAGAAGTAAATATATACTATGATACAACTCACCTATAGGAGAACAGGTAATTAGAGACAATGTGTAAATTTTATTTACAGAAATAGTTGGTGGTCAAAGCTATTAGATCAAAGCGTCATGCCACTAGTCTAAAACATCTTTTTGTGCCAGAGAGAAAAGAGGTGCTTAAAGGATAAAAGAAACATATCTCACTGATCCGGTCTGGGACAATGTGAACATTAATGATTAAGTAGCAGATTAAAACATTAAGTAAAATAGGAGCCAGGAGTCATACACACACACACACACACACACACATATATAAACTTTCGTACATAAATAAGAAAGGAAAACTCAAGCTTACAGTAGAATGTCAACTAATATGTGTAGAAGGAATAATGGAATTAGAAAATCACTACTTAGCACCAGGAAATTCGTACAAAATGCTAACCATAAAATACTTACTGAATTTACAGCAGAAAAACATGGCAGACACGATTTTAACCAAGTGATAAATGTTAAAATATGTGCCTCCTCATGCAATGTACTGCCACTTTCGCGATAGTCCTAAAAAATAATATAATATGGATATAATTATGAGGAAATATCAGACAAACAAAAACTGAGGTACATTCCACAAATTAAGTTGACCGTGCTTTTCAAAACTGTCAAGTTTAGAAAAGCCAGAGTAAGACTGAGGGGCGATTCCAAATTGAAGGAGACTAAAAGATTAAACCACCAAATGTAACACAAGATAATTGGATCGGATCCTGACATAGTCCTGGACATCGTGGGGATCACTAGTGACATTTAAAGATCTGTAGATTAGAGGGAAGTAATGTCCCAATGTTAATTTCCTCCCTTGATGGGTAGTCTGGTGTTTCAAGAGACTGTTCTTGCTTTTAGGAAACATTAAAAGTTAATGGGTATAAATCTGTAATTTATCCTCTAATGCCTCAGAAGAGAAGATTATTAGCATATAGTGATACCCCTCTTACCCCCAGGTTTGCTTTTCCAAGACTACAGAATACCTGTAATCAATCGTGATCTGAAAATAGTAAGTGCAGTACGATATTTTGAGAGGGTGCATGCAGGTAGGTGACTCAGGCATTAAGTCTGCAGCTGCTGTGTGGTTCATGCAAAGGCTAAGGACCTGAGTTCCTGACATGAAGCTGGGGGAAGAAATCAAGAAGAATAACTACACAAATAAATACATGCTTCTTCTGCTGCCTGCTTACATGCCTCCCTTTCTGCTTGCACCTTTCCTTTACAAATAAATAAATAAACAAATAAATATCCACGTGCTGTGATGGAGCCCTTCTGCCTGTGACGAGCACACGGGAGTGCTTCATGATTCTCACCACACCACATATGTCCTCAATGCCCAAACCTCAATAAACCCTGTTCAGTGAGAGAATTGGGCTGCAACACTAGCACATTGCTATGAAAGTTCCCAGATGCTTATATTCAGTTTTGGAAACTGACCACAGGCCACAGACTGACAGTGTAGAGCACACTTGGAATGGCACCAGTTTAAGCTGTATTTTTGGTGTTTTTGCTGAGGCAGCTCAGCCTGTATCTTAATATTACCATTTCGTAAATATGTTATACTTCCTTATCTGATTTGAAATGTCCCTTTTACATAATCAAATCCTCATAGAAACTCAACCTGATTCTGAGTCTTATTATTTTACTCAAATCATCTTCATTAATATTGCATTGTTTTGATTATTGTAACTTTAAAAGATATTTTACTCAGTACTCATCATTACAAGATTTTTGTAAAGTCTGTCCATTTTTCTCTCTGATAATCTTTAAAACACCTTTTCAAGTGAGAAAATACAAGCTTATATTTTAATTGACCTACATCAGTCAATTAATTTAGAGAAAAATATTTAATCTTCCCTTCCTAGACTATGTATTTTAATTTACATGTCCTTGTATTTTCTCCAAAAAAGTTTTATAGCTTTCTTTCTTTAGGGCTATTCTCTTCTTGGAGTCCTACTAGATTTGGATATTTGCAAAGTCATTAACAAACACTGGAAGGATGAATGAATGTACCAGCAAGGTCCAGCTTAAGTGTGAACTGTGACAGTGACAGAACCCAGACAAAAGTGGGTCCAGTTAGATTAAAGAATAAACATCATAGGATATACTCATTTTAGCAATGCCTAGCAGGTTGACTTCTAAGCATATCATTAATCTGTATTTGATATGGTTATTTGGAAAACACTGCAACTCTTGGTCTTACTGGTAGTTATGAAACAGACACTCCTCAATGATACACACTTTAAATTTCTATAATGTTATGACGCTATGTTCCTGCCAAAAAAATTAAAATTAAAATTACTCATCCCCAACCTCTTCATGTTTTATCACAACTGCATGCAAGGTTTAAAACTACCAGACATATCCTTGGTGTCCTTAATTCAGGAAATCTGGTGGATGTAACTCAAGTGAAATACAGTCTTTTTCCTATTAAAAAAGAGGAAAAGAAAGTAGTGACAGGGCAGGGGACAAACCCAATTAGGCTCTTCAGATTGAAGCAGAAGGAAACTAGAAATGCATTATGGCAGCATTTTCAAAATTCCTCCATCAACACACTCAACACAACTTGAAAGGATCTACATTTATCCAAGTTCCCTAAGTGTTGATATTTTTCCTGCACTTGCAAGTCACTTCTAAAATCACCACTTTATGCCAATCAATGTCATTGTTCTATTAAAAACTGGAATCAGTAGACTTTGTACTGTTTTGATTCATGGAAGAAATACTCATTCTTTGAAGGGAAAAAAAACCCAAAAACCTCACTTGCTGAATAAGTCTCAAGACAAAGACAGTGTTCAATCAAGGGACATGTCCAGGAAATAAAACTGCTCCATTTGGAGACGAGAAGTTCTCATTTAAGGGATTATTAGAGTATGATTGGTTTGCAGTGTTTCACAGCAGAGTGAGGTTGCTGAGAGGGCAGAAGGAATTCATCACTGTGCTCACTCTCCCAGGGAAGAAACTGACGTGAGTGAAATCAGTGACTTGCCCCAGGCGTCTCTGAGAGCAAGTGTCAAAGTCAGGAACTGAATGCTGGGTGCTGACTCCAGGCTGCCGACCTGTCAGAGACTCACTGTGCGTACCACCTGTCATACTCATGTGCCATCTGAGTCAACTTGGAAGTTGTGTATATCACTTCTGCTCACATTCATTAGCCAAAGCAAGCTGCATGCCATTGAAGCAGATACATAACCCTCTCACTGGGAGATTTGTGAATGAGAGTTGTGAATAAGTAGAAGCAAGATTATAATCTTACCACTTCTCTCTGTCCCTTCTGCCCAGCAGTGGTGGCAGCTATTCATAAACTCTAAGTTAGATAATCTCTAGGTTCCTCCAGCTCTTCCACCCTCTAGTTAGCCATTCCCAAATTGGTTCTCTCTGTCTAAATACTTCTATGGCTTCAGCTTCTTAGTTAGGCTGACAATCTCTGTCAATCAACATTGGAACACTATGTTTTAAGGTTTTTATTTTAGGCATAGCTAATAATATAATATATTGTGTGGGTTTCTAAAGTAGTATATGTAAAAACACTATGTGAGTAATCATCAATATCAGGATCCTACTCTTCCAGTGAGATTTGGTTCCATTCTGAGCATCAGAAAATCTGCATCAACAATGGCATATACAAGAAAAAAAATTTCTCTTGCATATACACCGTGCCTAGATATACGTAACCCAAGTTTCTGATTTCATAACTCCATCATCGTCAGTAGTTTAGGATGATCTCTTGGCTTCTACTTCGCTCTCCTAGATGGTGTACGACAAAAATTGTTCCAGAACTCAGTAATTCAAAAGTCAACCTCTTAAAGTAGCTTCTTGCCTGTATCAACTTTTGGTTTTGTTTTTGCTTAAAAAAATATGTGGACTGGATCCATTTCAGTTAGCTAGAACTCAGAACCTAACCACAGCTAGTTACAATGTAGGCTAGAAAATAATCATCTTTATTCTAAGAAAGGTGTGTCCAGCTAAAAACAAGGAGTTCTGTTATGAAAGAAGGAGTAAGGAGAATAGATACCCAGGAAAAACTAGCAGTTCTGGCACAGCCCACAAATGTTTCCATTAGTTGATAAATCTTGTGCAGCCACTTCTGTATTCAAAGTAGCTGTAAATCCCAGGGAAGATATGGGCATTTTTCTTTAGGACTGAGAGGAGAAAATTGAGTCTTCAAAATCCTAAAGGAGATCTGAAATGTGCTCTCCTCACAGTATAAAGAGAAAGGAAGCAGTTATGACACGTTGAAATGAAAATTTGCTAGAAATGCTGCTATACCTACAGTCATTAAAAAGAATATAATCAATGTTTAGGAAATACCTATTTTATAATTTACACTGTCTCTCACTAAACACTTCCCAAACTTTTATAGTCTGCATTGCCACCCTTATTCGACAAATGAGAAAGGTGAAAATTTAAGAATTTAAAGGATTGCCCCAAGTTTTAAAACAATAGACTAAAATGAGGGCCCTCAGAATTCAGAATCTATGTTTCGTTCCCCTCCAGCACGCCTCCTTTCCCAGGATTTGACGAAGCACACACCTCTATGTTGCAACTACATTATAAGGATGCCCACAAAGTCTCTGGGTGATAAGTGGAACTAGGTCTCAGCCAGGTGACTCAGAAAGTCCACTGAAAAAAAGATCTAGCCCTTTGTTGCAAGATTGTCTTTGGATAAGACAGAGAGGTAAGAAAAAACAAATAAATCAGACGATTTTTTCTGAGTCAGGCACAGAGTCACTAATTCTCCCACACACTCTGCTTCCTAAGTTTCTGTGGCCTGCTACTGAAAGCCATTTTGTCTCAGCTTCCATCACTCTTGCTGGACCTCTAGACTTCTAGTCACTGTATGAGTTTGTTGGTTTGTTTTGTTTTTTGTTTTTTTCCTAAAAAGCAGGCTAGAGTTGCAGGTTCTGTGGTGCAGTCCACATACATCCCAAGGACCCAGATTTGTGTCCTGGGGTGAGGGGAGAGGGAGGAACAACCAGGATAAACAACTAAATAAAATAAATAGGAATGCTGCTTCCTTCTCTCCCTTCCTGACTGCCTGCTGCCTACCTACCCTCATTCCTGTCTGTACCTTTCCTTAAAAAAAAAAAAAAAAAAAAGGAGTAAAAGCTAAATAAATAAATAAGGAGCAGCACACCTTGGTTCATTGCAGCATTATTCAAAATAGTCAAGAGATACAATTGATGGACTAATGGAAAAATACAATGTTTTTTTGTCAATGGTAAATTATGCAGCAATAAAAAGAAGGAAGTACCGTCATGCTACTACATCAAGAAATCCCGAGGACATTCTGCTAATCAAAACAAGCCAGTCACAAAAAGACAGATATGACTCCTCTCAGATGAAGTATCTAAAACAGCTAAAATCATAGAAGTAAAAAGCAGAAAGGTGGTTACCACCCAAGAGCTGGAGAGAGGAAGAAGGAATTAATGATAATGGATACAGTGTTTCAGTTTTGCAAGATAAGAAAGTGCTAGAGATCTGCTGCATAAGAATGTAAATACACTTAACACTAGGCACTATATGCTTGAAACGACTAAGATGGAAATGTAATAGTATGTGTTTCTTACCACAATAAATTCAAAAGGGAAAAATCACAATTCTCACACACACGCACACACACAGGCGTGGGTGCTGGTAGGGCACAGGGTTCTCCAGGCAAGAAGGGTGCTGATCCAGGAATCAGGTGCAGGGCTTGGAGATGCCAGTCTAAGCTGTGACTGGGTAAGTGAGCCAAAGGTCTGGGCGCACCACGCTTAACCTGATTAAAACTGGGCTGCTGAGGTTTTCAGCTCTTTACAGCTGGATTGAATTATTACTGCCAAAGCCAAATTCTAGGAGAGGAGAGGCAAACGAGGTGGGCGGGCAGCTCGGTGGTTACAGCCTGCACCAGCTCAGAGCTTTTCTCACTGAGGACACGAAGGACATGTTTGTGCGGCTGAACTGACTGGACCCCTAATATTATCTGGTGTTGATGCTCCAGATTTCTGAGATGTTCTGAGAGCAAACACACCCAAGTTATGGGTCCCCACTCGTTTGCCTCTAATCTCCCTCAATGCCACATCGCTCCAGCTGTTTGTTCAGGGCATGTTTGGGGACCAGATCCCCAACTTCTTCTCTTCCAGCAAGTGGCTCCTGATGTGACTGCTCTCCTGGCCTTTGATGTTTTGTCGTGTTTCCTTTCACTTTTCCCTCTGCCCTACTTTGCCACTTTTTCATTCTTGCTCTTTTGTGTTTTCAGACTTTGGACACAAAATGTCTATTAGATAGCAACAAATCCTGAGATTCATTAGAACTTTGTTCAAAGAGCTCTTAGCATATGACTACAATAAGCAATACAGAGAGAGAGAGAGAGAGAGAGAGAGAGAGAGAGAGAGAGAGAGAGAGAGAGAGGAAGCAAGGACTTTATTTGCTTTGGTTATTTCCCACCACAGGTCCATGGGCTTTGCATGGGTTATACCCAGTCACATGCTTAGAGCCTGAGCCACCAGTGCACAGGCCAAAACAGATTTGATAACAAGTCATAAATACAAAATAAAGAGCAATTCTTATCCCCCTGATAGAATTACATTGGTTACATAATCCTTTGTCTAAGGAGAGGTGATCGCTCTTCCTATTTCTAAGCTGTGGTACACTGAAAATATTTCAGTGCAAGTTATTATTTTCAGATATGTAAAGTAGTATGTAAATAAAGCTCTGAAACTTGATAAGTAATTTTTACTAAAATGTGAAACATCACCATAACAACCATCACCATAACCTTCAGATTCTCTTCTTTCATCTAATAATGTTTTCTAATCATTCATTACTCTCAATGAACCCTTCAGAAGACACTAAATTGAGGCCAAAGCAATGGTCTCAATTTACTGAACATACACATGAAAACATATATAGTATGAAAGAGTTCCAAAAAGGGAGATTCCAGCACAAAGTTACCTGGTGTAAAAGACTACTGAGGGGCCTTGAGGTTGGCTTTGACAGACAGCCTAAGTTCTACCTCTGGTTTGTTACAATCACTTAACCTTGGGTAAGTCATTTAGTGACATGCAAGCTCTGTTCTGTTCATCTACAGAACAAGGACAAAAATACTACCTACTGACAGAGTTGTTATGACAAGTAAATGAGAGAATCTCTGTAAAGCTCTTAGTACATACTAAGAGCTGGGTAAGTGAAGATAATGGAAGCAACATAAATCACCTGTTTCTACCATGAGAGGGCAGGTTTGGAAAGAATTCTGAATTTTCAGAACAAATCAGCAAGGGTAGCTGCAATTTATACTTAAGACAGAAGGGGGCACTAGTACCACACCTATTAGAGCTATGCCGACTCCCGCCACAATTGTTTTTAAAGCATTCCCTTTCAGCTTTCTTTCCCAGAAATTGCAGCTTTTTCCCTTTCATCATTTTGTTGGGTTGTTTTTTTTTTTTTGCTATTCCTTTATAGTTTTATAGGCTATTTTCGTAGTGTAACATAGCATAATAAATTGTTTCTATTAAAAAATGCAGACAGATTTGTGGAGGACTAGTTTCCTGAAACTGTAAAATTTATTTTGAAGTTTCCCCTTCTAATTCATGTTTTTAAATTTGATTGTCTTGTTCTACAATGGGACATTGAAAGAATAACATTTTACATCTGTGGACTTTAGTCGTGAGAAAGGTCAACCCTCTTGTCTCAGAGATCATAGGATATGCAATTTAGAAGGAATGTTCCAAGGAGATTCTAGGCACAGCAAGAGGAATACGACAAATGCTTCCCAAGCTGCTTAATGATTATGCTTGTGGTTAATTTAGCAGCAATTATAATTATATTTTCCAATTCAATTTGTGTTTCTCTGACAAGTGACTTCATGTATCTAATTTCCTCGCTGCTGCCATTGCAACTAATGATTCATTCTCCAGTCCTGCAGTTTTGACTTCACTTGAGTGCATCAGATTCAAGCAGTAAACTGGATGCAGCTGCCATGCATCACAGGATTTAGAGTCTCCAAGTGATAACAATCCCTCAGGGTAAGGTGTATACACAGAGCCAACCTTACGTAAGCAGAGGCTCTGCGCAAAATGCATTCGTGCAGCTACACCCGTCTTGCTTGCAAGCCTGGTTCTGTGGTCAGCCCACAGGGTGGTGCTGGCAGAGATCACCACAGAGGCAGAGTTCTTAGCTCAACTGGGCTGGGATGTGAAATCTAAGGGTCCTCCAAATGCCTTTCAGGGCAGCAGCGGCACCAGCCTTGCAGGAAGAATTTCGTGCTGTCCACTGCAAAGCCCACACCTCCTAAGCGAGAACTCTACTGGCAAAGTGACAGCCATCGGGCTGACCTATTTAAACTTTTCCATAACAAGGAAACTCATTTTTGCAGCTCTGTTTGCTTCTGTGTTTAAATAACTAAACTCCGCAGAACCTGAAATGTCAAGCATTACAGTATAGTAGTAGAAGATTTGATGAAGGGCTCTGATATTGCTATGTATATATATGTACATACATGCCAATGAAGTCCCCTTACCTGTGTATCAAAATAAGAGAAAAGTTGATATGTTATATGATAAGATTCTGATTTATTTGAAAATACTCACTGTGGATTGCTAGCAGTTATGTCATCAGCACATCTCTATTTGTACAAATAAAAATCTGTACTTTTTCTTCTCTATTTTAGCAGGTTTTTCTGCTAGGGTTATGTTTTTTAAAGTGAATTGGAAACATTCCATCTTTTTTTATGGAATTGTTTAGATTACATCAACTCATCAATTTTTTTGATATACAAAAGTATTTGCCTTAATATTTGAGTGTGGCAGATTCTTTAGAAAAAATATTTTTAAAATTTCAGTTTCTTCTATGCTGTTTGATGAGCTCAGATTTTCTTGGCTCAATTTTGTTCCTTTGAATTCCCCGTTCATAGTGAATTCTGTCTTTAGTTGTGATTTTTACAATGTATTATGTAAGAACTATACAGCATAGTCTAATGTGAATCTCTTCTGTATCTATGGTCCTATAGCCTTTCTTTTTCCCAATAGAGTATTTTTTATTTTAGTCTCGATAAGAGTCACTATAGGTCTATTCATTTTATTGATAGTCAATCTTCTGCTTCAAATGACTCAGATAATATTAAGTAAAATATATAGTAATATGAATTTTACTATTGTTTCCATTCTGGCCAAATAGGAGTGTCCCTGTCTTCAAATAATACACCATTTTGAAGAACCCTAACATTAGAACTCAGACAATGAATTATAACAACAATTTTACGAATAAAGAATTCTGAAGTCAAGAGAGGCCTTTTAAAAGCAAATCACAGGAGAAATCAAAACATAATTCCCAGGCCAGCTCTCACTTGGCTCTCGAAGTGTGGGCCAAGGCCCAAGTTAACAAGGACAGGCATTAAGAGTCAAATCATTTCTAAATGGAGTTTGCCTCCAGAAAGAACATAGTGAATCTATTTCTTCTCCTAAGAGACTTTTTATGTATGTGGCATGACTGTTTCAGAGAACAAACCCTGAGGCATACTTTTATGGGAAGGAAGGGCTTGTTTAAATAAGAACATTATTCCACAGGAACATGACTAAGAAACCATCTAAGGAAGGAACCTGAGGGCACTGTCCTGGTCTGACTGAGCCAGGTGATTTCTGCAAAGTATTCAGATCATCTTGTTATTTTAAAAGAAGTGAGTTTAGAAACATTGTCCAAACTGACACAAAACAATGCTGGGATGAAGTCATACAATTAAGACTGAAGACCATACAAGAAAACTGCCTTTGATCATGTTGCCTACCATTTCACATTACAGGCTATCATGAATGGGATTTGCATTCACATATTTGCTTGATTGAAAGACTAACTCTCAAATATCCAGATCTGAAATTGCCATCCAGATGAATAATCTCTAACAATGAGGTTATTCATTGAGTCGCTTCAATGTGCCACTAACAGTTCTTGGCTGAATGCAGATTCCCTCAAAGAATAAAAAGACTAATAAACAAAACCATGATTTTGGGGGCTGAGGGCCAGTTGAAAAGAAGAAATGGCAGCCCTAACCTCAATGACCTAATGAACATGAAAGCATTTAAAAATATTAGTCATCTGTGTTTCTGTGGAAAATGAAATCAGGATCTCAAAGAGGTATCTGCACTCCCTACTTCATTGCATGATTCACTATAGCCAAGACAAGGAACCAACCTAAGTATTCGCTGATGGATGAGTGGATAAAGATGTGTCTTGTGTGTGTGTATGTGTGTGTTTGTACATATACACGTGTAGAGGTACACACATACACCATGGAATCCTATTCAATTATAAGAAAGGAAATGCTGCCATTTGTGAGAACAGGAATGAACCTTGAGGGCATTAGTGCCGAGTTAAGTAAACCAGACAGGGAAAGACAAGTGCTGTGTGATCGCACATATATATGGAACCTGAAAGAAGCTGAACTCTCAGAAACAGAGACTAGAATGGCTCCTAGAGATTGGTGGTGGGGAAAATGGCAAGATATTGGTCAAAGAGTACAAGCTTCCAGTTATAAAAGAAAGAAGCTCTGGAAATCTAATGCACAGAATGGTGACGCTAATTAACAATGCTATGTCTTCTACTTGGAAGTTGCTAAGACAGTAAATCTTACATGTTCTCAAGCCAGCCACAAATCATCTTTATGAGAAATGATAGATGTGACATCTAACCTTATTGTAGTGACCCTTTCATAATATGTTCATGGATCACATCGTCGTGGGGGAGACCTCAGACTTGCACCAAGTTAGACGTCCATTATCGCTCCATAAACTGATGAAGGAAAAAGAATATTACTCAGCTGGTGCCAACACTGCAGTTACAACACCCTTGCCTCCTTGCCAAGGCCTCGTTTAAGAGTCTATGGAAGACACTAGGGTGAGCATCTCAGCACTCTATCTGACCTTGTGAACTTTTTGACAAATACTGTCACATTCCCTGGTAGCGCCATGATCTCGGAATGCATCCCTCTCCCCTGCTGGCTTTTTTTTTTTTTTTTAAAGGTTTATTGCTGTATAATTGACCTATAAGTGCGTAAGTTTCACGACACAAGAAGATGCTAATAGCTGGGGGCGGGGAGGGGGAGGGAAGGAGAGGGGCAAGGTGCTGGTAAGGGACCCTAGAACTCTGGTGCCCGTGCCTTGTATGGTATCCATTGACTGAGAAGCGAGTTCACTATTACAAATGAGTGTGGCTTTGTAAAGAAGAAGAAATGCATTAGATTTTATTAAGAGTGTGTATTTTGAGGTATGCAGCATGCTGATTTGCTGCACATATATATTCTGAAAGGATTACCACAATAAGGCTAGTTAACACACCCATCGTCTCACATGAATGCGATTTGTCTGCACACGTGTGTGTATGGTAAAACTGTTGAATCTATTCTCTTGGTAACTTCAGAACATCACACAGCTTTAGCAGTCGGCTTGGTCAATGGTACTAAAGAGTTGCTGTGTTTCTGCCTCACACAGGGTTACTTAAGTGCTTCATTTACAGTTCTTGTCATTCAGAATAAAATTTAGAGGGCAGGTCAGCAAACTGTTCCCCAGGACAATAGTCACTGTTCTCAGAAGTGCCCTGTCTTCTGATTTCTAAGGCAACCTTCACTCTGGAGTTTTTTTCATTCCACAACCTCTTTTCCAGGAGCTTTTCCCAAGTCCGCATGCAAACAGACTTGTGATGTGAGAGTCTCCTATTGGGGCCTCCCTTACTATCCTGCTCCTTCTCCAGGAGACCCCATGCAACCCCTCCGCCTTCCCACCCATCTCATGAGGTGGCAGTCCTGGTTTAGAGCAGGGGTTGGCCACCTGTGACCCGCAGCCAGAATCCTGCCCACCGTCTGTTTTTATGTAATCTGCGTGCTAAGGACTTTTTTTTTTTAACATTTTTAATGATTGAAAAACAAATGTGGAATAGAATATTTCATAACATAACAAAATTGCCTGAAATTAAAACTGCATGTCTATAAAACCTGTTAGATCACACTCATTTATGTGTCATCTACATCTGCTTTCCTGCTACAATTGTAGAATAGTAGTTGCAACAGAGACCCTTTGACCTGCAAAGCCCCATATATGTGTGTGTGTGTGTGTGTGTGTGTGTGTGTGTGTGTGTGTACGCACCCAGGAGCCATTTCACCTGGGGTTTGAGTTTAGTTCTACTGCTAACTAACTGTGTGAGTCATATCTTAACATATTCTTAAGTTAAAACTTCCAGAGTTTGTAAGGCGGGTGTGACAATAGCTATATCTACCTTATTAGGTTGTGTGGGAATTAAACATGTGGATTTAGAATAGTTAGGTACAAGCCATAAATGGCAGTTGTTGTTAGTTGTTACTCTATAGCTAAGGACCATGGAAAATCTACTTATATTATATAAAAATTCTGTATCAAGTATTTGTTTCTTAACTGTCTACAAAATAATAGGAAAAAAGCTATAGTAATAGTGACATTATTATCAAGGGGCTATAGTATGAAATATCACTCCTCCCCCCAATAAAGGTCAAATTTAGGCATTTGATTTTTTTTTTTTTAACATAGTTCAGTAATCTCAGTAACCAACTATTTTATTTTGTTTATAAAAAGGTTTATAAAAAGGTAGTTTTGTGTAGTTATTATCATATTGTGACATACCATTTAATTATTTTTACTTAAGCATGCACCATAGTTTTTCCATGTTGCTTTTAGTTCTCATCATCTTGCTTAAAGAGCTTCATGAAAATGACTTTTCAGATGTTCAAGACATGTACAAAAAGTCTTTTCAAATCAAGTAAGTAGCTTTGATTCCTTCTCACCAGAACATTGATCCAGTTTTCATCAGACTAAGGACTTCCACTAACTTCTCCCAAAGGTGGACTCGGGGCATATTTATGTACAGGTATCCTCCACGCTACAAAATTTTAAGTGACGTCTCTTCATTTCTACAAAAGACCCACGGTACCTGTTTTCACTAGCTGAAAGAATTCCAAAGAGGATTTTGGCTTTTACGAAAAAAGGACAAAAGCACAAATAGCGTCCAGAGTTGGCTTTGCGGCAGCCACTCCAGAGACAGTGAGTACCCCAGACAGTGAGTACCCCAAACAGCAAGGGGGGCCCCCACCAAACTCCTGCTCCAGGACTGACTTTATACAGACTGGATTTTCATGGCACCCCTTGGTTTAGTATGTCATGTTCTTTTAGGTTTCATATGCTATTTGGTATAATTTGGTATGTTCTTTGGGTCCGCAGACACTCAAATGAATGATCGCTCTCTTCCTCACTTTGTGCTGTCTACCTTGTGGAAGATTCCCAGCCCTGTTTTCAGAGAGCAGGGCGAAACCTCTTTTTGCAGCCAAGTGCATTCTAGAAACAAACTGAAAGCTCTTTGCTGTGTTTGTGAAAAGGATGAACATGCTTCCCAAGCATAAAGCTCACGGCCATGGGCATCAGGATGCAAACAGCACTCAAGCGCTGACCATCGCTTCCCATTGACCAGGGAGCCGGGACAGCTGAAGCCACACAGCAGAGCTAAGGACAGGTCCACAGATGCTCACCACTTCAGTTATTTGGGGACCTCTGAGCAAATAGTGATGTGAGTTCCTGGGCTGGATGAAAAAGCTATTGTCCTGTGTCACTCATGCTTCCCAAATACAAAGAATCACCTTCTCCTGACTTCCACAAAGACCCTGTCCCTAAGCATTTGCTCTTAGAAGATTGCAAAAGTGTTAGAGGCAATTCAATGTTTTTCTTTTCTTTTTTTGTAGTTCTAGCAGTCATGTACTCATATGCATGAGCCTCTACCTAGGAAAAAAAATTCTCTTTTAAGGGAACCCATGTCTTCTCTCAAAGAAGCAAACAAGTCAGCCAGGTCTGGCCAAGCAAAGCAGGTAAGGGATACTCATAATAGTCATGCTGAATTCGGTTCCAAAGTTGCTTATGCTCATTTCTTTCCCTAGGTTCCTTCAAGAGGAGCACACAAGGGACTGTGTACATTTAAGTGTTTGTATTTGTGTGGGTTTGGGAGTCTGAAGATCTCTGCTTTGGAATATGCATAATGTTTCTTCTGAAAATATATCAAAAGAAAAGGCTATTTGTAGGAATCATGCTGTCATTCCATCTCTCCATCTGGTTGACTCTCTAATTTTAAGCCTCATTTTAATAAAAGACTTTGAATAGCTCTGCTTTTATGATTTAAATGGACCTTCAAATTGGGACGTAACCATCTGATATAACAAAGTGGGTGGACTTTCGTCTTCAGAAGGAAAAGAATAAACATCCTGAAAGCTGTAATTAAAATTTTCCATTTTCCTCCAAATCTCTTAGCACAATTATTGTAGAACTTGAAATATCCAGTGCCCAAATTCAAACCTCAAGTTTGGGGAAAAGGCTATGCTGCAAGGCGGAGAGGGGGTGCGGGGGGTGGGTGTGGGTGGGGAGGCAGCTGATAGCGTTTTGGGTAGAAATTTGTTTTCACTGGATGAGCATTAATTCCCTGATGAATATTAAATTTAAAATAGAGCAGTGACAAGAGAACATCAGTTATCCAGTTTCCATGAACATGAAAAACCCTGATTCCACAACACAGAATACTTCACTCCTAATGGTCCACATGGAGTGGTTACTGAGAAGGTGTGACAAGGTGAGTCTTAGAGAAATACTGAAGGAAAAATTCAATGGAGAAAAACTGGCATTAAAGGGCGAAGACCAGTGGGTACAACAGATGGTCAAGAAAAGGGCGACACTATTTGCCAGTTACTCGTGTCATGCCTTGACTCATCTTTTATGTCATACCCAGGAGCAAGATCCTAAGGCCAGAACCATATATAGTAAGGCTCTTAAATAAAATTACAAGGAATTTTGGAGCAAAGTTTCTAAAACCAATGCTGACAATGAAACTTCCTGGTAAATTCTGCGCTTCCCACGCCACCCTCCTGTTGATTCCATTCTCAGTAGATGTCAGGAACCCAACCCCTTTCCACTTCCACCCCTATCACCTGGATCCAATCACCTTCATTTCTTGTTGAACTCCTGAAATTGGCTTCCACTCACCTGATTTCCTGCATCCTCCTGACACGGACACCTCCTTAGTCTGTTCGTCTTATGGCTGACAAACAAGATCAGGTCATTGGTTTGCTCAAAACCTCCCATATTCTGCTAGTAATAAATAATGCTTCCAGATCCTACTTCATCAGGCCTCTCGATGAAGTTTCACCCTTGTTTTGACCCTTACTTCTCACCACCTAGGATGTTTTGCTGTTTGAGAACTTACCAAACATGCCCAGAGCGTTTGCATTTGCTGTTTCTGAGGCCCAGAACATTTTCCCCTGGAATACACCCTTCGGGTCCATACTTCAATGTTATCTTACTCTCATTCCTTATTAGAGATGCCTTCCCAGACAACTGAATATAAAACAACAGCACCCAACACACCCTGATAGAATAGCAGTTGGATCTGCTGTCTCCCTCCAAGCGCAGTCCATATACATCCCAGGGAGCTGGACTGTAGGGGTTGGGGGGTGTTCGTGGGAGAAAACCAAGATGAACAATAAAAATGCTTCTTTCTGCCTGCCTGCCTACTCACCTTCATTCCTGCCTGCACCTTTCCTTAAAACAAACAAAACCAGCAGGAGCACACATGCCCTATTCTTTTTTCTTTTTAGTATTTTAATTTAGTATAGCAGTTTAGTAGGAACTTTGTTTTACAAATTAAAAGGCATTTCTAAGAGTAGGTTCCCTGTATGTGCAGTTTTCCCATTCCTCAGATAAATGTCAACACACCCTGCCCTGTACCACATCACCAAGTGTTCTTCACCATTGTCCAGTAGGCCCACTACCACTACCAATACCTGCCCCCCCCCTTTCCATTCCCTACTGGTAACCTCAGTTCTATTGCAAGTGTCCAAGGGTGTTTTGTTTCATCTGTTCCTTTGTTTTGTCTATTCACATTCCACCTATGAATGAGGTGAGGTCATCTGGTGTCCATCTTGCTTCTTTTGACTTACTTTACTTAGCACAATCCCCTCCATGTTGATTCAAATGACAGGGTTTCATCTCTTCCAAGGGCTGTGTACTATTCCATTGTATATATACACCACATCTTCTTTATCCATTGATCTGACGTTTGGCACTTAGGCAGTTTCCAGCTCTTAGATATTGGCACACGCTCTATTCTTGTTTTGAGTTTTTGTCTACACCCTCATGCTCACTAGGTAGGCAGTTATCTGTCTATTGTCTTGTGTTCTAGACTGTAAGTCTCTGAGCACAGGAATTTTACTTTATTTGCCACTGTGCCCCATTCTCAGAACAACTGTATGACAACTAGTAGCCATTTATTACATACTTGTAGAAAGAAGAAAATATTATCTAATCTGGGAGATTAGGTTAACCATGATGTCCTTGGCAGAAAAAGATAAATTATTGGGGGGAGAGGAGGAATGCGTTCTGGATGCTAAGACTAAAGTGACAGATTTCTTAAATTATCGTCACACTTTGTGAACAAATACCTATTTGTTAATGTAGGAGAAAGTAAGTTCTGGGAGATAATCACCACCAAGGGGGACCCTATTTTTTTATTTTATTTTAATTTCAGACCTGATGGTTAAGACCAAAGATAAAAAGCACTCATTTCACTATTTTACATGTTCATTTTCTTTTTCTTTCATGTTCCAAACAAGCAAGAACATCTTCACAGCCTGCAAGGACAATAGTTTCTTTCCCGAGGCATTTTCTCAGTGACCATTAGTGAGCTGGTCATTTACTCTGAAACTGTCCTTCTCTGTGGGGTAGCAAGGCGCCCCTCCCCCTGCAGTGACTCAGATCCAATCTCCCTTCTTGAGGTCTCCTGGAGAAAGTAAGACCCAGGAGGTGGGTGTCGGAGAGAGCACCAAGAGGCAGTTTCAGGGCAGCCCCCGCGGTTAGATCTGAGCACAACACAGCCAGTGAAGAGAAACAAGCTAAGTTATAGCCCCTCGGAGGTCGTGGGAGCAGACAGTGTCCCCTGAGCTCGAGGGTCTGAATTCCTTCAGCTGGGAAGGCGTCCTGGTGCTTGGGGTTACAGAACTTCCAGTTAGGTTACTCTGAGTAACTTCCCCACGGGGGATGCACTAGCAAACCGGCTGATTGCTGGAGAAGCCCATCTCCCTGGCATCTGTTCTCTCTTTACCAGAAGACAAATGCTCCTGCTTTGGAGGCTGCACGGTGGCCACCGGAGAGCGCCTGCCCCCGGAGTTCAGCTTCAGGCTCTCATGGTGTCAGTTAAAGCTCCGGGGGCGAACGCAGCAGTCAACTGCTCATTGGTTCAACAAACATTATTGAGTACCTGCTGAGTGCCAGGCACTGGAGGTGCCTCGGGGGCGAGCAGAAATTCCTATTAATTCATTCTGGTTCTCCCAGGGGCTCCGGCGCGCAGGGTAGGGGACCCCAAGCTCCTCGCCCACCCGCCTCCCGGCTGCCCGGCCTGGGTGTGCCCAGCGCCAGCAGCGCGGCCCTCCGCCGCCCGCGGGGGGAACCAGCCCCGAGGGTTTCGTCCCGGGTAGGGGGTGGGGAGCACAGAACAAAAGGGGAAAACGCGGACCCTCGTCTGCACCGGGAAGCTGCTCCAGAGAAGCGCGCAGGGCGGAGCCGGCCGGGGAGCGCGCCGAGTGCCCCGCGCGGGCGGGAGAGGCCGGGCGCCGCGGGTCCCGGCGAGGAGGCGGCCTGGGCGGGCGGAGGGCGCGGCCGGGGCGGCGCCGGGCGGGGCGCGCGGGGCGGCGCGGCCGCCCGGCCCAGCAGGTGACGGCGGGCCGGGCCGGGGCTGGAGCTGGAGCGAATCCCGTGCGGGCGCGGGCGGCGCGACGGGGAGACGGCTCCGGAGTCGGGCGAAGTTTGCCGGAACATGGCGGCAGAGCCCGGGGCGCGCAGGAGCTCGGCGCGGCGGCGGCCGGCGCCCCAGGAGCTGTAGCCGTCAGCGCCGCCGCCGCCGCCGCGGGGCGAGCCGCCGCCATGGCCCGCTGGATCCCGACCAAGAGGCAGAAGTACGGGGTTGGTGAGTGCTCGCGCCGCCCGCCCCGCCCCGCCGCGGCCGCCCCGAGTTCGCGGGAGCCGCTGGGCTCTGCGCAAAGTTGGGCGGCGGGCGCGGGGCCGCTGAGTGCGCGCGGGGCGGGGCTGGGTCTCAAGTCCTGCCGCAGTTCTGCGGGCTCGGGGGCTCGGGGGCTCGGGGGCTCGGGGTTCCGGGGTCCGAGCTTTTGTCGGAGCCCCGTTGGCAAAGGCACTCCGGGCGGTGGGAATCCGAGCTGAAGGTGCAGTTAGGCGCCGGGCTGGTAGTCCTGCTCGCGACCCGGAGCTCCAGCGCCCGCCGGGTAGAAACGTCCGAAGCGGGGGCACCAGCTGTGGTGCCCGCCCCCCTCCTCAGACGTGCGGTTTCATTCCGCAGATCGTGACCCCCCCCGCGAAATCGGCAGAATCTGAGTGTAGCTCTGTGTCCCAGGGCTGTCTGGCTTTTCTTAGTACTTTCTTTGAAGCCCCGGAGCGCGGAGTTGAGGGCAGGCAGCCGTCTCCCCGCCCCCAGGGGCTGATAACACTTGTAAACCGAACGGGAAACTAGTTGCAGTGATGGGAGAGACGAAGCGTGTGCGGCGGGGGCCGAGGATGCGGACACTCATCCCCTAGCCCGCCGTGTTAAAAGGGAGAGGCTCTACACTGCCCCGGATCCCGAGTTCTGTCGTGGGATGAGGCGAGGACGTTTTATTAAGAAGAGCCCGGGCCAGGTCCGGGCTGGGCACTTGGCATTCATGCCCGCGCTGCCGCAGAGCCGGTGAGCTGCGGAAGGATTGCTGTGCTGTTGGTTGGGCCCCGAAACAATGACTGTGCGCAGTTTGACCCAGGTGAGATCCCTGGTCCTGCCACTTTCCATCCCCGACGATGCCCGAGGCCTTAAATGGGCAGAGCTCTGCCATGAGCGGTGCAGTTACAGTGGCGGTTAGACTTCACAGCGATGCCCTGGTATAAGCACGGTGCTGCGTGGGAAGAATTGTATCGTTTCCTCTCGGATTCATTGATTCGGCCCTGTTGTAATTTAATCTTTTGCTTCCGTGTTTTCCCCGCCCCATTTTCCCGCCTCACTGGTTACTCCGGAGGCTCCCGGTTTTCTGCTGTCTTAAGTCAGTTTGAGAGAGATTCTTGTCACCTGGTGGTGCTTCTTAGCGCTGTAGTCACGAGTCACTTCAAAAAAGAGCAAACAAGCCCACAGAACAGTATTCTTAAAGGATCATAGTCCTTTACGTGCACATAGGTGTGTATAGAAGTATTTTGCAATGGAGGGAAAGAAAACCAGTACATGTGTATATAAAAATGTAAAATAGTTCCTTGTTTTATATATGTACTGTATATTATTTAAGCATTTTTAAAAATAGTTTCTTTTTTTTTTTTTTTTTAAAGAATTCTTGTACTCTCCTAATGGCTACAGCTCAGAACTGGGTTGGGTAGGTGTTATTTCTCCTGCCCCAGGCAACCACGTCATGTTTTGATCAGGAGGCTTCAGACTGGGATGCCTTTCCCAATCAGGTGCCAGTGAGTAGCCAGTGGTTATGAAAATGAACCGCTCTATATTTTATTTATTTCTATCTATTTGATAGAATCAGTTTCTTTTGGTTAAGTACTGTCTAGTTCAAAGTCCTCAATTAAAGCATATTTAACAATGCCTGATCATTACTGTGTACAAAAAAGTTATCCCTTCTAATTTTAACAAGATAAAAGCTATTTCCAGAACTTTTGATTGTGCTGTAATTAATGCACCCATACCACCATCACCCCCCCACCATGATTTTTCTTGCCATAGTCGTAGAACAAGTATATGCTCTCTTCCTTTTTCCTGTTGTAGTGTCAAGTTACCCTGTAATTTATCATCAGTCAAGAAAAATTACTGGAGTTACATTTCCAGATGGCAGCAAGATTGTCCTAGGATATAATTGGGGACATTTATTCCATTGATTTATCTGGATTTGATATAAAAGGATCCTCTGTTGGGACAGATTAGTTGATGAGATAAATCTCCATTGTTTATCCCTAAAACACTGTGCTGTTCACATCTCCTCCCCCTTGGAAGCCTTCCTTGGCCTATAGGGTAAAGTCTAAACGGACCACAGCTTTCAAGGTTCCTAGAATATAGCTCCACATATTTTCATCAACCTTATCGTTCTTTCACTAACCCTCCAGTGCAGACACTGCCCTTCAGATTCTTGTGCAATACCCCTTGGAGAGTCCCTCCTTTGGGACTCTGCTTCCTCATACTCCTCTGTCCTGAGTGCCCTCCCTCCTCTGCCTCCCACAATCCAGGCTTTCCCTCTTGGCTCCGATTCTGTCCCACTGTCTCTGTCAAACTTGCCATTCAGGAGAACCTTCCCAAACCTTCACACCTCTCTTCACAATTCCTACAGTGTGTGATACTATTTTATTGCTTATCCTCTGACCCTTGGATTCAGTGGATTAAAAGTGCATGGTTTGGAATCCCTAACACTTAAGAGGTTTGTAGGCACTCAGATGATGTGGGCATCTTTCCAGACCGCTGAAGTAAGTCGAATATTGCAATAAAGAAAGTCACACAATTTTTCGGCTTCCCACTGCATATAAAAGTTATGTTGAAGTGTGCATGAATTGTTATTAATGTGTCTGAAAAAATGTACATACCTGAATTAAGATATACTTTGTTGATTAGCAAATGCTAATCATCGTTGAGTTTTTAGCTAGTCTTTTTTGCTGGTGGAGAGTCTTATGAAAAGGGCATTTCTGAGAGAAATGAATGGGTGCCTGACTAGGTCTAGAGCATGCATTCAGTATGTCTTTGCAAAGAAATATTTGTAAATGCTACTGAGAAAATGAGAAAATAAGAAAATAAGGAATACATGGACTCTTAAATACAGAGTGGGAAAATTAACTTGTTGAACTTTTTGGGACTTGTTATTACTTCTGAGTGTCTGCTGGTCAGATTTTTTGTTTGTTTCTGGGTGAAGGAAGCTATGATATTAGCATTTGAAGCATTTTAATGACTTGAGGTTAGCATAGTTAATACTTCGGTCTCACTGAATTGTGTCCAGCAGCTAGCAGGCTATACTGTCTTACTCTTTCTTGGTACCTCTGTTGGTTGCACCTGACAGAATGCAGATGTTTCTTCAGTGACTGAAATGAAATGCAATCTGTCTGGATTTTCTTAGTTCTGAAACAGCACGGTTGGCTCAGTCTCTAGCTTTAAGTGGGCCTAAGTGACCAGTGTGTGTTATCAAGTGAAAAGGATGCATGAACTTGCTTCTTTAAACTTCTGGTCTGTTAGCACCCAGTATGCATTGTTGACTGTTGAGGAGTCATGGAAAACTTCTTTCTTCCTTCTCTTTCTTTGTGATTTTCTTTTCCTTTGTTTTTTTCCCTCCCTTCCACCCTCCTGCCCTCCCTTCCTTCCTCCCTCTCTCCTTCCCTCCTTCTTCTCCTTCTTTTGGAGTTTGAGAACCTGGATGAATAAAACAGTTTTATTTCGTTTTTAAGCAAACATTAGTATAAATGTCCAGATTACTCTTCTGATCATTGGAACATTTTAACCTGCTTCCATACAAGCTTTTTCTATCAAGAACACAGCCAGATATTATGTTGATAATAGTCTTTGTAATATAATTCATGATTGTTTGATGGTATTTGTGACATTATATATATGTATATATATATTTATTTGTAATGTGATAAAAAGTAGTTTTAGGGAGTATTTTTCTTTCACCATTAACTCTTGGTCTTTTGGACTCTGCTGGGCCCAATTAGTCTGAAAGCATTAAACTTTGTAGACTCCTAAATGCTGGTGTAAAAATTGAACCTAGCTCCTGTAGCTCTTTGTTACGGCACTCAGATGAGCTGCTATTCACCTTGGTTCTTCACCAAGGACATCTTATTCCATATATTATGGCAGTAGTTGAGTTGAGAGAGGTCTCAGAGTAAGGGGTCTGGTTTCCTCTTTTTATTTTTTGTTGAGGTAGCATTGGTTTACAGTACAATATAAATCTGAGAGGTGCAGGTTCGCTCCATCAAATATACAATACCACTCCCTGCTCACTACCCAATGTTTGATAGTTCTCTTCGTGTTTGCTGAATTCCACACTACCCTTTGCTCCCCCTCTGCTTCCTTTCCCTTGGTACCCTGGTTTCTGTTATCAGTGTCCAAGGCTTAGTTTCGTTTTGTTTTTTTACTGTGTTGTTGTTGTTTTTAATATTCAACATATGAGTGAGAGGACCCTGTATTTATCTTCTTTTGATTTACTCCATTTAGCATAATCCCCTCTAGTTCCATCATGTTATCAAAAATAGCAAAATTTCATCTTTTTTAAATAACTGGGTAGTATTTCATTGTATGTGTGTGTATATCTATATCTATATAAAGTGATCACCTGCTATAAGTTGTTTCCATTTCTAACCTATTATAAACAGTGCTGCTTTGAGCATAGGAGTGCATGTAGCTTTCTTTTGAAGTAAATGTTTTTATTTCTTCATATAGATACCTAGAAGTGGAATTGTCATAGTTCTGTTTTTAACTTTGCGGAAGAGCCAGAGTTCTCCAAAATGGCTGCAACAATGCATATTCCCACCAACATTGTATGAGGGTTCCCTTTTCCCCACATCCTCATCAACATTTGTTTCTTTTGGACAGGAGCCATTTTCACAGGTGTGAGGTGTTATCTAATTGCCATTTTGAGTTGCATCCCCTAAATAAGTGACGGTGAGCTTTTCTTTCATGGGCGGGTTGTCTCCCTATATGTCCTCTTTTGAGAATTATTTTTTTAGACTGTTTGCCCACTTTTGATTGGGTTGTTGGCCCTTTGTTGCTGTTGCTGAGTGTATCAATCAGTTTCTTCTTTATTTTAAGGATTAACCTCTTTGGCTAATGTATGATGTGCAAATATCTTCTCCCCTTCAGTTGGCTGTCCTTTCATGTTGATGGTATTTTCTCACTGTGCAGACTCCAGGATTTTTTTTAAAGAGAGAAACTCCATGCCTACAGAATAACATGAATTACTTAATGTGAGTTACTCCTTAGCTTTTTGGTGCATGAACCCTTTTGCCATCTATTTAGCCCATGGGTCTTTTTCTCAGAATAATTTTTTAAGTTCATAAAGTCAAATTCAAATAATTGAAAGTAAGACTAGTTGTATAGAAATAAAATTGTCAAGATATTTTTCAAAATTTGTAATATTATATGTGCTTCTTTTATTACACATTAAATAACAAAATCAAGTGACGTCTATTAGCTATCATATTTTTAAATTAGTGATGAGCATACATGATTTTTCAGGATATCTGCAGTAGCCATGATATGACATTAATTTATCTCTGATTTCTATTGGTGATAGTATCACAGGTTCTAATTATACTACTATAGTTTATTGTTTACTGTCGTAACTTAAGTAAATGATAGGTGTCTGTAGAAAATAGAGATGTTATTTTCTTTTCCCTTTTCAAGTCCACCAACTCTTTGAATCTGAATGCACGATAGGAATTGTTGGCTGAAGGTCACACAGCCGATTAGTTATAGAACCAGAACACCCAACCACAGTAATACTGAGTGATTATTTCTATACACGAAACAGTGTTAGACACACAGTTGTAATTAAAGTCTTTGCCTAATAAGTTCATGTTCTAATAACGTTGTCTCTAAGATTAAAAGAGAGAATTTATATTTACTAAGAACTTACCTTGTGATAGACACAGTTCCAAACCTTGCATGTTCCAGGGACAGGTGGGCTAACTTGGGAGGGTTCCCTGAGATTAAAACTATTTTGATATTCCATGTTTCTTCCACTATCCAAAGCAGAGTGTTCTTTAAAACCTTTCAGAAACTGAAAAGGTATAAAGCAAAGAAGCAGTATCATTCATTTTACATGACAGAATTTTTGAGCATTTCAGATCCCCCCAAATAACCTACCAAAGAGCACATCAAACCTAAAATCGCGCTAACACAAAGTGAAACAGAAATGCTGGCATATAGTCTGTGTATGTACGGTAGTCCCTGGGAAGGATCTTGGCTTTGCTTCAGTAAGGGCTCACAGCAGAACCGGTGTCTAATGCTATTTTCACTTTCTGCCTGTTGTAAAAATAAAAATCCTTTTTGATATCTTTTGGTTAAGGAAAACAGGTTCTAATGTAGGTCTTTTATAAATGCAAGGTGGCCATAGGCCCTATAGGCCTTGATGTGAGTTTTTGAAAAGCAGAGGATACCATAATACTGGTATTGGCCTTTTTCTACTCTCTTTCTCCTGAGTGTGCAGTAGTTTCCCAGTGGTTACCTGAAGTGTCATGATGTAAATGACTGAATGTGGAAGCAGATAGAATCCAGCTGCCTTTCAGGAAGCCAAAGTAATAACATTCCTTTAAGTGTTTTTGTTTGGCAAAGTGGTTTTAATCATGAAACAAAAGTCGTATTTTGCTAGCATGTTTTGGATTTATTATGGTGACTTTAATTAACAAATACTTATTTTTCAAATGTGTCAATATCTAACATGGTAAATAGTGATAGATGTAACCCACATAAAAAAAAACAAAACACCTCTCGTCTTCTTAATAGCTTTGAAGAGTGTAAAGGAGTTCTGAAAACAAAGATTTGCGAGCCATTGCTATTTCATTAAATCATTGAGTTGTTGCTGTGATTGTCACATGTTGTCCCCTTTTCCAGATAAGAACACTGAGGTTCATAGAAGATGAGTTTCTCATCTGAAGCTGTACACTCCTAATCCAAAACTCTGTCCCCACATGTTTCCCAAACTTCAGTTGTTCCTCTGTGTCTGCCGTGTCCGGGAACGCTCAGGGAGCAGCTTCATACCTGAGTCCTTAGCCATCTGCCTTCTGTGTGATTTTCCACTTCATATGTTCTTGATGATGCTTACTATTTTTCTTTATGTAAGACATGTTGAAAAAGAAAAACTTATCTCCCTGCCATCAAAGGAGAATTAGCATCTCTTGCCATAGAAAGAAGCCAACAAAAGAAAGACAACAAAATAAAAAATAAAACTGCACTGTAACAGGTAGTGTTGCTTGTGAAGACTTGAGCCCAAGACCTGCATCTTCTCAAACAGGAAGGAGGCGGATGCCCACCTGGTAGTTAACAGTCAGTCATGTCACCATGAACTCTGAATGAGTGACCGCTGCGCTACTGGTTTCTAGGGACCGTGAAGGTCAGTTTCCTATGAACCTCCGGTCACATGTCCATCAGCCAGTCATTACATAACCTTATTTTCTGTGTGTTTCTGTTAAAGCTTAAAGACTAATATGCATTGTTGATTCACTAACATTGAACTCACGGTCAATAACTCTAAGTCACACTTGAAGGAAGCTTGTGTCACATCTACTTTCTCCCAAGACAAACAACAATCTTTTGTGCTTAAAAACGCCACGGAGGACTGCAAACATGATATATACTCAGGGACCATTTTAAATAGAAAATCATCAATAAAAAGCACTAAATTAGAAAAAACATGGCACCGAGTCTTAGAGCATGGCAAGGGGACCCGTCTTACAGTGCGAAGCAGAAGGCATCACCTGTTGGGTACCACGCAGGAGCTCGTGTGTCATGGTGTGTCCCTCTGGCACTGTGAGTGACCATTGAAGCCTCAGGAGTGTTGGTTTTGAGGTTACAAGTAAGTCTTAGCAAGTAGGAGAATTTGCAAATACAGAATCTTCAGTGAATAAGGACCAAGTTAGTGAGATAAAAAGAGAATTGAAAATGAAATCACTTCTTGTACTCAGGTCTCAATTGAACAACTTCTGTTTAGAGAGAGAACTCTGGCCAAAGATACCTGGTCTTTATCCACACCCTGCGTGCACACAGCTCACAAGGTCTGTCTTTCTTTGTTTTCCACATGATCTAAATTGTGCTAGTTATTTATTTGTGTTTGTTCGTTTCCCATACTAGACTGTGAACGGGAGCTTTATGATTTTCATCAGTGTTCCTCAGCCCCAGGAATACCATCTGACACCTGTGGAATAGACTATACTATGCATGCTTCCCTCTGCATGTAAATAAGCAGCAGGAAAAGGAACGTTTAAATGCTAGATCAAATTGATCCAACACACTGTTTAAGCGTGACTTAAAATCCTGAATGCTGCGTTATTAGGTAGGAAGGGGACATGGTGATTTGCTGCTTTTCTTTTTCTTTTTTCTTCATTATTTATGGAGTCTTCATGGGGGAAGGTGTATTGTATCATTGACTGAGTTGCCACTCAAAAAAAAAAAAGCTTGACTACTGTGGTGAATAGAGTTTAGGAGGTTGTGAGTCAGTGCTGTGTTGAACACGAGTTGGAAAAAGAAGATGCAATTTAACTTATGTTTACATTTCTTACTTCCCGTGATCCAAAAAAAAGTGTTGAGTTGCCCTACAATAAGAACATATATACTATAGAAGGATAATTAAAATAAAAAGAGAGAGATCACAAGTAATGTGGCAAAGTGAAAGGAATTTAGAGTATTGGCCAGATACTTTGAAGTAAAGGTAGTGGTTACAAAAATTTCAGTTTGTTCAAATTTACTGAAGATTTTTTTAACAGTTATATCTGCTATCATGTTAGCTGAAGTTAAATTAATTTGTGGGTTCTCATTTAAAATTTTAAGGGACTGAATAGTGGGGTCAAGGGATGAGGAATTAAATCTCATTGTGATGAATTTTTCCATAAAGCAAAACTTTTCCAATTCTGTATTATTTCCAGGACTATTCATTGTAATAACTTTAGAATTATAACTGTTCACATAAAAGAGGGAATATGGGTTAAATTCTATTGTAACTCATTTCAAAGGATTGAATAATAGAATTTGTAATAGAATTTGTGTAAAATAGTAATAAATTTGTAGTATAATAGTAATAGAAGTTGTAATAGAATAGTAATAGAATTTGTACCAAATAGTAATAGAATTTGTATAGAATTATAGTAGAGTTTGACCCATAGTTCTTGATCCAGGAATTTGACTGAGTTCACATAGTTTGTTATTCACTATTTCAATTGAGAGAAAAATAGTTTTCTCCCTGATCAAGTAGGTAAAACCATCCATTGTATATCTACTCTCTGTGGGCAGCAAAGGCTATAAGAACTCTTTGGAAGTCCTTGACATTGGTTTATAAGTAGCCTCCAGCATACTTCAGGAATAATGGGGCTTTACTTGGAAGCTTAAAAAAGTGCTTTTGAGATTTGGCTAAGAAATTATTTGGAGACAGAAATGTGGATGAGCAAGGAAAAGCAAAGATAGTCGTGTTAATTTTATTTTTCCAAGGGATGTTCAGGTCATGTCCTCTGGGAGCCTGGGCCTGCAGTCAGGCGCTCAAACAATTGTCTGAATTGCTGGCAGCCAGTCCCCAGCAGCAGACAAAAGTGACCTTTGTCTTTCACGAAGCTCTGTGCCATCGTAAAGCTGCTGTTGTTCAAATGGCTTTACATTCATGGATCCACCTTTCCAGATTGAACCATCGTCCCTGAGCTTTCCACATCTGGTGGCACTCTGGCCGTCCATGTCAGATGAGTCGCCAGACCCTCATGATGTCCTCCCTAGGAATCTTAAGTGTCCATTCTTTTTTTGTTTTTGTTTTTTTTAATGGAAAGGTGCGAGCAGGAATGAAGGTGAGAGGGCAGGCAGGAAGAGAGAAGAGGAAGGAGCATTTATTTTACTGAGTTGTTCATTTTGGTTATTTCCCCCAGTACTGGGTCTTGAACCGGGGTCCTTAGGATGTATGTGGACTGTGCCAAGGTGGACCAAACCAACCACAAGGCCACCAGGGCACACCCCTTTCTTCGTCTTTTAAGACAACTTGGAGGAAGGAAATTCCAGCAGAATTTAATTCCCACTTGAAAATAACTCTTTAACGAGTCAACCAAGGTGAGTAAGAATGTGTCCTGTGACTGGCAGACTACTGTGCACCTGTGGCTGGGTGCCCTGTGATTGAACCTGGAGTCATGTGGTCTCCCAGCCTTAACTACCAGAGGCCAGTTGTAAGTTAGAGACTGCATTATAGAAATCGAACATCTTGCCCTTTGTGTATAGAATCATGCAATATTAAAGACTAGATTCTGTTAGTATCACCTCTTGGCCAACACCCCTGTTTTTTTGGGGGGAAAATGACTGAGGCATACAGTAAAAACGAGTGTCACATGGTGGCAAATCTGTGTTTCAGCTTGTCATCAAGCTGTTTCCTTTTCTCTTTATAACTCTAGAGAGCAATTTTATCACATCTAGTATGTTCTTTTACTTACGATAGGGAAAAATGCCTGTGTCTTCCCTGCTTTTTGTTTCCAGGGGAGGTTTTGTTATAAATAAGATTAATCTATTACATCATCTCTAGTCTGCCCCCTTTTTTAAAATTGAAGTATAATAGACCTATAATGTGTTAATTCTAGGTGTGCAACATAAAGCTTTGATATTTTTATTTGCAGGTTTCCCCTGTCACCCCAAAATAGAGCATTTCTGTGAACCCTTAATAAGACAGAATTGTGAAGCAAAGAAAAACACGTATCATTCATTTATATGGAAAAGTTTTTGACTGTTCTCAGACCTAAAGAAATAACCTATGACATCATACCTAATACCACAATAGAGCCTAAAATCATACTCACGTGACAAAAGCAGGAAGGTGTGATACATTCACACCTGTGTAGAGTAGTTCCTGGGGAAAGAATTTGGGGGGCGGCCCTTTCGCTGCTGGGGGTGCCTGCTACCTCTAGAATGGTTGCTCCAAAACCAACATGATTTGTGCTCCTCGCCTTTTGTTGTAAAAGGGAATCCTCATCAGATTTCTTTTGTTCATCAAAACAGGTACTGATGCAGGTCTTTTATAAACCAAGGGTATAATAAGAGCTTTCAAAAAGTCGGACTACCTATATTCCAAGTGGGTGTCAGTGTAGTTAACACCTATCACTTCATATAGTTGCCGTTTTTTTTCTTGTAGTGAGGACTTACGAAATCTGTGCTTCACTGCTTTCGAACACACGATACAGTATTATTAAACACAGTCACCATACTGTGTATTACATCCCTAGGACTTACTCATTTTAAAACTGGAAGTTTGTACCTTTTAACCACCTTCACTCATTTTGTCCCCAACCCCTCATCTCTGGCAACTACCAATCTGTTCTCTCTCTATATGAGTTTTGTTTTTGTTTTTAGATTTCACATGTAAGTGAGATGCTTTTGTCTGACTTACTTCATTTAGCATAACGTTAAGGGGCCATTCATGCTGTCACAAATGACATGATTTCCTTTTTATGGCTGATGAATATTCCGTTGCGTGTAGATAGATACATAAATAGATAGATAGATATTATATGTATTTTAGCCCATTCATCGGTCCAAGGAATTTGAAGTTGTTTCCATGTATTGGCTGTTGTGAACAGTGCTGCAGTGAACTTGTGTTACCCATATGTTTTCAAGTTATTGTTTTTGTTTTCCTTCAGATAAATACCTAGGAGGGGCACTCCTGGGTCGTATGGTGTTTCTATTTTTTAATCTTTAAGGAATCGCCATACTGTTTTCCATAATTGCTGTGCCAATTTATATTCTTACCAATAGTACACAAGGGTCCTCTTTCTTCCACAGCCTCACAATACTTGTTATTTCTTGTCATTTCAATAATAGTAATTCCAATTGATATAAGGTGATACATCATTACAGTTTTGATTTCCATTTCCTTGATGATTTGTGTTGTTGAAGGCCTTTTCATGTGCTTGTTGACCATCTGGGGAAAAAACTGAAAAAAATGCCTGTTTTGTTCCTCTGACCAATTTTTAATCAGATTGTTTTTTGCTGTTGATTTGTATGAGTTCTAGAGATTTTTAGATATTAGCCCCTTACCATATATTTGATTTACAGATAGTTTCTCACATTTTTAGGTTTCTTTTTCACTTTGTTGGTTTCCTTTGCTGATCATCTTCCCTTTTTAAGGGTTCTGGTAAGGAAATATGTTTTAGAGGTTTGGGCCTGCAAGCAAAGTGGAAGTCACACTTTGGGGTCAATGGTGGTCGTGTGGTTTCAGAACCCAAGGATCATTGGTTCTCAGTATCTTGATATTGACATGAAGTCACTTGCAAACTGAATAAATAGTGTGAAATGCTTATAACATTACAGCATGCCTGAGAGTGAATGTCACGGTGGTTAACAATGTTGGCCTTGTGCTCTTTTGGAGGCTACTGACCTAACTGCTAATCCACCAGAATGTACCTGAAAGCTTTTTTATGTTGTGTTTGATTTCCCTTTATATTTTATTATAGAAGGGTTGTGATCTTCATTTGTAATTAGGGAGCTATAAACACAATACCAGACAACTATAACCCCAGCAAAAGGGCTAAATTGGAAAAACAAAACAAAACATGGGAATGCCAATTGTTGGTAAGAATGTGTGACAATAGAAAGTGCACTGGTGGGAACATGAATTGATACAATCACTTTAGAAAGTTGTTCAGCAGTTCCTAGTAATGTTAGACATACACTTTTCCTATAACCCAGTAGTTTCTCTCTTAGGGAAATGAAAAAACATTTCTACAAAAAAGACTGATACAAAAATGTCCATAGTATACTTTTCAAAATATCCCCAAATTGAAAAACACACACCTGCCCATCAGTAGTTGAACAGGTGTACAAATTGTGATGACCGCACACAATGGAATATTATAGGGCAATAGAATGAGAATGAGTGATTGCATGCAAAAATATGTATAAATCTCACAAACAATGCAGAGTGAAATAAGGTGAACACAACAGAGTATGTACTGTGCTATGTATGTGTATGCGTGTGTGTGCACGGGTGTGTGTAATCTCAATGTATACAAAGTTAATCTATTTTTAAAAGTAGGCAAGAAGGTATCCTAAATATCAGCAAGGTAAGGGGTGGTGGATATACTGGAAAGGACTAGTGGTCATTTAAGTTAATAGTAATGTTTATTCTGCTTCTTGATCTAGATAGTAATTAGGTGGGTACGTTCAGTTTGTGAAAATATAGTGAAATGTGTGTGTACTTTTCTGTATGTATATTAAACTTAATATAGCAAGTAAGACAGTGAGGCAGTTCTGCATACATTGATAAGGGCTATTTTCAAGATGTATTTGAGTAAGAGGGTAAGATGCAAAAAGTGTTAACAGTATTACTTCATTCATTAAACTATCCACTATGTGTCAGCCATTATTCTAGGCACTGAATACAATAAATAAAGAAACGTGTGTGTTTGTGTGTCCTTATTAATCCTAGACCATTCCTGAAAGTGTGCACAATAAATTGTTCATTGTTTCTTGGGAGGGAATACAGGGTTGGGTGTCAGAAATAGAGTTTTTACTAAATATTTTTGTACCTTTTAAAATTTGTACAGTGTTTAAACATATAAATTGAATTTAGCAATTCAATAGTATAATTTGTGACATCAAGGAAGCAGCTGTTGCCACCTCTGCTTTGGAGATCCAGCAACTGAAAGGGATTGTTTTGGTGCTTTGCCCCAAATCATACAGGATGTCTTGGCTGGGTTTGGCAAGTAGGTCTTCAAACCTTGCTAAAAATTGCATATTCTAGCAAAAATCTAACTTTATATATTCCTGTATTCTTGATGACCATCTGTGATGTAATGCAATTTTCTTTTAGCCATTCCATTACTTATAATAACACACTTCAACTCTTTGTTTATAATTGAATACTAAAATCAAGATTTTGCTTTAGTTGAGGGAAAAATGGAATTTCATGTTTATTTTAGTGTCATCTCTTTATAATCCTAAAATATAAAACTTGTAAAATCGCATCTCATTAATTTTAATTTGTTGGGTTTTTTTAGGTCTAAATGGCTATTTTATGGTAGAATAAAACCATTAGTTACAGACAGTTCCTGTTCTATCTTTTTGAAGATAATAAAGTATGATGTCATTGCCTTTATTTGATAAGGTATCGGGTAACCCCAGGGAATACATAAAATAATTTCACTAACAAATCAGAACATTTATATAGAATTATTTCCGTAACCTCATAGCATCACTAACATGATATGCCTTTAAAAAATTGTGCTCCGAGTTATTGAAGAAGATTGCGACGCAGATCTTGATTTGCTCAGTACTACATGGGAAGCTGACGTTAGAAGCACAGTTACTGCTTTCAGTCCTGCAGACTATAGTTAGTGCCTTTGACCAGTTCGTGCTTGACATCAGAATGATCGAAGTAGATCAAGAGCCATTTGCTGCAGTGTGAAGTTCTAGAGAGCAGCATCTGGTGGCTGAGAAGTTTGAAGTCCAATCTATTAACTTTTATTGCTCTTTGTTTTGTGAAGTCATACAAGGCTCTAAGCCAAGTGAGAAGGTGGGAGTAAGAGCAGCACACTTCCGGATAGTGGGCAGTACGTAATTGTAATCTGAAAGTCCACTCTGCCTGGCAGTACACTAGTTTGGCAGTAAGGTTCCAGGTTTATAGAGCAGGTCTGATGACTAAGTAGTTAATATTGTTTGACTCTGAACCTGTCCTCGGAGGTTCAGACTAGATTTGAGTATATTTCCTGTCTCAAAGCTGTTGTGGTAGGAGGATTTTTGAACCCCCAGGGGTCTCTGAGTGATGAATACGAATTTTTATTCCCTAAGCCCTGGGCTTTTGAAGGAACACTGGCTCACTGACTCAGAATGGTCTGAGATCCTAAGACGTACAAGGAAATAATAAATTCACATATAACTCACTACTTCACGTGGATGTTTTGAGTCAGATCAGCTGAATTGAGTCAGATCAGCTTCATTGTGACTAACTTCCCTCACCACTCTGAAGACACACACGTTCACTGAGCAGTGCCATGTTCCTGTGGGTCACTGGTGGTTATGAGAATTATATAACATAAGGAATGTACAGAGAATATATAGGAAGAGTATTCCAGGCTCCATCAAAGCTCATTGCCTTTCTTTTGACCTGATAGAGTGTCATCTCCAGCCTTGTCAACTCATAGACATTTGTGATGAGTAGTCCTAGGCCAGCCTTTTCTGATATCACCACACAATTAGAAAATCTAAAACCAAGAATCCGTTGAGGACAGAATCCTGAAGCTTGTGAGTCTATAAGCCTTCCTTTAAAATGACTGCTGCCTATGTGGGTCGAATACTCTGAAGTCACTTTTCAGAAGAACCTCACGTGCCCCGAGAGAGGTCAATACCCAGTTCATATCTGGCTGTGTCAAGGTGACTGCTCGAGCTTATTTTCAGGTTGCTCCTCGGGGCCTCAGGGAGGTCTGCTGGTAGGCTCACAAACTCAGAAGTGGCCTGAGTATGTAGAAGAATTCTTTTCATGTTTGAACTCTGATCTAAGCCAAGATCATTGGAAATTTTGACTGTATCTCTAAAATTTTCTTTCTGAATTAGGTATTAGTCTCCTTACTCCATTTAGATTCGACATGACTTTTTTTAGAAGCAAGTAGCTCACTCCATGAAGCAAAATGTAATCCCATTCTTTTCTCCTTTGGTGGCATTTTGGTCCTGATTTAATGCAGTGACATGAGGACAAATTTTACAGGAAAACAGCCCTTCGCGTATTGCCCAAAAGACTGCATTTTAAGGGCTCAGATTAGAGTATGTTAAGAAAGACGTGTTGGATATGTGGATTTTTGTTTCCATTTGCTTGCTTTCTTTCCCCTTGCTTTTGGTTTGATTTTTTTTTGGGTCCCAAGGAGTTAAATTCCATGTTAAGAAAGCTTTAGGTAACAAAACCATAAGGAAAGTGCAGTACCTCTGTGGTCTTATCTTCCTAAAACTCCTATCAAGAAATGACAGATGGAGGAAACATAAGTGATAAGTAAAATGAAACATGTGTTCCATCATAATATGTCTGTCTTCTTGCATTTATCAGCAGCCTTGAGTGACGGGGTTTCTGAAAGATTAGAGGACTTGTTTTCTTCTGGAATCATCTCTTATACTGTGTTCTTTTGTCTGCTTTAGTTCTGAGCATTTTTTTTTTTTTTTTCAGTTTTTAACCAGTTTAGATGAAGTTTCAGGAATTATCCATTTCATAAAGGTCACTTTTTTTTTTTTTATATGCTGGGGCATTTAGGGTTTCAGGGGATGATGGGTGGAATGAAAGCAACAGAGAAGTATTGATACCAGAATTAGAAAGCTGGACTTGTATTTCAGTCTTTGTTACATGGTCAAGTGACTTGACTCTCTAGAGCTTAGTTTTTCTCTCTGTAAAAGAGATTTTTTTTTTTCTACCTTCCAGATTCTCAGCGTGTGAAGAAGAATTTTCCATTTTGTTTAGAAAAACCCTGAAAATTAATTAAGCAGGGCCAAGAAGGCCACAATCAGTGACCAAAGTATTTCAAGGTCTAAAATTGACATGCCATCATTGAATTTCCTGCCTGGAGATTTATTCAGGAGACTGTCTAGAAAAAGCACTGGGGCAAGGAAACCCATTTCTTCCTGGCCTTTTTCTCCAAATACCAACAGTAATTTGATCCCTTTCCTTCTAATTTCTGGGTGGCTTTTATATAGTCTTCAGGCTGTGATTAAGTGGTCCATAACACAAAGAACTAATTTTCTCCGCTTGACCCTTGACTTATGAGCTTGTTCACTCCATTTCCAGAGATTTCCCCTAGTACTCCGTGAGATCATTCCCGAAGTCTTGAAGGGAGATGGCCTTTAAAGGGAATAGAGTGTGATTGGAAGTGTGAAGCCTAATCCCAGTAGTTTCATTCCTGACTTTCTGTCCCTTTTTGTGGGTGGTTGGATCTAGTGAAAATAATTTACACAATGCAAAGCAGATCTGTGTTTTTAGCAACTTTCCAAATGGATCCTCTTGTTGCAAGTGTGGCTGTCAGCATTCTGGAAAACCCATGAGTTAGCAGGCCTAGAATTGTAGATGCCTGAAGGCAAGGAAGAGATGGATTATTGGCAGACTTGTGAAAATAAATGTTCTGTATTCATTCATCATGTGCTTACCAGGTATAGACACACTTGGGAGAATGTTTGCTGTGGGTTCCATTCCTGTCTACCACAATAAAGCAAGTAACACAGTTTCCAGTTCCCTAGTATGTATAAAAGTTTTTCTTTTTGCATTATGTTGTATCTATTAAGTATACAACAGCATTATGTCTGAAAGAAAATGTATACTTTAAGAAATAGTTCATTGCTAAAAATGCTCACCATCACCTGAGCCGTCTGTGAACTCTAATCTTTAATGGTGTGGGGTTTTGGCTGGCGTTGGCCGACTGACCAGGATGTTGGTTGCTCGCAGTTAGGATAGCAGAAATAAATTCTGAAAGGACAGCATTGAAGTGTTATATCAATCAACTCTTCCTTTCCTGAAAGGTTTCTCTATAGCATGTGATGCTATTTGATTGCATTTAATACATAGCACTTTTAAAATTGGAGTCAATCTTTGCAAACCCTGCTGCTACCTTATCAACTGAGTTTACGTGATACCATGAATTCTTTGTCGTTGTTTCAACAGTGCTCACCACATCGTCATCGGGAGCAAGAGTCCATCTTAAGAAACCACCCTTGTGGGGTGGTGGTTGGGCACAGTCCACATGCATCACAGGACCCTGGGTTCACATCCTGGGGCCAGCAGGAGCAACCAATATGAACTACTAAATAAACAAAAAGCTTTTTCTTCCTCTCTCTTCCTGCGATTGTTGCCTGCACCTGTCCGTTAAAAAAAAAAAAAAAAAAAGGAAAACAAGCAGCAGCAATTCCTTTGCTCTTCCGTCACCAACGACTCCTCATCCGTCACCAACAACTCATCCAGCTTTTGTGTGATGCGTTGCATTAATTCAGTGACATCTTCAGGCTCTACCTAATTCTAGTTTTCTTGCTGTTTCCACCACATCTGCAGTCACTTTCAAACATCTATGACAGTAATATCAGAGATCACAGATAACTATAACAGACAATGTAATAAACAGTTTGAATTATTACAAGAATGGCAAAAATATAACAGACAGTGAGTAACAGACATACTATGAGTGTAACATGGAGACAGATAGTAAGTGTAACATGGAGACATAGTGTGTGTAACACGGAGACATACAGTGAGTGTAACAGACATGCAGTGAGTGTAACACGTACAGTGTGTGTAACACGGAGACAGATAGTGAGCCTGTGCTGTGGAAAAATGGTGCCGATAGACCTGCTGGCTGTGGGGTTGCCACAGACCTTCAGTTGTAAAAAACTTAGAAAACTTGTACAAGTGAAGTGCAGTCGAGGGAAGCACAATGAAGCCAGGGATGCCTGTGTCTGACTGAGGAGCAGGATGTGCTCAGCACTTGGAAGGATCTAGAGAAAAATTGGGCACAGAGTCTGCTCATGGGGAATTTGTCACGGGTTAAGGGACCCTAAGCGGTGGAGCCATGAACACAGAAGACGGCTGAACATGAAAAGAGGGGCAGAGGCGCAGACCTTGGTTTCCAGGAATTTAGGTATACAGACGTACTCCTGGGAGAGCTGGGGGGCTTCAGGGAAGACATTGAGCTGTCCAAAGATGGGCATTCAAGTTTGGGAGAGCAGGGCCGTGACTCTGCGGGAGCACTGGCAGGTTTTTGTGGTGACTAGAAAGAGGATGCTGTCTCGTCTGGCTGTAGCAAAGGGTAAAAGAAGGGAAAAGAGAAAAGGCATAAATTATCAGATGCCAGATTATGGGGGGAGCCGTGTTTATCTTGAGTTTTCTTTCTTCCTCTTTAGCCATAAATGCAGTTGTGGTGTAGGGGACAGCTAACTCCCGGAGTTGAGTGTATGTGTGGCTAATGCAGCATTTGCCAGTATCTGTGCTAAAAATGCTCCCACAGCAGCCAATTTCAACGGCCAGTGGGTTAATAAATAGTTCACAAAATTTCTGAAAATTTAACGTTTGCTTTTCCCATGCCAGAGCAAGCCTGCCCGAGCACTATTGAGCAGCCTGGCTTAGAGTCTGGCAAATAGTCACTGTACCTGTCCGGGAACAGCCTCTACAGAAGACCTGAGGAGGTCTAGGTAAGCATGTTTCGTACTGTGTTCGCCTCCCTAGGCCGTGCCACATTGGCCCATGTGTGAGCACACCACCCAGGGAGCCCACTCCCTGGCCTGGACGATAGCCTGTGGCTTGCCACAAAGTGAGTTGGCTTTGAATGAAGGAATTCCAGGATATGTTTTGTCAGAAAAGCAAAAGCTCTAAAAGTTACCTTTGGGAGAGCTGAGTCCATGGTAAACAAGGCATATGGTGGCCAGAGTTTTGAGTGGAAAAAAACACGTGGAAACTGATGAGTAGCGAGGGGAGCAGATGTGGAGAGAGCCCTGCTGCCTGGAGAGCCTAGAGCTAGGCTTATTCTAGGCCTAGAGCTGTCCTTATTCTCAGCAGCTTTCCAATTCTGGGTCCTAAACATCCTCTTTTCTAATTCTGGGTGCTAAACATCCCCTTTTCTGAGCGAATCTCTGGTCCTGGTAATGCAATGACTTAACTGAAACAGTCGATGGTGACCCCTGACTGCCTCGCAGTGTCCTGAGAATACGACACAAAGAGTAGAGACCCCGTGCTCCTGACTGAGGTTGAAATATGCCTCTGTTCTTCATTTTTTTGCCTGCTCTCCCTCCCTGCACCCCTCCCAAATGACTTGTGCATATTTTCTCATTCTTTTTCATTCCAACAGAACTGGGCTGGAATCCATAGTTGAACAATTCGCCAGGAGGCCATGTGTTGGTGGTGCTGTTTGCTTGGCACTCCCCATTATAGAAAATTGGAGCCAGTAGCAGCAGGGAAGGAAAAGGAGGTCTTTATTTGCTGAGGGCGTCTGGAGAGTGAGGGTGTGTGAAGATGGCCTGTACTGCGTTGGTCTGAAATGCCATTTGAAAAGGCTTAGGGCAAATTGAGCCCTCACCCCTGATTTTCTCACCACACGCAAATTTGTGAATAATTAAATTGTTAGGAAAGGGGAAGGCATGCTTCACTGTTTTTTGCCCAGTTTTAGTCATGCCCACAATGAATAAGCTACTCTGGGAACCTAGTGGTCCAGGCAATTTGACATTTCAAGGAAATATGAGGACATGTTCAGGGGAACTTGGGGGCTGGAGATGGGGAGAGGCGAGGTGCTTGGGAATCAAAAGATGTAGATTCTGCATAGAGCTCGTTACTAGCAGCTGCTGACCTTTCAGAAGTTGCTTCTTTGAGTATTTCATTTTTGTCATCCATAATGAAGGATTTTGCTGAGAATTTTAACTTTTGTTTGCAAAATAAGGTACCTTTGAGACGCCAGTGAGAGCTGTGGGTTCTTTCCCTAGAAATCGCTGCATGTTAGCAAACAAAATTTCACATGCAATTTTAGGGAATTTATGAATCTTTGAGGACTCATGGACTTCTGGAAAAGAACTCCTCTCCCTGCATTAGGCAATGTCTGAGCTTTTTTCTGTGTGTAATATTTCACTTTTGAAGACTTTGGATCCTAGAAGTAATCTGGAAAGTCAGTGAGGCCCTCCTCTGTCACACAGAGAAAAAATCCTTCTTGAAGCTGGGAGACTTGTTTGTTTTCCTCAAAGAATCTATAACCTCTTAAAGTGTGCATTCTAACTGGGAAGAAACACAGTAAGTGATAGGGTCCTGAGACTATTGACAAAGAACGCTAATACTGTAGAGAGGTCTGGGGGTGCTATTTTTAGTTAGGGAGGTCAGAGATCACTTCTGAGGAGGTGACATTTAAGAAGAGATATGAATAAAAGAGCAAATAAGCCATGCAGACCTGGAGTAAGAGCTTTCTAGGGAGCGGGCTTGGTACATTTAAGGAGCAGTAAGAAGGGCCAATGTGACTGGAGCTAAGGGAGGCAGGATGGGAGAGAATGGTAGGAGATAAGCTAAATGGGTGCAGAGTTTGGGTGGGGATACTTCTGTGTTTTGTTTTGTTTTGTTTTTTTTCAGAGGAAAGGTGTAGGCAGGAATGAAGGCTAGGCAGGAAGAGAGAGAAGAAGCACTTTATTTTTCACTTAGTTGTTCACACTGGTTGTTCCCTCTGGGCCTAGGACTAAAACGCAGGGGTATGTGGACTGTGTCTTTGGGAGGTGACTGACCTAGCTCTACCAGGGCGCACCTTCTGTGTCCATTTGAAAAACAATTGTATATACTGGAGCAACCATCTAACGTTTCATGCTATTCATGAAATCTCTCATTCATTTACTAAATTGTTTTCATTATGATACGCAAGAACTAGTTGAGTAAGATAGGGGTCTTCAAACTTGTCCAACAGCACCTGGGCAACTTTCTGAAGATTGAGGTTCCAAAGCCCCAACCAGGACCAGAATCTCCAAGATGTGGGGCCCAGGTCTCTGCTGTGTTTTGTTTCAATAGCTTTCAGGGTGATTCTAATATGTAATTGTGGACCTGGAGAACCATTGGAATAAGATAGCCCCATCTTTGGAGAGCAGCAGCGAGCAAAGGGGAAGGAGTGTGCTGCGTGTGCAGTGAGAACGTGACGTGTTTCGTACAGAGACACAAAATGTGCTGAAGAGGATTCCACAGGAGGAAGTGAGTGCTTTCTGTTGAAGTGATCAGAGAGGCCCACGAGACAACTAAGCCAGGTTCCTTACCCATGAAATGAGATATCAGAACCTATCATGAGGCGTTCTAAGGACAAAGTGAGTAAGTGCCTAACAGCTTTCCAAACAGGGTGGGGCACATAGTATGTTCTCAATAAATATGACCCATTATTTGAATTGGGACTTAAACAATGGTTAGAATTTCTGAACTATAAAATGCTGTCTACAGTGTATTACCTAATAAATATTTTTATGAGACTTCTATATAAAGAAGCATTCAAATAGAAATAGCCAGTTACTTTAAAAAAAAAACCAAAAACAAATCCAGCCTTTAACATGATGAATAGTCTGTTATTAACAAGGGAATCAAAATTTGCCAAATCTAAATCCATCTGTATAACTTTGTATAGGAAACATTTTCTTCCTGCCCTTGAGTGGCGTTTAATCCAATACACTGGTACCTTCTTCACTGTATTTCATTTAAAGGACCAAGCTTTAAAGACCAACTGTGAGCCAAAGACTGGTCAGTGTAGAGGGCAAGCACTCTGTGGGTCGCCTAGAGGAACTTCATTGTACGGGGGAGATATGAAGTACACATCCAACTCAAATTGAGCCTTCATTGCCTAGGTACCACCTAGGAAGGGGCCTGGATTTACATCTGCTTACAACATCTGGATCCCATTTTAGTTGGAAAGCCCGTTTTAGTTTTGAAAGGAAATATCTAGTGGTGTCATGTGACTGTGACCAGTTCATTCAAAGTAGTTAGTGTCTGAATCATTTTTCTTATGTCCCTGCTTGCCAGGGAGAAGGTTGAAACCCCCTTGTGCTAGACGGTAGGAAGACCCTACTGTAATTTCCAGCATTATCATTTCCACAGGACTGCTTGAGTCAATGCCACTATAGGCATTGATGGAAAAATGCTCAAGAACATGGAGACATTAGAGTTTAGCCTTGTTTAACTGACCCCTGAATTTTGACTGCCAAAACTCTGAAAGAGGTTCATCTGCTGTTTAGAGAATATTCCCCAGCGGTTCAAAGTATAATTGTTTTATTCCAAGAAAAAGGCAGGGTTGATTCTTAGTAAGAGCTTTGTAGATTGCCCACAGCGCTTGTGGGTGGGCGAGTTTGTTTGAAAAGGCCCCCTGACTGGGCTCTTGGTGGAGTGGCCGGGTGTGTGGGTTGGAATGAAAGATGGAAAGTTGAACCCTGGGCTCAGTGGGAGTCTAATCAAGAGAGAAGTTTCCTGTGGATCAGGCCAGACCCAAGAGGCGGGGGAGGCCTTTCTGTATCCGGCCTGAAATGAAATGGTAATATGGAAAGCCCGGGTGTGTGACAGCGATGTCTCTGAGGTAGCTCTTCTGTTCAAAGCCTCCTCACCCAGACAGTTGTTTGTTTCACACAGAAGTCCAGAGCCTCCTGAAAAATGCATGAATGTAGCAAAACAAGGCTGATAATCTCTAGGTCTCTCCTCCTGGCTGGGCGAGTTGTAGCTTTCCCTTTGGGCTGTGCGCTGGCCCTGCCTCTTTGCTGAAGGTCTATGACCTGAGAAACTGGAGATCTCAGAGACAGAATTCGGTTTTTACTCTGGTTTGGGTTTTCCTCTTGCAACATCAGGGCTTAATTAGAACAGTCTTTCAAGTAGCTTTCTGGGAGGAATAAATTTTTTTGTGACTACCTCCCCAACCCCAAAGAGAGTAACACCAATGCATATCCAGAATTACAGTCATTCTAATCTGTATCATAGACACGTTTATTGTTGAAATTGATGGCAACGTACCTGGAGAATGTTCCTCTTCGTGTAGTGGCACCGGCACTTTGGATAGTTGCTGGAGAGGTTGAGCTTTGATGGACAAACCTGTGAACCAGGTTCTGTTTGCTCCCCCACCCACCCCTGTGCTGTGAGAGACTCATTGTTCACTTTGCTGGTTCCTCTTTTGATTCAACTCTGGGCGCTCTGCATTTGCTCCAGGCAAGTTTGGTGCACAGACAGCTGTAGAAGGATGAGTTGGGACACCATGTCTGTCTTGTGAGTGGGAAGTGGTTTGGGGTTAAGTAATGGGGTGTGAGCAGGGCTGACGGTTTCTGAGCACCTCTGATAAAGGGGAAGTGGCATTTTCACACCTGAACATAGGTTACATCTGATCCAGTCGTTCCCGATTCTAATCTCATATTTGTCTGACATGTCAGTGGTTCTCATTTTACACAGTGATTATCCCTTTAGGAGTGACTGAAGCAAGGCCTAACTGTGGCCCTGTCACTCACCAACACCCGCTCCCCCCACCCTGACCCTCGACTTTGGTCTCAGGGCTGCTTAGCTGAGCTCTCGTATGCGGTTCCTGTCAGCCTGCCTTAAACCTCAGCCCCTCATCCCTTTAAAACCTCAGCCCCTCATCCCTTTTTCCTTGTGTGGAATAAGGCCCTATCCATTCAGGTCCAACCAACATTGTTTGGCTGTTCACCTTCTACAGGCAATTAACTGTGTAAATGTGAGGGGGACAGAAACAGACATGGAGTTGTGTCTGTGAGAGAGGCCCCATCTTTTTGCTGAGGTAATGACAGACTACAGAGGACCAGAATACAGTGCACTGTTCAGTGTGCATACCCCAATTTTATTTTATCCTCCAGTGGCCAACTCCAGATGTCCTCTTATCAACAGCGAGCTAGTGACAAAAGGGAATGACTTCCTGTGATTCTGGTTAGATGCATTTATCCCATGGGTCATCAGACTAGGCCTTTGAAGGAAGAGGCATGACCAGTGAATAGGAATATGGAAAAATGAGCAGGTCATTGAGCTGGGGAAATCCTGGACTCATTTCTGAGAGGGAATCATCCTCTCCACCGTTGGGATATGGTTTTCCAGACCAGGGAATGCCTTAACAATGGTTCACCTTGACTCTTTGTGTCTGTTTGAAAAGCATGGGGGAATTGGGTGACCAGTTTGATTTCACCTTTAAAATTTGGATAAGCTAGAGTGACATGGCAGTGTTCTGTGGGAACAGAGCACCTGTGAAGAAAACAGAGTCATTGAGTGTGGGGTGGGGGTGGGGAGGTTTTTTTTTTTTCTCTTGTGTCCTGGATCCAGACATTGAAGAGAGGTACAGAACTTTGAATTTTTTGAGAAGAGGAATTACTGCTACTATTTCAGTGTACCCCAGTGCCCAGCTCATTATCTGGTGCAGAGTAAGCCCTCATGGTGACACCTGCATGATGTGTTATGATGCTCATTCATTTTGAAGGGAGAACAGTGCCCCTCAGGAGGGCAAAATCAGGTGAGAAAGGAATTGTTCTTCCCAAGCAGGGCGGGAGGGCATTTGCAAACTATCATTCTCTTCGGCTTTGTTATTCTGTTTCTGACAACACCTTTTCTGACTGTAGTGTATATAGTATCGGAACTTCACTGTTTTAGTCATAAAAGAGACTATTAAGAAATGCTGTTCTAAAAGAACTTATAGTAATAAAAAGTGACTGCTACTAACTTTAATATCACTCTTCCTAATTTGAATACAAGTTTATTGTAATCTTTAGGTAATCAAAAATAACAAATCCCAAGGGTTTTTCTTAATGTTTTCAGTGCTGAAGCATTTCATATATACATAAAAGTATTTTGTGTACATATGTGAATTACATATTTATATATGAAAACATACTGTTTAATCATCAGCAAGAGAGTTTTTAAACCATTTTGTGTTTAAGTAATTACGTTGAGATCTCTAGAAATAAATGGGAATCTTAAAAAGGAGCAATAAAAGTTAGATATTTGCGTTTAACTGAGCACAAACAGTTCAGTTATTTGTTTACTGAACTTAGTGCTTATGAGACTGATCCTGATCAATGGGATTAGTTAGAGAGATTTTGATGGTTCTTTCTGTGATAACAGATACCAGCATCAAAGATGCCAGACGGCAGCATGTCATGTGGTTCTAGTGCCTGATGACCCAGAACACAGAAATCAAGGCTGCGAGCTTGGGTGGGGTCTATGAGTGGAGGAGAACTACGGCTGTGAGGGCAGACTTGCCTGGGCCAGTACGTGCAAGGTGGTGGCCAACTCTGCGATTTCAGGGAGCCCTGTGGTAGTTTTAGCCGTCGTAGAGTGAAAAAGCATTCCTTTTAAATTCTCTTTCAGCACCTCTGGTTTCATCAGATGGAAAGCTTCAGTGTTGTGTGGTAATACCATCTCCTGCGTCTGTAATCTCAAACCTGCCGGCCACTTACTTAACCAGACTGTACTTCCCATACTTGCACTTCCTCTTCCTTTTCCAAGTTATTTTTCCTTTTCTGTCTTTTTTGTGCTATAATCTTCATGTTGGAGGCTTTCTCCAAAATGGTCATTGAGAAGCTCGAGAATGGGCCTGTATTCATTTATTTATTTCAACACTTCAGATGTCTTTACCTATAGAATTTTCTCTGGGAAATTCAGATTCTCCCAGAAAAGATTTACTAATTTCATATTTTAGACAGAAACAGCCTGTCTGGTAGGCTCTTGGACATTGTAAGAGAGCGGGGCTGGGAGCTCATCAGCACTTGATATGGAGCCCTCTTGGTCCTGTTTCATTCTAACATCTCCCTCTCTTGGTGATGTGTCTGAGTTTGGAACATCTCTCATTCATTCTTTACAGAGGTTCCGCTTCCGGTCTGCTGTGGGGGTGGAAAAGGGATTGTTCTCTGGAAATATGGAGTAGTAGGGCTGTCATTCTTGCCTCTAGTCTCTCAGTTTTACCCATCTTGACAGCCTGCTTCTCTTGTCTCTTTGTAATTGGGACCAAGCTATCTACAGAGCTTTATTTCTACAGAAATACATTTCCAAGAATGTGCAATTATTAGATCGAGAAGTGAGACTATTTAAAATATTTAAAGCTTTTAAAAAACTTTAGCTACATTTTGCCAAATTTTAAATTCTAGTCCAACTGCTAATCATCATCATTTCCATCACCATCACTGTCACCATCATCGCCATATCTGTCACCATCATACCACTCGATGAGCACTTGCGGGGTCTGATTTTAAGCACTTTACATTCTCATCTCATTTAATCCTCACAGCAGTCCTGTGCAAAAGGCACAGTTATTAGTCACTTTGAAATAGGGGAAAAAGAAGTCTTAGACAAGTTTAATAACGTGTCCAACATCCCGGAGCTAATGGGGGGGTGGAGTTGGGGTTCATAACACTGATAGCTGGAGTGTTGTAAAAATCTCTCAAAGGCACTGGCATGTGGACAGTGCTTTGCCTTGCTTTCTAGGGTGGTTGCAGATTTTTTTTTCTTCCAGTAATTCCAATGTTATTTCAAGGGGAAGACCACCCTTTTGAGGACCTCTTTGATCACTGATGAAAAGTTCCCAAACCTCATCTTTAGAATAAACAGAAATGCTATTCATTCAGTCATATTGTGTTCACTTCTGGATGTGTGGCTGGCTATGAGAACTCTCCTAGGAGACAGGTGGCCTGAATCTCCCCTGACTTAGTCCTTTATTTTCTCAAATATAAATAAAAGAGTGATATTCTGTGTCTCTAGCCATTTCACGCAAGTTTCATGAGAATAAGTAAGAGGATCTCTGTAAATTAGTCTTTTTCCACTCTAATCAGGTAGGATGAAGACCAGGAATCATAATTATTGCCACAATAGCACACTGTGGTCGAACTCATGAGAAACCTTTCCTTTCTATCTAATGTCTCTTTCTTGCACCTGCTCCTACCTTTCATCAGAGGCTCTAGTAAACCCTGGGATGTATTTGCTTATTTTCAGCAAGCACACAATCCTATCAGCTAATGAAGATGCATATTAAATCTGGGGGCCATCAGTGTTTCTTTTACTAGAAGCACACTTGCATCTGCAGGAAGGATGAAGTGTTTGAGGGAATTTGCCACAAGGTGACTTCCACACCTGGCACCACGGACAGCTGCCTGCCCAGCAAAGGACCCTGTGTTGCCCCTCAGTGGCTGGTCTCACCCGAAGTGCTGCTTGGGGTTCTTTGCTCTGCTCAACTGAGAGTTTCTGTGGAAAGTCCTGAAACTTAGCTCATTAACCATCCCTTGTAGGGATCAGTGGTTTATCCATAGGCTAAAATTTGGATTTTTGAGTCTTTGTTCTCTAAACAAAGCATATATGCTAGATTGGTTTAAGACTGAAAAAATGAATAAGTGAAGGACTTTTATTATACCCAACAATGAAGCATAAAAAATGAAAGGAGCACAGAAATGGATTGGTATATTATTTTTCATCTACTCAGGCTGCTATCACAAATACCACAGAGTGGATAGAGTCCACAGTCAACATTTATCTCACAGTTTTGGAAGCAGGGGAGTCGGAGATCAGGGGGCCAATGTGATTGAGGGCTGGTGAGGAGTCCCAGAGAGAGAGAGGTTTCTGGTTTCTTGGCTCTTAATATAAGGACAAATTATGGGAGCCCCATCCTCATGACCTCATCTAAACCTAATTATCTCTTAAAAGTGCCGTATTCAAATACCATCACATTGAAGATGACTATGTCAATGTGTATTTGAAGAATGACACAAATATTCATTTCACAAATACTCATTTCATAGCAAGTAACTTCTTTTAAAAAAATGTAAGTGCCTATTTACATTTTAAGGTGGATTTAGGCTCTTTTAGGTAGATAATTATATATATTTTTCAAAATCCTTCTGAGAGTTGGATTCCTGTTAGGTGGAGAGTCCCTCTACCGTATGGAGCATGGACGTTTATATCCTGTTAGAACTGAGATTCATCCTACGTGTCTCCCTGACCGTTCTGCTCAATATTACTCCCTGTCCTTACTCACATTGTTCAGTGCAGCACTTGACCATTCGACTTTTTTGTTGTGTTTATTGCTGCATCCCAGCAAATAGAAAAGGCAAGTTTGCATTCAATGAACACTTGTTGTAGGACACGTTTCTCATGGGTTTTTACATTTATTTGAATAGTAGTCTTGAATTCATAATATATTTTTGTAATATTTATATATTTACAGTGTCTTTTTCCTCCTGTGGCAAAAATGATGGATATTTTTCTGTTCATAAGAAAAAGAGCAAAGAAGTATGTCACTCTGAATCTCCCTCTTAATTCATCAGATGTTAAAGTCAGAAAGGCAACCTCTTTGTTTTGTAACAAGTAATACAGACAGGTATGGAGAAAAAGTTGTTGACTCTTGGGTCTCCCTGGCACCCTCTTGGGTAATTCATGTTAGGAAGAGGTAGTTTGTCTTACAACTTGACAACAGCAACAAAAAAGCCTAAATAATTCAAAATGGACAAAGGACTCGAATAGATATTTTCCAAAGAAGATATAAAAAGGTCAACAAGCATGTGAAGAAATGCTCAAAATATTCATTGTTATAGAAAAGCAAGTTCAAACCTCAATGACATATTAAGATGGCTGCTATCAAAAAAGATAAAATAACAAGGTTTGTGAGGATGTAGAGACACTGGAACCCTTGTACCCAGTGTTTGGGAATGTAAAATGGTATATGAATAGTATGGGTCTTCAACAGTTAAAAAGATAATTATATTATCTGCAGTCCCACTACTGAGCATATACTGCTTCTGCGAATTGAAAGTAGGATCTCGAAGAGATCGTTGTGCATCTTTGTTCATAGTGGTATTATTCACAGTAGCCAAGACATGGAAGTAACCCAAGTGTACATTGATGGATGAATGGATCAAGTAAATGTGATGAACTAACTGAATGGGTCAACTAACTATGCACACAACAAATTATTGGTCTTAAAAAGAAATGAATTTTGCCATACAATAGAAGTGGGTGAACCTCGGGGCATTATTGTAAGTGAAATGACCCAACCATACAACAATAAATACTACACGATTTCTCTTACAGGAAGTACTAAGAGTAATCAGCTTCCTACAAACAGAAGGTGGAATGCTGGTTACCAGAGGCTGGGGGAGGGGGCTTGGGGATCAGTTAATGGTGCAGAGTTTCAGTTTTGCAAGTGGAAAGAATTCTGTAGTTTGATTGCACAGCAATGTAAAAGTACTTAATACTAGTGAGCTGTACACCTAAAATGACTAAAATGCTGAATTTTGTGTGTCTTTTACCACAATGAAAAGTTAAAAAAAACAAAACAAAAGAGAAGGTAGATGGTATCATCTACACCTGTTGCAATCTTCTGTAAAACAAACGTGATAGAGGCTGCTTTTTGGTTCCTGTTTACTTAAAAAAAAAAAAAAAGAAAGAAAAAGGTGAGAGAGTATCATATTACATACATGACTCAACAACTTGCTTTCCTTTTAGTTTCCTTTTAACTCTTTTAAACATATTAGGGGTGTCTTTTCAGGCTAGTCTGTACACCTGACTCACGTGTCTTTAAGAGATGACTAATTATCTGTAGGAGACGTGTACTGGGGTTTCTGTGACATTTCCTTTTCCTGTACCTGTAGTTTATTTCCAGTCTGAATGCTATTCAGATGCTGCCTCAACAAACAAGTTTACTTGCATTTCCTTACATACCAATGCTCTTATTTGTGTCCAATTCCAAAATTGTTAGGTCAAGAGTATGGTCAGATTATTCTCCAGAATCTTTACAGCTGTTCATATTCACATGGGCACCTGGTGAGAGAGCAGCTTGCTGACTCTGCTCCTAACACAGCCATCCCCTCTTTTTGAAAGTTGGAGTTATGCCACTTCACTCTTGTGAAAGACCTACATTAGTATCTGTTGTGCTAACCAGGGAAACTCAAAAGAAGTTTATCACTTTTGTGACAAAAGACAAATAAGTGGCAATAGTGGTCAACATTTGCTTTGTTACAGCCCTTGCAGAGGCAGGGGAGGCTCCCCACCCAGCAGGAGAGGGACACACCAAGCTTCTTCCCCAGGGACTGCTGCTTACAGGTGCTGTGTTATCACAGCATTGCTGCTTTTCCCATGTGAGTGTGATTTTAGGTTTGATGTATTATTTGGAATGACTTGATAGGTTATTTCTGGAACCTGGGAATGCTCAAAACATTTTCCGTATAAATTAAAGGTAATTGTGCCCTTGCTTCATACCATTTCAGAAAGGTTTCATAAAAATACTTTATTTTTGACTATATAAATATATATTACATATATATTTTTTGCACATATAAAGATATACTTTTTTTCTTCGGTAAGCTAGCTGTCTGTTAAAACCTTTGGCCCATCTTTTAGTTGGGTTGTTTTCTTGTTTGTTATTTAAGTATTTTTGTATATTTCAGATAAAAGTCCTTTATCAGACATTTATTTTGCTATTAATTTCTCCCGGTTTATGACTTATCTTCTTATTCTCTGTCATTCTTTTGCAGAGCACAAGTTCTAAATTTTAATGAAATCCAGTTTATCAATTATTTCTTTGATGGATTGTTGTATCTAAAAAGCAACTGCCGAATCCGAGGTCATCTAGACCTCGAGGATTTTTATAGTTTCCCCCCTCTTTTACAGTTAGGCCTGAGATCCATTTTGAGTTAATTTTTAGGGTGAGTGTAAGTTAAAAACAAGTAGATTTTGGAGTGAAGGAATACATGTTATGTATATTGTTTTAAAAGAATTAGAGTGGCAAGATTTTGCAGAGTGGTGTTATAATACCAGTGATAGCTAGTTCTTATGGAGTTTTAAAAATATTTAATCTGCACAAGAGCCTTATGATGGAATTGTTATTACTTTGTCCCATTGACATTAGGTGTGACTGAGGAGGGCAGTCAATTAAGATCCAAGCATAGTGATCTGAATTCTAGATCATGAAGGAAAGACTAAAATGATTGGAGCAGAAATGGAGAGCAATAAGTGTAAGATGACTCAGTAGGTATCAAACCCGAATATTCAAAGAATCAAGTTCCCAATCATCTAACTGCAGTAGACTTATTGTTGTATTCTGTCCTTAGGTGTATGATGCCTGGATGTTATATAGTTTCCTCTGGGGTAGGGGAATGGGTGGGGTTGTCAGTGGGAAATGGGATGTTTGTGATATGTATATAGCTCATAAAACATCTTGCCTTTTGGTGGTACATGATTGTGTCCCTTTTTATTTGTGGTTCACAGAGTAGAAGCAGAAGTTGGAACTTCAGCACTTTCCATTGGGAGCCAATACAGTTACTTGAGCTTACTGACTAATTCATAATGTTGAAATAAAAGATAATGCACTAATGTAAAAGACTGGGAAATATATTTTCAATTGCCTTTAGAGTGGTTTTTATTTTTAAATGCCAGAAAACAAGCAAGCCTAAATTTCTGGCAGGAAAAATGTTATTTGCTCTTAACATTTAGATTGTGTTGTAAGATGAGTTGTTAAATATTATGAATTATATTTTCTTCTTATGAACATTCATGCCTAAAATATTTTAATGCTTTCACATGACATGTTGAATTTATAAAACTTTTTCACTCTACTTTGATTATTTTCAAATGAATATGAAAAGAAAGGAGAATTCGGTGAAATTTTTTTAAATGTAAAGTGATTGCAATGAAGTACAATTTGAAATTTAGATTTTTATTTCTTCTAAAATATTTTAGAATGTATCCACCTTTCTTGAGATTAAAGGATGAAATGTGATCGAAAGAATTTTCATTCCATTGCATTTAATTGACTCCAACTAATTGTAGTTCAAAAGAAAATTTTATCATATGTGTTTACATATATATATATATATATATATATGCTGGTAAATAAATCAGAAAGTTAATTCTTATAATAGTCTTATTATATTTTATTATATTTATTGACCTTATGCTTGCTTGCTTCTTTAATTAGTCCATCTATCAATGATCATTTGTTTTTATACCACCATTATTTTCATTGTTTATGATAGAAGTATACTCAATATGGGGTGAAATTTATTCTAAAAAGTATTTATGTGGTCTTTCAACAAAATTATTCCAGCTTGTTTGTTCCAGTCTGCCTCTAACTAGGCTGCATGATCTTAAGCAAGCCTCTTCATTCTGGTTCTCTGGTTCTTAGTTGTTTTTGTTTTTAATTTTGAGGGTTTTTAAAAACGTTTGTCTTAATTGCTTAGTTTTGTTGTTGTTGTTTTTAAATAAGGAAAAGTGCAGGCAAGAAGACGGAGGAGGAAGAAGCAGTTTATTTTATTTTTAATTTCGTTGTCTACACTGGTTGTTTCCCCCAGACCCGGGACTCGAACCCAGGGGTATGTGGCTTTGGCTCCTTCTAAGGCAGTTGTGTTTTGTTTTGTTTTTAATAAAGTGAAAAGAACAGTTGGATCTAGAATTTCCATTAATCTTCCAGTGTTTCCTAAAGTGTTCTTTTGATTTGTTCTGTTTTTTAAAGAAATGGTTTCTGGAACTCACTGGTGGTGTCTTGTGGTACCAGAGTGTATTCATGTTGACAATGACTGAAAAATGAAGATGAAGACCCAGACTTGAGTCTCAGTTCTAGAGCTTAGAAACTTGGTTAAGTTAGTTAACATCTATCCAGGAAGTATGTACCAGGCACACATTTAAGTGTTTTCCATTTATCATCCCTTAATCCTCACAAGAAACCCTGTAATTGTACTATAATTGTACCACTTATAGATGAGAATTTAAGGCACCAAGAGGTTAAATTACTTCCAGTAAAAACTAGTAAATACAGAGCCAGCCTTTCAAGGGTATTCTGAGTCCAGAGCTGGTATGATTAACAATTATGTAATACTACAGACCCCTTACTCCTCAGATTACTTTTCTTTATCTGTAAAGTGAGGCCCATGAGCTCTTTGTTCTTGGTTCCTTCATATGAGATTCAGAAGCACAGAATTTCTCCCAGGTGTCAACCCTGAACCAGGAGCATCAACTCTGCCTGGAAAGATGTGCAAAATGTAGGTGCTCAGGCCCTATTCCTAACCTACTGAATTGGAAGCTCTAGAGCACAGCAATCTGGGAGTTAGGAAGCCACCAGGGATTCTGCTGCAGGCTCAAATTTGTGAACCCCTAGAAGAGTGTATGTGCAGAAGTGTGCATTGATCTGCGATGTTATGTAAAAATTTTTTTTGTTATTATGACTACTCCCCCTTCAGACATGTGTACATGTATAGCTGTATAACTGGTTTTCCTTTTTTAAATTATATGTTGAATTCACAAAAGAATATTTACAACATATAGAGAGTATAAAAGAAATAGTAATAAAACCCCACATATCTTCCTATTCAAAGAATCGCTGAAACAAGATTCTCTCTATTTTAGTCCAATGTCTGTAATTCTTCCTAAGTCAGCTCCACCCTCAATGCAGAAATATTCTGAAATTAGTGTATTTTTATATTCTCAATTTTTCCCTATATTTACCATATCTATTTTAAAAAACTAATTTATTTCATTTTGCAAGTTTTTGGATTTCATCTAAAGGCATCATCATCATCATTAGTTGTTTCTTCTGCCTCAGGTCTTGAACCTTGGAATGTATGTGAATTGTGCCTGGTTTGAACCACTAGGTAGGATATCAGGGCATGCCCAGAAACACATTTACTATTTGACAATTCAGTATGATGTTAACTATGGGTATACTCTTTATCAGGTTAGAAAAACTCCTAATTTACTGGCAGTTTTTATCATGAATTAATATCAAATTTTTCTCCCTTTCTTACATTATTAAGATAATCATAGTTTTTTTTTTTCTTTCGTCAATAAGGTAGATTACATTGATTTTTAAATATTCATTTAATGTTAAGGTACTTTGATTTGCAAAAAAATAGAAATCCACATGTGCAGATTACACTGATTTTTGAAATATGCTTGGGAAGTTTGAGGTGGTGTTTTATTTAATTTCCAAATATCTGGGGATTTTCTTTCTCGTTTTTTTTCCTTCAAAGGAAAGAAGCAAGCAGGAATGAAAGCGAATAGGCAGGCAGGCAGGAAGAGAGAGGAAGAGGAAGCATCTTTATTCTATTTTTATTTAGTTATCAACACTGGTTATTCCCCCTGGTTCTTGAATCTGGGACCTTGTGATGTATGTAAGACTGCTTTCAGGGAGCTAGACTGCTAGGCCACCAGGTTGAGCCCCTTATTTGGAGAATTTCTAAGTATATTTCTGTTGCTGATCTTTATTCAATTTCATTGCAATCAAACATGCTTTGTATGATTTTAAGTTCTTTTTATTTAACTGGGACTTGTTCTGTTGCCTGATCTACATCATTTTGGGGTCTTTTTCTACTGATTCTTTTCTTTCCAAGTATGGGTGATGTATTTCTCCTTCCTTGCATGACTGGTAATCTTGAACTGGATGTCAGATATTGGTGAGTTTGTGTAGGAAGCTAATTCTTTTCAGGTTTGCATTTAGTCTTTGTTAGACTGAACAACACAGTGTTTGGTCCAGGGCCAATTTGGCTGTATTACCAAGACAAAAAAACCTTCTAAGTACTCACCTCTGCAGCTATTCATGCATCCTGAGTCTTCTTGAGCCTGGTTATGGGAATGTGAACTGTCTTCAGTGCTGTATGAAAACTGAGCATTGTTTCTTCTATTCCTTCCCAGTGTATCTTTTCCTTGCCCTCCAGTATTTTCTGTACATGCATGCTCTGGCCAGTACTCTGATGAATATCTTCTGGAAACTTCTGCAACTCTCTTCTCTGAGTCTCTGCCCTGCACATTCCAGCTGTCCTAACCACCCTGCATTCTCAAGTCTTTCCTCATCTCAGGGTGACTGTCAGACTCTGGGTGGGTTCCCCTCCCTGCACTTTTACCTGGTGACATTCCATACAGTAAGCAGAGACAATTTTAGACTTACCTCTTGTTTCTTTTCTCTCAGGCACCACTTTCCTGCATTGCTTGCTCTTCAGTATCTGTTTATTTTGCCCTTTTTTCTTTCTTTCTTTCTTTTTTTTTAAGGAAGGGTTCAGGCAGGAATAAAGACAGGCAGACAGGAAGGTAGAGGAGGAAGAAGCATTTTATTTTTTATTTAAAGGAAAGATGTAGGCCGGTGAGTATGCAGGCTGGAAGGAAATGAGAGCAAGGAAGGAACACTTTATTTGGTTATTCACATTGGCTGTTCCCCAGCCTTGGGTGTTGAACCTGGGACCTTGGATGTATGTGGGGCTGCTACCAGGCGTGCTAGACTGCTAGACCACCATGGCACACTGGAGAAGCATTTTAAGTTTTATTTTTATGTAGTCGCTCATCCTGCCTGCCCTCCCCGCCCCAGTCCTGGGGCACAAACCCAGGTTCATGAATGTATTTGGACTATGCCCAAGCGCTACTCCACCAGGGTATGCCAGGGTTTTTTTTCGCCTAATTTTTAATTGTCTAAGGCAGGATATTAATCTGTGATCACTGATGTCCACTGTGGCCACATGTGGAAGTGAAATACGTATGTTTTTTAGAAAGAAAAATATTCTAAATTCATACTGGTATTTCCATTTCAAGTAGATTATCCCAGAATAATTTATCTGTTTTTATCTTTTCTTTTAAACTGAAAAATCTTGGTTCCAAAGATATTACCAATAATTATTCATTTCACTGTTCTTCTTTTAGTCTTACAGCCAACCTCAGAAATAGGTAAAATATCAGTTTACAAAATAACACTATTGATGAGGAAATTGAAAAGATTAAATGACTTGACTTGGCTGAGCTGCAGGAATAGGTTCATTGGCCTGACTTGTTTTTTGTTTTACCTGTTACACACACACACACACACACACACACACACACACACACCCAGCCCCCCAGCTCTGTTCATTTCCTCTTCCCTCCAGCCACATATACATATATTCTCTTCTCACTGTCCTTTAGTAGGGATTCAGTTCTCACTTCCTCAGGGATTCGGTTCTAAGACCCTCATGAGTGTGATCCATGGGATAAGGGATAAGAGTCAGGCTGAGCTGTCCTGGGACAGGCCCTAGGCTGAAGGCCCTGCTGAGAAATAAGCCCAGATCTAAAGCTATTGCTGTTTTATTTACCAAAGTTTTTTTTGAAAGTTGATTGTTTTTTTTAAGTGAAACATAATCGAGGTACAATATTACATTAGTTTCAGGTGTAAAGCATCATGATCTGATGTTTGCTACAATGCAAAATGACCATCACAATAAGTCTCTTTACCCTGTTAACAGTTTTTAAAATTTGCAAGACTTATTCTTGCCTGTGGACCCCCTGTGGTAACTACATTATAACTGGAAATTTGTACATCACCCCCTTCAGGCTAAAGTTCTGAAATTAATGGGCTTTGCAGACTGGTTGTCATTCCTTTTCTCAATAAACTGTTTTGTTTCAACATCATGTGGGTTTGGAGAGAATAGTTACTGATACTGTTGACAACCATTCTGAGCTTGCAAAGATTCCACTACGATTGCTGACTTTTCTCTTCAGATTTTCAACTCCTCAGTTATGATTTCTCTCCATGACCTAATAAATTCAGTAGAATCTTAGATCTGACCATTTTTATCTTAGGTTATTTAATTTTATTTAAAAAGAATGTATACCAAGAAAAACTTGATAATAACACTTTATTTGAATGTGGGACAATGACTTTCAAAATTCATCATTGAAAGCCTTCTGTGTTGCCCTCAGATTTTTTCTTTTGCTTTTCCCAACACCATTTATTACGAGACTATCCTTAGCCCATTCTAAGTTCTTGACTCTTTTTTTGACGTTTATATGTCTTTATGTGTTGGGGGTTTATTTCCAGGCTTTCAGTTCTGTTACTTGATCTGTATCTCTTTTTTTATTCTAATACCATGCTGACTTGATTAGTAGTACTTTGTAGTAGAGTTTTAAGTCATGGGCACTGATGCCTCATTTTTCTTTTTCCTCAGGATTGTTTTTGCTATCCTGGGTCTCTTACAGTTCCAAATCAATTTCATGATTTTTTTGTTCAATATCTGTGAAGAATGTCTTTGAAATTTTAATGGGGATCGCATTAACTCTTTAATATCGCTTTAAGTGTTATGGCCATTTTGACTATCTTAATTCTTCCAACCCAGAAGCACGGAGTATCTTTCCATTTCTTTGTGTCATCTTCTATTTCTTTGAACAGTGTCTCATGATTTTCAGAGTATAGTTCTTTCACTCCTTTAGTTAATTTTATTTAAAGGTATTTTATTCTTTGAATGCAGTTGTACATGGGATTACTTTCTTGAGTTCTCTGTCTGCAATTTTGTTACTTGCACATAGAAATGCAGTAGATTTTTTAATATTTTGTGGCCTGCCACCTTACTATATTGTTTATTAATTTTAGTAGCTTTTTACTTGAGTCCTTGGTGTTTTCTGTATAAATAATGTCGGGAAGACTGGATAGCTACTTACAAAATGTTGAAACTAGATCACTACTTAACAGTATATACAAAAATTAATTCAAAGTGGATTAAAGACTTAGATGTAAGACTAAAAGTTAAAAAACACATAGGAGAAAACATAGGCAAAACACTAGAGGACATAGACCTGAGTGATGTCTTTGGGAACTCAGCTCTAACAGTGAAGGAAATAAAATCCAAAATAAACAAGTGGAATTATATCTAACTAAAAAGCTCCTTCACATCTCATCAAAACAAAAAGATAACCTACTTAATGGGAGAAGATATTTGTACATCACTCCTCTGACAAGGGGTAAATCCAAAATATACAAAGAACTCATAAAACTCAGCAACAAAAATACTAACAATCCAGTTAAACAATGGGCAGATGACCTTGATAGACACTTATTCACAGAGGACTTACAAATGGCCACCAGGCACCTGAAAAGTTGTCTACTTTTCTCATCACTAGGGAAATGCAAATTGAAACAATGAGCTCTATCACCTCATGCCTGTGAGAATGACTGTTATCTAAAAGAATGGAAACAACATGAGCTCTAGTGGATGTGGAGAAAAGGGAACTCATACACTTTTGATAAAATGGTACAATCGTTCTGGAAAGCAATATGGAGATTCCTCAAAGAATTGAGAATGGAAATCCCATATGCTCCAGTAATTCCTCTACTGGGTATTTACCCTAAAAGCAAAACACTTATTCAAAGAGATATATGCACCCCCATGTTCATTGCAGCGTTATTTACAACCTAAATACACAGACGAGTGAATAAAGAAGATGCGGTGTATATGCACAATGGAATACTATATAACTATAAAAAGGAGAAACCCTACTATTTGTGCAATTGGATGAACCTGAAGGGAATGATGCTTAGTGAGATAAGCCAGAAAAAGAAAAACAGTTCCTATGATATCAGTCATGTGGTGTTTAGAGACAGCAAGCAAATGAATGAGCTAAAATAAGCAAAATGGACTCAAAAAATGAACTAAATAAAACAACGGTAGACTTTTAGCTAAAAAAGAAAAACCAACAAATCAGTGGGTACAGGAAGAGATGGGAGGGTTGGGGGCAAAATGGGATAAAGGGGATTAATTATATAGTGAAGGAATGATATAGATGGTAAAACTTACTGTATTATATGCAAGTGTATTTTCGCTATCATGTGCACCTTAAGCCTGGTTAATCTTATAATGCAGTATTCTTTCAATAAAATCGGTTTTCAAAATTGTAAACTTGCCCTGACTCTTAGAGGAAACTTAGCTGCTGGCAATAAAGTGGCTTCGTTGTCGTTAAGGACTCTTTGCTTCAGGGTCCAGCGACCCTCACTTTGGGAGCACTATTGAGGTGAGTTTGTTCTCGACTTCTGCAGTTATCCTGCCTCAGATTTCATTAAAAGATTTCCACTGACTCGGTGGTGAAGGTGGTGGTGTCTGTCATTGAGGATGTGGGTGTCACCATCCTCTGAGTGGGAAGCTGTGCAGGGTAAGAAAGGGGAAGTAAGGTGACTGTCCTTACTCAGTGTCTGCCAGGTGTTAGTCATAGTCCTAGTGGTTTTGCATCATTCGCGCCTTTGGGCTTCACAAAACCATAGGACGAATATACCATTGCCTTGAATTTAATTCCCCACCTCTCTTATATAAGCTGGATTTAAAAGAAAAACCAAAATAAAGATGGGGTAAACTGCAACCTGTTTTACATTTGTAGACATGCTGTCTTGTCTGCTCGGCGCTGCCAAATTACGTTTTCCTGATAGAAACAGTAAGTTGCTTAGGGAAGAATTCCAGAAATTTGTCTTTCCCAGCCTTGCACATAGCAGCCAGCAAGGCATTTTATGTACAGTAACTCCCTAGTCTTGTTTAATTTCTTCAGACAAAACAAGAGATAGCAGTGGTGCCTGCTAGTCCAAGATGGCCCTTTTGTTTCTCTTGCCTCTTACACGTCACCTCCTGGATCAGGATGTTGGAGCCACAGAGATGCTTGGAGTCCTCTGATCTCGTTTACAGATGAGAAACAGAGGCCCAGACTAAGGAATTCTTTGAGTCATGCATGTGTAAGTGGTAGACTTGAATCTTCAGTTCTGTTCTTTTTAACCTTAAGGGTTTCCTTTGCTTCCCCTTCCTCTCTTTCTCTCTTAAGAAGTGTTCATCTTCTAGGGAGAAAACATGATCCACTGATTGCATTCATTGTGCTTCTTCTCGAAAGAACACAGACTCGCAGATAGCATGATCAGTGGTCACCGATTTGTATGATAAAATTTGGTTTTGGAAGAAAGTTTTTCATTCAATGAGACATTGACATCTAAGACCAGACAACATATTGAAAATCTCTCTGGCTCTCCTCTTTGCTTCCAGATTACTCCTTATACATACCTTTGCCATTAGGGGCCAGCCATGTCATGGGAGGACCAGCTTTCATAATAATTTTTGTTTTATAAGTTGGGTTACTTAGAGCAAAGGTACTTACTTGTTTGCATCTGTTTCTTCATTAAATAATGCAGCCTGTGATATCCTCTCCATAATATATCTCTATAATATATATGAAGGCGGAACCGTATATTATAATGGAAATGTGAGGTATACTAAGGAAGGGAGTAGGGACGTGCATAGTTGGAATGAACAAATGACTGTAAGTGACTGGAAATCTTGTTGGTACTATGTCCAGAGACATGAGACAGGTGGTGTAAATGAGCTATAACTGTTGACTTTTTACCCCCATGAAATGATGGTTGAAGAGTTATGCTTCCTGTGTGAATCTCTTTGCAGACTTGGCCTGGAAAGGTAGACTTTCTACTGTGTGCTAAACAAACATTGCAGGGGAGGTGATCTTGACCTTCCTTTCTTGAGTGGTGGGAAAACACAACAGGTCCCTCTGGGAAAAGCAGAAGTTATCTTAGAGTTTGGGGAAGAAATGATGAATAGTGAATTGATTGGCGGATTTTATAAAAGCCACTATGTCTTGAGCACTTTCTTCGGGTTTAATCAAAAGTGCTTCAAAATGTGAAAGACGCAACAGTAGTGTGGAACCACATCCCGATTCCTGAGTTTACCTTTTAATGGTGGCACATGGAACAGGAGATTATCTGTGATTAAAAACCCATTTTGTGTTGGAAGGAAAATTTGTGGGCTACCATAGAAGAGATCCATGCAAATAATAGGGAGTCAGTGGCCACTTGTTGGATTGAATTATCCTTGTGAGCTTTGAGTTGTTATAAAGAAAAAGATAAGCTCTTGTATAGGAAAGAATAAACAGGGTTGAACGCATAATTTAGGGAAAAATTTAAGAATCTTGACTACAGTGGAGGGTGGAATTTGACCAACAAGGGAGGCAAAGGTAGAATAACGCAGGCTGGGATCAATTTGGATGCACTTTGATTATAGGCTTGGGAATTTAGATTTAAGGAAATACAATTTGTGTGGGGGGGGTGGGTGTATGTGTTTACGAACCATCCTTGGGAGGTATTTGTCTCTCCCAAGTGTGCTAGGAACTACCTTTGAGAGCTTAATTCCCTGGTTCAGAATGAGGAAGGGAGGAAGTGTGGTTGTTGTACAACGCATCCTGACACAAGACCTCAGGACCTCCTGTTTCCATCTGAGAGTAGGACTGGTGGAAACAACCAGCTCGGTGAGCCCTAGTGACTGGGCGGGTCAGCCCTGTTAGATGGGAGAGCCACGGTTGTGAGGTTGACATTTTTTATAGAAAACCAGCCTATATTTAGTGGGCCAAACATGAGTTGAGTAGCAGTCAGATGAAGAAGATGGACTTTAGTAAGTGGAATAGTAGCTGTGGCCTTCTAGCCCATGAACAGGTCTAGGAATCAGGAACTGACTCCCGCAGCGGAATTTTGTTCGGTTTCTCCATACCTATTTCATCAGCCACTCCTCGTTCTGGCTTCATACCTCAGTGAATTCAAAAGCTCAGTTGTAAACAAATTCTTACATGATTTGTCTGGGCTTCTCTGCCAGGACTACGAAAGAAACAACTACCCGGGTGATGCCTTTAGTCAAGAAGAGGCCGCTTGAAAAGACGAGGCTGGAGAAGTGTTCTTTCCCATTCATTGATTGATTGGCCATGATACAAGAAAAAGCCTTGTCCAGTCTGCAGAGGGAGATGCCTTGCAGGCTCAGGAAGGGACCAGGAGTATATCCACAAGTGGCAATGACAGCGACAACTTTCTTTCATTTTTATTGATCCTTGTGGGATCTGGCAGATGGATTGAGCGACCACCCTCATCTTCTCAGAGCCGCAGATGTGGGGACTACTGTGGGCTCCTGGGGTTGTTGGGTAAATAGCTAGAACTGACTATCTTCTTTTTTTTCTGGAAGGACGTGTGTCATTCATCAAGAAAGCAAGAGCAAGAAATAAATCTACCTAAAAAAAAATGTAATAGTTTTACTGGTTTAATTTATATAATGATAAAATCCACCCATTTTAAATATACAGTACAGTGATCCTTGTAAATTTACAGAATCATGTAACCATCTCCACAATTCCGTTTTAGGATATTCCCATCTCCTTATGACGTTCCCTTGTGTCTGTTGTGTTTAATCACCATTCTCACCCCAGCCCCAAGCAACCAATAATCTGCTGTCCTCTCTGATAATATTTACCTATTCTGGACATTGAAAATAAAGCCTAAAATGTAGTTTTTTGCATATGGATTTTACTTAGCATAGAATAACATGCGTGTTATATATGGCCTGTGCCCACATTTTGTTCTTTTTCGTCTGAGTAATATTCCACTGGATGAATATACCATCTGTTGCTTCTCCATCCAGTCAGTTAAATTCTTTGCGCTCTTCAGCTCTGGTGAATAATGCTGCTATACTGACTTCCTGTGATTACCATAACAAATTACCAGACACTTGATTGCTTAAAAACAGCAGAAATGTATTCTGCCAGTGCTCTGGAGTGAGACTCCAGTGGGGATGCACTCTCGGTCTCTCTAGTGTCTACTGGTTGCAGCAGCCCTTGACTTGAGGTCATGTGACTTCAGTCTCTGCTTCCACCTTCACGTCTTCTCTTCTGTGTGTCTTTCAAAACTTCCCCTGTCTCATATCAGGGTCCAGGTATTTGCATTCAGGGGCCACCCTGATAATCTAGGTAAAGTTCTTCTCAAGATACTTAATTTATTGAGTGTGTGTTTGTTTTTGCCACATAAGGTAATATTCATAGGTTTCAGGAATTTGTGTGGAGATTTTTGGGGGGCTGTTTTTCTACCTACTACAGTCATATTTTTATGTAGACATATTTTCATTTCTCTGTAGATAATTGAATGTGGAATTGGTAGGTTGTGTTAGAAAGTTACGTTTAACTTGTTAAGAAACTACCAAACTTTTCTGAAGGAGCTGTATCATTTTACTTTCTTATCAGCATTCTATGAGGGTTCCACTTTCTCCATGTTTGCCTGTTATTTGCATTAAAAAATTAGGCCCAGTCTAATGAGTGTGGTATTTCATTCTAGTTTTAATTTACATATCTCTGATGATTCACGATGTTGAACATTTTCATGTGCTTATTAGCTACCATGTATGATACTTGATAACATGTCTATTCAAAACTCGTCTTTTAAAGTTGGATTGTCTTCTGTTTTTTTTTCTTCTTGGTTTTTAGTTATAAGAATTAGTCTACCGTTTTTCACAGTCTGGTCTAGTCATTTCCAGTCCTAGGGACTGTGGTGATTGAGGTCACCTTGCTCAGGAAGTGCTGGTGCCCCCCCCCCCCCTTTCTCCAGTGTCCTGCAACTGGGGCAAGGGGACATCTTGCATTACTCACTGTGTCAGTCTGTTAATGGAGGGTAAATGGCACTCAAAGTGGACCTTTGGCTGCCAGTTTCTGTGTTACAGCAGCCAGGAGATGGCTCCCCCCAAACCTAGAGCGCCTTCATTCAGTGGAAGTGGAGCTGGCTACTCTCTGAAGACCAAGAGGCATTACCAGCAGAACCTCACAATATATTCTCATTGTAGCCTAGTCTTTGTTTCATAACCCTTACCACAATTTTAATGAACTATTTATTTCTGGGGCAATCTTTTGAATGCTTTTCTTCCTCTAACACACTATGAAGTCTCTGGGACAGGGACTTCATGTGTGTATTTCTTTATTCTGTCACCAGTTCATAGTAGGCAACGAGTCCATATCTGTTAGGTGGAGGAATGACTGTCGGACACCAGTTAATGGGGGTTGGGAGGTATCTTCTCTGCCTCCAGCGGGAAATCCTTAAGTAGAAAGCTGCTTGTTGAAGCAGTAATTCCCTAAGCACTAGATGTGTTATTTCGTGACTGTTCTTGCTGCCACTGATGCCTTTCTCCCTTGTTTTTCTCATTTCCAGTGATTTATAACTACAACGCCTCGCAAGATGTGGAGCTCTCCTTGCAAATTGGAGACACTGTTCACATCCTGGAGATGTACGAGGGTAAGTCCAAGTGACCTTCTGCCAGACGGGATCCGCAGTGGGAGCTACTTACTAATAAGGCACTTGGAGCAAATATGAACATACTTTTTACCAGTGGTACTGGTAAAATCCCAGAAGTTCTTAGGTTCTTGTGTTTTGTATTGATGGTGATTTCAGAAAGCCAGCTGAGCATATGAGTCAAACATGTCTGGACAACAGAATCAAAGACTGTGAATATGTGAAGGATGTGATTGCTGAGCCCAAATGCTGACTGCTGGGATCGATGTGCTTCTGTCCTGGGAGGAGACACGTGGGCACTGGCTGGCTGCGGCTCTAAGAAAGCACTGCTGATTGACTCTTTCTGCTCAGCTGGATGTTGCCAGGTCGGGGAAGAAACCAGAGAGAGACTTTTTGGTGTTGCTAAGATTCTTTCAGAGAATTAGGTCAGGACTGCAGCAGGTCCAGAAAGCCTACTGATGTTTTTCCTCCGATGAGGTTGAGCTGGGGGTGGTTCCATTTGACCTTTAGTGGGCTTTAGGACAGTCCAAAGGATGGTCCCATTGATCTTAAAGCCATAAGTCTTGCCTGCACCCACCTGGCACTTTTGGCTGCAAATTCTAGGACAATTTCTCTATGTATCAATATTTCTTTTTTTTTTTTTAATTTTAATTTTAATTTTAATTTTTAAAGGAAAGGTACAGGAAGAATGAATGTGAGTAAGCAGAGAGAAAGCAGGTAGAAACACTTGTATTTATTTTATTTAGTTGTTCATCTTGATTGTTTTTCCTGGTCCTGAGACACAAGCTCAGGTTCTTGAGATGTTTGTGGTCTGTGCTCTTTGGGAGGTGACTGATCAAACTGCTACTCCACCAGTACATGCCTGTATTAACATTTCTAATCCAAACCGCCAGAGTGTACCAGGCCACTGGAGTTCAAGATTCAAAGTGAAGAACAACTTTAGAGCCCGCTTATTTTCTCTGAAGATCGAGACAAGAATGAATTGGGAAGCGAGGCACATTTATCTGATAATGTGAGGTGTCAGAAGGGAACTCTGGATTTGCAGGGTTTGGCCCCCCACAAAAATGCCGTGATGGTGGAATTACAAAGGAGGTCAAGCTAGAATCCAGTGTAGCTTCCTAGGACAGGCCAGGAAGGAGACCAATGGAGAGGAAAAAATGGGAAACCTGGAGGAAAGGAGGCAGGGGTTGGTCATTTCTTAGAAAAGCTAAATAATCTGCCTGATAGCACAGAGGACGTGCTGCTGTAGTTCTGGTCAGAGGGGTGGGGCTTTGCAGTCTCCTTCTCTTGTTCACACAGCTTAGAGCATAACCATGCAGCTCCTCCAGGCAGGGAGAAGAGAGGACAGCTGCTTGGACTCTTCTCAGACTTGCCCCCTCCTGCTTTCCTCGTCACCATCTCAGGTTCAGAAAAACTTGGATTCCATGGTGTCCCTGTCACCAGCACGCTTGGGGACAAACTAGCTATCTTCTCAGGACCTTGTTTCATATTGAAACCGTCGTCCTCTAAAATCTTCCCAGGGCATGTCCCTTTGACAGGAGTCAGATTAATCTACTCCAGCAAGTTTCTATGGACACACTTTTTTTCCATTGTATAGATAAAGTCACGTGTTCCATTTTTATTAACTCTTCCTTGTGGACTTGGAAAGAATGCATATTTTAGCTCACTGGGTGCAAAGTTCTCTAGATAACAGTTACTTCTGATTTCTTCCTCATTTTTTTCAAATGTGTTAACTTTTGCTTCTGCTGTTTCTATTACTCAGAGAACTGTGTTGTCTTCCATCATGATTACAGTTTGTGTCTATGCAGTGATGTCAGGTTTTTGCTTTATTAATTCTCAATCCTGTTTTTAAAACAAGCAGCTCTTCATTCATGCTTATTAAACCTTTTTTCATTTTCTTCATCTGTTATCATACTTTCTGCCTGAGCCTGTTTTGTCTAAAATTGCAGCCAACCCATTGGCAGTCCAAGGCTCTAGTTTTTGTCTTTCTGGCCTTACAGGGTCCTCACAAATGCTGCTCAGCTTCTCAAAGACTCAGGCACTTTTTCTTAATTCAGCAGAGGCCCGCAGAAGAAAGCAGCAACAAATGCTGGCCTCATCTTTCTGAATTTTGGCATTTCTCAAATCATAATCTGTTAATTCTTCATTTTACCATGTTAGATCTTCTGTGTATGTGTGTGTATTCTGTTGCAAAGCTTTCTAGTCATCCTACAGAGAGGAGGAAGGAAGGTGGAGTTGATCTGTTATATGCAGATGATGTCTTATAAACTGTATTCAAATCCTTTTTGCATTTGTAGGTGACCCCCACATATTTTTTGAACTGGTTAACTGAAGCACTTTATCCTTGTGGGATTCACATTACTGGTAATTTCAAGTGCATATATTCTTTACATTTTACTGAGTAGTCTTGCAATTGACCAAGCTAAGGTGATCATGGAATTTGGTTAAATATAAATATAAGCACAGAGACACAAATGCATCCGGTTCACCTGCAGAGCTTGAATTGAGACTCCATGCTGCTCCTGCAATATTGCAACTCACACAGCAGTTTGCTTGTCTGAAGCACTGCTCCAGTTGATGGGCAGTCACTTCAAAATGCTGTTTACCTTATCAATGATGCATCTTGAATATGACGATCAAGTACTATGGATTCTGACAGCAGGAAGCTGATTTTCTTGTTCCTTGTTGGCCATAGTACTTGGTGTGCCACGTCTGGAACTCTTTCACCTCGGAGAAGGATGTTAGTGCCTCTCTGTAAAGGTGGACATGTGTCAGGTATGAATGGGCATTTAGGAACATGAGCTTGCTCAATTCATTCACCACAAGTGGCGTGCCAGTTTTATATTGGATTACATTGGATTAAGTTTTCAAATAGTGCTTATTTTATGGAATTAATTTTTTAAATTGTGCCTGGCTTGCCAGATGCAGTGCTAGGCTCCTAATATCTGCTAAGTACTTAAGAGTTCTTGGCTGGGTTCTCAAATTCCTTTATTATTTCAGGCAGTTAAGGACTAAATGAGGGCAGGAATGCTTTGCAAACATTGAACTAGAAGGAAATGCTGAGTAATGGAACTTAAGGGTAATGATGGCTGGGATTCACATCCCGGGGTGGGGGGCGGGGGAGTGGGAGGGGCTTCCTATCAGAGATGACTCCTGGGGCTCCCCCACTGCACACTCTTCCCCACCCCACTTTTTAGATATTTGCATGCCAGACCTGTGTGTGCATTTGCAGAGTGGGTATGAGTGCACCTTTCTAGAACCCAGACATGAAAAATTTTTTTCTGCCCACAACCCACAAATGAATACCACTTCAGGCTCTCCTTTTGCTGTTTCCTGCTTTCAGGTTAAGTGAGTCATCTCGAAAGTGGTAACTCCTTGAAGGCAAAGCCTGTTTCTCCATCTGCAGGGCCCAAGCCTTGCATGGCTCCTGGCATAGTAGGTGCTCACCAAAAGTGGGTTGGATGATGGTGAAATCCTGGGGAGAGTAGGACGGGTGGGGAGTCACCACAACAAAACCTAGGATATTACAGGGCAGGCTGCTCCTCTCCTTCTCTGAGAGAATAAAATCCCACCCCCCACCGCTGCCCTCTGCAGTGGGGTTTGTTTATTGCACGAACTTTTTTCTTTGCAGTTTTAAGGAGGTATGTTTCAAATACCATACTGTTCAGCCATTAAATATACAACTCAGTGTTAGTAAACAATTTATAATGTTGGACAACCATCATCATGACCTGTTTTCAGAACATTTCTGTCACCTTCTCCACCTCATCCCCTAAAACATACCCATGGTGATCACGACCTGTCAGCTCCAGGGAGCCAGCAGCCTAATTTCTGTCTTTTATAGATTTGCCTACTCTAGACTTTCCATGTAAATGGAATTTTATCACGTGCAGTCCTTTGTGACTGCTTCTATTTAGCATAATGTTTTCAGTGTCCATGTTGTCACCTGTGGCAGCATTTCATATCTTTTTATTATGGAATAATATTCATTATATGCATATAGTACATATTGTTTACCTAATCATCAGTTGATAGACATTTGGGTTTCTTAGAGATTTCAATTAATATGAATACTTCTACGAACATTTGTGTCCCAGTTGTTGTATGACATATGTTTTCAGTTCCCTTGGGTAGATTCACAGAAATGGATTTGCTGGGTTCTATGGTAACTCTGTATTTAACCTTTTGAGAAACTGCCAGTCTGATTGCTTGCGTTGCATGAGCTGAATCTAAACAAGAGCTCTTCAATCACTTGTTTATTTCTGTGACTTTGCCCCAAGCTTCATTTATTACTAGAAGATGGGGGAAGGAAGTAGAGTTGACCTGAGTGTTCTTTCCCTCTCCAGGTCCATGTGCATGGCTGAAAAAGCACTGGCACCTGGAGATTCCAGTAGTGATTATATATTCATTCAATAATACTCAGCACTTACTATGTGCCGTGCTTATTTACTGAGCACAAGAGATATGTAAGCACTAAGGTCACCTGAGTGATAAAACAGCCAGATTCCTGTTCTCTTAGGGTTTTCATTTGAGGCATAGACAAAAATAAGGGAACAAAGTACATTTTAAAACCAGGGAGAGAGGATGGTATTAAAAAGACTGGGGATGCAAAGGGTGATGGAGGGAAAGATGGAGGACAGTTCTAGAAGATTTTGTCCCTATCTAGTTTAACCATACCTGTGAAAGACACTGAAACTCTTTGTGTGATGGCGATTTCATTTAAAACTGGGTCACTCTGAATTGAAAGTGAAAATGCTCTGATACATAAAATCTTTCAGCATGCCTTCTGCCATGAAGCTCTTCTCTCCTGCGATTAAACAAATTCCAGTCACAAGTGATTTCATGCCCAGGGTCTCTTGTCCACCAGTGGATCCTGTTTCCTGTTTTTGATTCAGGTCCATTGGTTAACACATTTTTATGTCCAGAAACTACTCACAAACTCAAGAGAGTGTGACTGGTCTTAGCAGTGATATCTAGGAATAAACATAACAATTGGCCCCTGTTGGAAACAACAAAATTAGATGATGTCTTCAAGACACTCCCAACTGAAAAGAGGCAGGCACAACATTTTATACTTATTTCAGTAATTTATAGCCCAAAGGATAGCACATGCAGTTGGATTGGAAGCAGAGGAAATGAACCATTCTGAAAAGTTGAAAGAAATAAAAAGAAGAATTTGTGTACATATAAGGAGATCTCCAATATACTCTGTTTATACTCTGTTTCTTCTTTTGTGTAGAATGAAGCCAATTTTAAAATTACCTTCATTAAAAAATCTACTTATTATGTGAAAAGGAATGTAATGGATTATAGTTTGAGCTGTACCTGTTTTGAAGCTCATCTTTATAAAGCAGGCTTTTTTTGAGTAGGTAGAGGGCTGGATGACAGATAGGTGAAGTTACATGCATTGAATTTTGGCTCCTTGGCTGAAAAAAAAAATAACAGTCATGAAAAAGAAGAGAATGCATTTGAAGATTGTTTTCAAGTAAATTCTTAATAAACATCTTTGAGACATGATAATAAGAACTCTTTAGTTGGTCCATATGATATCCTAAGGCCTTATCAGACTCCTTCAGAATGTCTGATTCAAGAGGATGACTCACCACATCTTACTGTCCTATACAGCCGTCAGTCAACCTAATAGCTTCCCTTTATTGTTCCTCTTTTCTATTTACTTACTTCTCTTATTCTGTCAGCCATGCAGGCCTAATGGTTGTAATACAAGGGAGAGACAAAGAAAATCAAAATGGATTTAAAAAAATCAAATGTAAAAGCTTACCGACTGTAAGCCGAAATGAGAAATTTGGTGTATTTGTTGCTTGCATTTGCCTTGTTACTCAAGCAAGATCACTGAAAGTTTACTTGTCACTCAGAATTCATAGTCTCACCATGTTCTAGTTATGAAAACAACTCCCTTTCACAAATATAAATGGCAGTGAGCCCAACAGCTTGGATTTTATGACAAGGACTGCGTGCAAACATTTTGGCATTCGCCTTGGAAGCAAATTGGACCATGTGGCATTTTGTTGAGTGTGGTGGTCACTTCCCACATCTGTTTGACCTTTACCTTGAGTATCGCTTGTCAGCTATTACTACTGGGGACATATGTTCCTGAGCTGTGTTTTCTCAAAGGTGTGTGTGGCAGTAGGAGTGTGTTTACTGGGAAAACTAATTAGAAAGAAGAGCTGGTAAAAAAAGCTCATCTCAGATTTAATGTGAAAACATAGAAGACCTTCTCCTAGTTTTCCTTTTGAGATACATTTGGATGTACTTCTGAAATTCCATCTTTAAATTGTTCCTTGTGTACTGGCATGGATAGAGGGGTGAGAACCATGTTCTGAGCAGCGCCTTCAGTTACGTGGCTATGATGAACTGGTAGATGGTGTGGGCCCCTGTGGACAGCTGCCCGCCACCTAAGGAGAGCAACTCCTGCTGAAGCAAAGATGTTTTGGGGAATGCGTCCATGAGTTTTAGGTGTCTCAGGAAGGATCTTGGCAGGACAAAAGGGCTGAATGGGGGTAGAGTAGTGGGGAAGGCACCTTCTACCCCATGTGCGTATCTGCCCACTCTCGCTGCCTTCATACTTCTGAATGCTAGATCATTCACGTTTTTTGGTGTGTAACACTTTTCAAAAATTCCTTAGGTGTTTAAAACTCGTTATTGTTTGGGCCTGAGTAAAACTCAATTAAAGATGAGAGAAGAAGAGTTATTGAAGAAAGTTCAAAATTGAGGGCCAAAAGGAAAAAAGATATTTCTTTTCTTGCTTATACCCAGACAGAGAAGATTAAAGTATGCCTCTGCATTGCTCACAGTAAGAGAAGAGTAATTCATGATCTTTAGAAGCACGTAAAGAGACTTCTGTATCATAAAATTAGCTCTGTGCTGGAGTGCTGCCATTTACCCTCGAAGGTAAATTATTCAACAGAAAGTGTCGTAGGCACAGAAAACATACCGCCTGAGTAACTCGTGTGCCACAAATGAGTGTCACGGGCATGTGAGGACTTCAGTTCTCATCACCTCCACATGTAAGTAAGTAAGGCCACAGAGGTATGAACAAGGCAAGCTAGGAAAGATTCTTGTTCAAGAAAAATTTATAGTCTAACCTTTATATTTTCTCTGAGTCCCCAATGTTTGTCATTCAAACAAATATATTAAAGGTATGTGTATGTTTCACTTTGACAGCAGGAGCTTCAGATTTGACACAATTACACCTTAATGGCAGGAGCAATTAACATGACATTTCTAACCTTGAAGACTTGTTTTGTTTTCACCATGCAGGTTTGAGAGTATTATTATAATTGGAATTGAAGGATACACGGCAGAGGGGAATTTTTTTTAAATTAATCTTACTGTCAAACTCATTGCCTACTGAATGTTTAATCGGACTTGAGAAGTGATCTTGTAATCTCTGTTCTTTTTTGGCTGCTTTCAATCTGTGGTCAGGTGCCAAGCTGTTCAGCACCATGTGTCTTGTAATCAGGTTTCCTGATGTAGGAAGAGGTAGTGGACATATGACCATGTCCTCCCTCCGTGCTCTTGACTGTGATTTGGACCTGTTTCTGACACCATTGACTCTTCCCCATTCACTTTGTCCCCGCCCCCCACCCCCACTCCCCAAACCTGGACCAGGGCCACCTGCCTTTCTAAGGAGGTGTTTGCTGGTTAAAAGTAAAAGTCTGCAGCATCACCTTCTTATAGGCAGTTAGAAGAGTTCTTGGTATTTTTTAACTATGGAGCTTTTTTTTTTTTTTATTTTAAAGTAAGGAAATGGGTGAACAATGAGAATCCTTTTACAGAAGGAAATTTAAGTGATCAAGCTTTGATGACCTTAACTGGACAGTTGAAAAACTAGAGACTCACAGAGCTGTTAGCTGGGACTGAGACCTCTCCTTTGATTTCAGACAAGACCTCTTCATGAAGAGCATCAGGACAGGGTGCTGGGGCTCCACCCACTGGGCAGAGTCCAGGGCTTCCTGGATTGAAGATTTAAGTGCATATTCCTGGCACCTGTCTAGTCTGTCTGTAGCCACTTCTCTCTCCCTTTAAAATATTCATGAGAAGTTTATCGAGTACATGCTCTGTGCCAGGTACCGCAGACAGATCTCTTTCTTGTTCATTCAGGAAAGAAAAGATAGAACCACATCTCTTTCTTGCCCCTTTTTGGCCTGCTTGTGTCTCGATGTTTTATGTGGTGGGATTCCATGGCCATTTTCCCTCCCCTGAGAGACAGTGCCTGGAGAAGGTCTCTGGGGGGTAGGTCTCCTGCGTGGCCACAGAGATAAGGTGGTAGCCGAGAAGGAGGAGGCCTGTGTTTGCAGCCCTAGTGTAGACAGGAAAGCACTGGTGACTGGACAGCCTTCATGATTCCTTGCCTATGTTTCCCCTTTCCTAAACAAGCTTGTTAGATCTCAGCAAACTCCGCATTCCTTTGGAGCCCAGACTTCCAACATCTGTGAAGACTCAAAACTGAGCTGAGATCGTGAACCTGGGTGACTGACTTGTCTCAGAGAGAGGTACCAACGAAGAGGATCATCCTTGCATCCTTTCACTTCCTGCCTTTGAACTTATTTTCCAAAACCCCAGTGAGTTGGTTGGTGCATTTGGAAAGTGAGCATCCTAATGTCCAGGGCTCTGGATGGCAGTGCATGTATTTTGCCCAGGGACAAAGGTCCAGTCACAGAGCCATACCTCTGTTGTCTCCTGAGGGGTTGACACCCATCTGTGTTTGCTTCTGGCCTCCCCCGAGGGACACCGGGCATCCTCTGAGAGACACTCACTGGGGAATGATGGGCAGGCCCCATTCATGGAAACCAACAGGTTCACCCACCCCACAGGACGTGGAACCTTTGACCTTGGCCTAATTAACCATGCTGTACCCAGCAGGCTACCAGTCCAGTGACATTTAAATGAAAAATAACAGAATTTAGCACCTGCTCCCTCTCTCGGGACCCTCCCCAGCACCTTCCCCCCACAGCAATGTAGTTGCAGATAAACAATGGCTCCTGTTTATTTCTCGCCTCTTAATTCCTAGGAGATCAAAATGATTTATTTATCATTATACAGTGTGAATGTACGTCATGCCACTGAACTGTATACTTAAAATGGTCAATTTTACGTTCTGTATATTTTACCACAATACAAAAGTAATTTATTGATCTGGGGGGAGATCTTTTCTTGAGACTATCTGGAGAGATTTTATAAAACACTCCATGACTTACACATCTAAATGATGCTTTTGTGGTTCAAAAAATCTTCGGAGACCCCTCTGTAATTGCCTTCTGCATCTATAGCATATTCATGACTCTTCTTGTGAGCCTGTGTCTCCGAGCATTACCATTAAAGGCCCTTTTGTGCCTAATTATTTGTTTATGGATCTATCTCCTTCCTCCTTGAAGACAGTGTCTGGCGTGCTGGTGTTCAATGTTTTCATGTATAATAAATGAATGACCACATTAGTGATGTAAATCCTCAACTCCAATGTATTTCCTCTGAGAGACTTCTAACCACCCTTTGATTTCTCAAGTAGCCCTCACTTGTCATGCCCACCCTCTTTCATGCCTTTATAACTTTCAGCCCAATATGAAAGCACTTGGTTTGTGTGTTTACAAGCATGTTTTTCTCTTCCCCTTTATAAAATAAGATTTAGAACAATCGAGATATTGTTGTATCTTGTCCCCCTAGCATCTGCCTGTAGGGTCAACAAATGAATCTTCAATCAGTGATTGAAGTTTTAGAAATAGCAAAACTTCTTCAGACTCAGTTTTGGAGCGAGGAGTAATTAAAATGAATAATGTTATTGGGAAGCACAATAAAAAATAAAAGTAATGGATAAAAACCATTATGAAACTGGTTTCAGAGGCAGTTTCTAACAGAACTAATCCATAATATTTGAACATTGCCATGGAATCTGTTACTTTGAGGTTTACTTTGTAATTTTTTTTTAAGGGAAAGTACAGGCAGTAATGATGATGAGCAGGCACCCAGGAAGAGAGGAGAAAGAAGCATTTTATTTATTTATTCAGTTGTCCCCCAACCCCCCCAGGCCCTGGATCAGAAACCTTGGGATGTACGTGGACTGCTTTGCTCAGAAGCCATGGGCTTAACTGCTAAACCACCACAGCATGCCTGTAATGGTCTTTTAAAAATAAAAATTTATTGAGGTTGTAATGTTCTTTTGAATACATTTTTGCAGTTTTAAAATTCCAATAAAATCTATAAACAATGAAATACATTCATCCTAGATATTGAAGTTAGCAAACTTTATTAAATGAATACATCCCATGTATCTTAATCCTCCAATCACAATACAGAACATTTCCCTCATTCCAAAAGTTCCATAATATCTTCTTTCCCACAATTCTCATGTTCCAAAACAACTGCTGTCCTGATTTAGATAACCATGGATGAGTCTGCCTGTTATTCAGCTTTATATAAGTGGAATGATGGGTGTCTGTGGTATTTGGGTTCTTTCTTTTAGTATAGTACATTTTAGGCTCACCTGTGATTCCTTTCTTCAGTGAATAACATTCCAGTATATGACCCTACCACAGTTTGTCAGTACTCCTCTTGATGTGTGGTTTGATGGGTTCTAGGTTTCGGCTCCTAAGAAAGCTTTGATAGGCATCCTTGAAACTTGAAAAATATTTTTATGGGTATACATTTTCATTTATCTAAAGTGTGAATACTGCTATGTCATAAATCATGTCCTGGTGGCTCAGATGCTAAGCTGGTGGCTGTATTGTAGATCATGTAAAGCCCAGAGACCCCAGTTCAAGACCTGGGGCCAGAAAGAACAAGTAAAGTAAATGAATGAATAAATAAAGTTGTTTCCTTCCCCTCTTCTTTACTTAAAAATGCTTTTTATTACCCCCTCTACCTTGCTTCTTCTCTAAAAAAAAAAAGACTCACATCCTGGTGGCCTAGCAGATAAGTCCACTGGACATAGCCCACATATATCCCAAGGACCCAGGTTTGAGACCCAGGGTGGTGGGGGTTGGGTGGGGACAAACCAAGATGAATAGCTAAGTGAAATAAATTAATGTTTCTTTTTCCTCTCTTTCTGCATGCCTGCTCGCCTTCATTCCTGCCTGCACCTTTCCTTGAAAAAAGAAAGAAACTCCCAGGGATGTGAAAGCCCTAGTTGTCCCATATCCTACCAACACTTGGTACGGTCTTCTTAACTTCAGCCATTCTAGTAGCTGTACAGTAGTTTCTTGTGACTTTTTAAAAAATGTATAACTTACATTGAGTAAAATTCATCCTGTTTCATGTATAGTGTCTAAATGTTTAAATTTTATCATTTTCATAAATGTATACAGTTTTAAAGGTCAAGTCATTTCTCCAAAGTTTATCATTAAAAACAGCTGTCATTTACCAATTTCTCTTGGTTTCTGATATCACTTTCAACTCTTGAGTCAATTTTTGTGACATTTGCTTTTTCATTTCTAAATAACTGTGCTTCTGTTACTTGGTATTTCCATTTTCATTGATGAAAATGCTTGTGCTGGGAGAAAAAGACTGAATTTCTTTATACTCTACCAACTTCACATACATCTTGTCCTTAATAAAAGGTCTCCCATTATAAACGTATCAGAATTGCTTAATTTTGTTTTTTAAGAGAGGAAGGAAAGGAACGAGAGGAGGAAGACGCCGTCTTTATTTATTCAGCCGTTCATTTACTTTTTTGCCTTAACCCCAGGACTTGAAGCCAGGTTCCTGGGCTTTACGTGGCCTACACACCAGTGTCTCAGCCACCTGAGTGACAATGGTTCATCCCCTCCTAGAGGTTTTCACATTATTGTGCAGATCATTGTAATGTATTTTGATAATACTCTTTTTTGAAGAAAAACATCCTCTGGAGGTTTTAATTCTTTTTATTTCTTGGTTCTCTTTGGACCTACCTTTATTTCCTGTTTCTAATATATTCAGACAAATGGGATGACTTCTCTATTCCTTTTTTTCCTTAGAGTCATTCTTCGTGGAGTTCTCTGCTCTGCTTCATGTGGGCTGATTTCTCTCTAGGCCCATTAAATCGCTTCTTTTCCAAGATCTTTATCATCAGTGTCAGGCTCAGAAAAATAAGCACTAACAGGTAATTCAGCTGAGATGGAGGACAGTATGCATGTGTGGAAATACAGATGCACACTTTATTAATGTTGACCTGTTCACATGTTTCGAAGGTCTTGAGTTCATACATGATACCTTCATTTCCAGTTCACCATTACAGGCTTCATCCTTTTTTCTCTCTTCTATGCTTATAAATCCTGTGACAGTAAGAAACCTGAGTGCCAATATTCCTAATATACTTAGTTCTTTGATCAATTCCCAGGTGTGTAATCAGTCTCTATCTTTTTAAACCTTCTCCTACGTGGACATCCCCTGTTCTTTCGAGGACCCCTGCCACCTACCTTCGCACCCCAAGTCTTGTGTGTGGATGTCCTCCTCACCCCGCTTGACTCTGATGTCCCTTGAGGGTTCTCCACCCCCACATGGAATCCACCTTGTCCTGCTCAGACACTGACAAACTATGCCAGTCTAGCCCATGTGTGGATGCCTTGTCCCCTGTCCCCTCATTGCAAATGCCTGAGTTTTCTTACCCCATCTAATGACTCAGGGCTCAGTTGTTCTGGAAGGAAAACAGAAGGGCCAGTGTACATCTCTTAATTATGGCTCTGATTCCCCACAATTTTCCTATGCCAGAGAATAAATAGTGTGCACTCATGTCCTTATACCCAACATCTAAATATCCTTGATATTTGCCTTTCCTCACCTTATTCATGGCTATTTTCAGCTAAGCATGTGCAACTCCTATTCAAAATATATCCTGCATCTCTTCATCTTTCCCCCACTTTGACTATATGTACTGGTCACCTTGCCAGTATTCCTGTTTCTACTCTGTCTCACCTCCCAGAATCCATTTTCATATAGCAGTCAGCATGATCTTTTTGAAAGGAAAGCCATGATGTCATTTAGAACCCTGCAATGGCTTTCCAAATCCCTTGTTGGTGTTTAATACCTATGTCTCTTGTAATAAATCCTGGCTGCACAGTATATTAGTATCATCAGGAGAACATTTTAGAAATAACTTTGACAATGGAATGAAGAACTCTCTGATACTTTCAAATCGGAGGACCTAGATTTTTATTCTGGTCAGGCAATTCTAGAAAAACAGAAATGACTGGTTCCCAAGTGGAAGAGCAATCTTGAGCCTGGAATCACTTTTAATGTTCATCATGGTTGCAGTAAATTGCTTTTTGATACTGTCATTTCACTTAAATGTAGTCTTCTGGACTCAACAGCCCCTACCATTCCCTTCATCTTAATACCGTATTAACTTAAGGAGGCCTCCGAGATTCCAGGCAATTCATTGACTGTAGATGCTTGTAGATACTTTGTTTGCTACCTCTTTGCCTCATGATACAATCAGAAACTGAATAACATACTATGGTAACTATGATTATCTTGCTGTAAGTATTGGGCTCAAGTTGGAAAATTGAGTTCTTGGCTGTAACCCAACCCAGGTTTGTAACATGGAAATGAGCAGACATACTCTTCAACTATTACCATATCCTTTGCAGCTATTAGCAACTGAATTTATGGAGTCTTGAGGGTGTTTGATTAAAAACTCCAGAAATAGACAGTGTTCTGCTACTGCCTCATACCAGGGAGTATAAACATTCACAAAAAATGACAGGTTTAGGCATCATAATTTTGTGATAAATGACTGTGCAAAAATACTGTTTACAAAAGTACAAATGAAGTCCTCTCTGAAAGTGGGCTAAGTCTGTGTTATAACATCTTGGTTTTATAAGACACAGAGAAATGAAAAGCGCTTAGAAGAAATTAAAGTATAATTTCTCAGTTGGCTGTCCTGCCCCCATTCTAGGGCATGGAAGCCATTCATTCATGTAAAAGACATGTTAGTTCACATGTCAGCAGGACCCAGCAAGTATGTACAGCTGGGAAAGGCTCTTGAGACCCCGGAGATGGGTTTAGCAGAGTGTTCTCACACTGCCCCACCTGTGTATCCTAGATTGGAAGCAGCGGTTCCTGTTCAGGTATCTTTTTCTCAACTGTTGGCCTTAATGCAGACCTATAGCGATTCCACAGCATAACATCCCATGTTTTCTGATAAAGAATAGCAAAAATCCTTTACATTTTTATTACTATTTATGATTTGTCAGAATATTGTGTCTATGCTCAAAAAATGGTGAATTCAATTTTCTACTTGTAACATGTCCAAATAGATTATGTATCTGTTTTCCGGATAATTTTTATAGAACAAATTGCAAGAATGTTCTAGAATCTTTAATTTCATAGTTGCCTGAAGTCCTAATGTATCTATTTGCTGCATGTATATGGCTGCTTTAAACATATGTGCCTCTTACAACAGGGCTTCCTTGCCAAGATGATCACAGTGATGCCTGATGGGCATGGGGAATGAGGAAGCTTATTACGTGAATACAGATATTTAATTTATAGCATCCGTGTATGGGCAGAGTAAATCTTATACTCCCTCTACAAGACAGACTGTAGGAAAACATTTATAGGAATATGTATATTTATGGGCATTTTAAGAAAGAAGTTAAAGCCTTATTAAAATCTCATCAAACACATAAAATCTTTTTGTGGGAGTTCTTATTATTACATCATGAATTGTCTAAAATGTTTTCCTATTTCAATTTTTTGAGTATATATATTTGTTGTATTATATATAAGGTTTGAAATTGCTCCAGAATAGTGTGGTTCTTAACTTGGAAACTTGAAAGAGGAAAAAAAGTTTCTATTTTAATAATATTGTTTCTTAATGAGTCTTAATAGTATGTAATAAATAATCTATAATGATAAATAGTATTATGATTAATAATACAAGGTATCTCATAGAATGTATATGTATGAATGAAAGATCACGTTCATTCATGCAAAAAAATTATTGAATGATTTTAGGGAGTTAAGAGATCGGGCTGCCTTTTATGTGTATTTGCTTGTTTGTTTCATTTTTCTTAGTCTTTCTCCAAAAGACTAGAGGGTTGGAGTAGAGGAGATAAGGATTGCTTCTAAGTTAATTTTAAAACCTTTAGCTATTTGAAGAATGAAGGTCTATAATAATATCAGTTTTAATGTGTAATTAACCCAAATGTTCATAGTCTACCAGAATTTCTGCTACTTACCTCTTGAATTCTTTCCCAGTATTCTAGCAGAATAGGAGGATGTATTTTGCTAATTTTTTTATATTAACCCAGATAACATAAAATATTTTGTGTTCTCTTATACCGTGACAGGTTGGTACAGAGGATATACCCTCCAAAATAAATCTAAAAAGGTATGACTCATTAATTTTTTAAAAGTGACTGACAATTTTGTGTTGTGCTGTCTGATCCGATTATCTGCTCTCTGCTATCTCTAGGCCTAGTTTGCTTTCTCTTTGATGTCTAGCCTTTAGATTCAAAAGCAAATTCTCCTACCTCGTTGCTCAAGTAAAATTTCGCAAACCTCACCGACCATATATCCCACCAACCAACTCCAGGAAAGAGGCTGGGAGGTGAGTCCACACTCCAGCTAGGACCTGCTGTGACTTCTTCCTGTCCCTCAAGCTGAGCAGGGTGGTGATTCAGGGACAGTGTCATAGTTGGCTCTCTCTTTCAAGCTTTGCCTGTTAGCCTGAAGGATCTTTCTACTTCTGCTTGATTCTTTCCTTCATAGTGAAATGAACAAACCAGCATTAAGTACTTTCCAAACTCAGAGTCTCACGACCCCAGTAATGCATCATGAAATCAGTATAGTAGATTATAACAAATATTTTCCAAAAAGCAAAACTGAGACAGAGGAAAGAAATGAATGCCATGCTAAATATTATTCCATGAAACTTTTGCTTTAGGTTTTAGTTTTTAGTATTTTAAATATCTTTTTTTTAATATTTTATGTGTTTTAAGGACTAAATGTCTATGAAAAGCTATGGCATCATGGATAGAGTTTGAGATACACAGACCAAGCAGATTCCTTTTGCCAGTGCCAAAGCTACTATGAGCCTAAAGAAAATCTATTCATTATCTTGCTAGCCCCATCAGGTTTTTAGGTCAGATCACTGCACACTGAGGCAGCATGACCTGTCAGCTATTTCTTTTGAAAGAGAAAGTTGATAGAACTGTATTATCTCACTGTTTGTTCACATGCAAAATAGAAAATTCAGAAAGGGGTGAGAAAAACATTTATTTTTTAAGAGGTTAGCCAAAGAAAACACCAGAGTTGTTACCCTTCAAATGAAGCATGAGATAGAAGAAATCCTAACAAGAGGACTCAGGGACCAGAATAACACCTTTCTACAAGGTGCGGACCATTGACAACCAGGTCTGTCTTGGTCAAACTTTCTTTGTTGCTGACCCTTAAGTCATATTCTGTGTTTGCACTTGTGTGCTGATGCACGCATGCACACACACATAGTTGATGTTGACTTTGATTTAATAGTCTTATCAGAATAAAGGAATTTATTTTTCATACAGGTATCAACTCGCACAATTTTGATCCTTTTATCATTTCCCAAATCCTGATTCTGAATTTATCTACCCATAGTTAGATTCTTCTTCCACAGGTCTTTATGTCCACTTTAAGTATTTTTATTTAATCTCTTGCAAACTTTAATTTTTCCAGGTCTCCACATAGGGACCTAAGACTGAATATTCCGGCTTGAATAAGACCATGAGAGGACTAAAGCAAAGACCTTTCCTTTGGGACTACTGATTAGAAAAGCCTTCCCTGTATATGGCCACTCCTGCCTTTGGCTTGGGTTTAACCCACTCATTGTTTATTTTGTTCATAATTATGGAAATGGCAGCTATTTCAAAGCATAATTAGGTTTAACAACTTTAGAGTTCTAAATGTATTAATGAGCAAGAAAATATAACTTATTTCTCATCTTTATTTAGACAAAAATTTTTGAAGCACCAACCAAAAACCACTCTCTTATGAACTGAAAGAACAAAATTTTTGAGTTTTAACTGGTGAATGTCAAGTAAAAACAAGGTCATCACAGTGTCCCTTTCAGAGTCTGCAGCATAGGCTCTGCAGTACTCTTAAGTCATGTTATGATTCCCTGACATTAAATTCCATCTCTAAGGCCCTATTGTCTGCTTTGAAAAGTGAGAGATAGGGCGCTCCTCTGATGTTTAAATTGTAAGTTCTAGATGTGTTTTTAAATTTTTTTTTCTTAGACCTCTTATTTAGCCTTTAATCTTACTCTATAGAAGAATTGTTCCAGTAAGAGCTTCTTGTAGTTCTTGTTAATTAAACTTTGTAATTCGGTGAAATGATAGGACAAACAAGGGCAGTGCATTTACTTGATTTTTAATTTGAAACATCTTTCTTGTGGAAAGGTCCAGGAAAGATAGAGGGAATTCAGAGTCAGTTGTCATGAATTATGCTTAACTTTGGACAACCCTTCATTAAAGACCCAGTCTGTTTGAAATGCTCTCTGAAGGCTGTTCCCTTTATTGTCAGTCATTAGGGGAATTGCTACTTGAAAGGCCTATTGTTTCAATGGAAATTTTTGGTGCCATTTATAAGCAGACTAGACATTTAGAGAAGTGATAAAATGAGCCAGAGATTTTGCAAATTGAAGAAGCCAGAAGGAGCTTTACAGAAACTGATTATTGATCCTGAAAGGATTATGGAAGTGAGCATAAGGGCAAGACCTAGAAAATCATTTGTTTACTTAGGTTGCATTGAGAAAGGAAAAACAAAATTGAGAAACAGACTAGAAATCAGAACTACGTTGTCCAGGATTACTCTGACTCTCTCTGGTGATAGTGGCATAGGAAACGAGCTATACGTATCAGGTTTACAGAGCATTAAGTGGCTCTTAGTGGACATGCCATCATGGAAAGACGATGCCTACAAATGACAAAACAAATATTCTTTTAATATGAGAATCGTCATGTCTGTACACCAATGTAGTCTTTTCTTATATGTCATAAAATAAGTCACTGCTTATAATCCCAAAAGCTTCGTAGATTTTTCCCAGTTAGGAGTCGACCAGACATCAGATTATGAGTGCCTGCAAATTTTAATTAGTCCTTTACCTTCTTGGTTTGAAAAATCTTTGGGACAGGCAGTGTTACACCTTACTTAACCTCCTTCATTATAAGTGCCATTTTTGGTGGTTCATCCCTATCCAATATGCCATGTTTTAATGCATTCTGGATATCTTTTTTTTTTAATGGTAGTAAATTTGCATAACATAAATGTTGCTATTTTACCATTTTTCAATATATAGTTCAGGAGTGTTAAGTACATTCACTTTGTTGCACAACTATCATCACCATCCATCTCTAGAACTTCTTCATCCTGAACTGAAACTCACCACCCTTTGAACACTAACGACGGTTCCTTCCTCTCATGGCCCCTGGCAACCTCCATTTTACTGTCTGTCTCTGTGAGTTTGATTTCTGTAGCACTTCCTGTAAATGAAACCACGTGGCTTTTGTCCTTTTGTGTCTGGGTCACTCTGCCTAGCATCATTCAAAGTGAGTCAGGTTCTCCACTACGGTAGCAATCAACCAGACATTTTCCTTAGCTTTCAAACACAAGAAACACCGAGAGTTCTTCTGACAGACCTGCATATTTAGACCTCCAGAAATCAGGCCGGAGATGGAATTATAATCACACTGAATTTTTGTTTTTAGCCGTTTGATCAGTTTTTCACAATCGCTGTGAACCCTGTCCGGGTAATGAAAGAGGTCACTCGCCTTGCCTCTGTGTGTTCTGGATCTTATCATTGAAAGGATGGGAATAGTGCTTTCTTACACTCCCCAACCTCTCCCTCTCAGAGTAGATGGAGAAGGTATGTGCTTTTTGTGGATTCTATCTGCCTGGCAGGAAGGGGTGGCCATTTTGCTTTTGACTCAAGCAGTGGCGGGATCTACCCTGTCATTGCCAATGCTGAGAGAAGCTGAATCTCCAATTTTCTTGCTGTTTCCTGTTTCGTTTGAAAAGGGAGAAGGAAGAGTCTTGCTTAGATAAATATAGTAAGGAACTAGACTGACCCTGGTTCAAGGTCACTAGTTTTTTGTCTCTGAATGGATTAAGAATCACTGGGCACACTCTTTCACGACTTAGTCCCCAAGCTTTGGGACGCCCCTTTCTCACCCTTGTGGTCAATCACCGCCAAGTGAACTGTCCACAAGGTCACACGTCTACTGGTGCAGGGATAGAAACAATTGAGCCCATGATTCCCATTAAACGGGTTCTTCTTCTAACCCTATTGGTCTGGCATGCAAGGAACTGTAAAACAAAGAATGTTCCAGATATAGCAATGTTTTGTTTATTCATCAGCACAGCATACAGTTAAATAACCAAAGATTTTGGAATTTAAGAGATCACATCATGACTAGTTTCATACTGGTTAGATTTGAACTTCTAGTCTCCAGTTACTGTCTTTCTCTTAGGTCTTTTGGGACCGTAACTGCTGTAGGATCACTTCTTAAGCAGAGAGAGTGGAGAACAACTTGAGACTGGAAAGTGCTAAAAATACTCCACTAACTACTGCTAATTGATTTGGGGCACATTTGGTTAAGTAAAAGTATAGAAAGGAATTGCTTTAGAAAATCACTATAATTTTACAGGCCACTAAATACAGAGCCCTCTATTTGCTAATTATGTGAAGCCCTTTAACGGAAGCATCTGTGGCATGTAGGACCTGAAGGGGTTTAGGAGCTTACTAATAAACGCCTCACCACCACCGTCGCTCTGAACTGCTCTGCCATCTTTGCTCGCCTTGTTGACTCGTGAAGCGTTTCTCCTATGCTCTCTGAACCCACTTCCTTATACCTCTTCAGTGTTATAGCTGTGTTTTCATTTGGGTATCCACTCGATGTAATTAATATCCTTCCTACAAGCCTGATGGGAAGGTTTGCTTTTATCCAGATATGCTGCCTTGCATTCCTTCATTCTTGATGCAGTTCATGCTTTTTACCAGGGGCTGGGATTTTTATGGCCATGTAACCAAAGTTGTTCTTTCTTAGGGTATTTTCCCTGAAACGTATATCCATTTGAAAGAGGCAACTGTGGAAGACCGAGGGTAAGTTCCATATACAGACTCCAGAAAGTAATGGAGGTATAAAACTGTCATTAAAGAATACCTTATGTGCACTGTTTTTCTTCTCATTAATTCTGATTCTTATATGAAAGAGGAATGAATGACTTTTTCCTGACATAATTCCTCCTTCTCCAGTTTTTATAATTGTTCCTCCCTAGCATTCTTCCTCAGAATAGTAGTGACAGAGATGATGAAAGAACTGAGAACATTTCTTTACCCTTTTCTTACACTCCCTGATTACTGATCATGTGTGCGCATGCGCATGCATGGGCATGCATATGCACAGGAATGTACATGAATATTTGGCATTCTTTCACTGACAAAATATGAGTACTTCTAATATGGAAATTTTGGGAGATAGATGAGTAAGCTGCATCCTGCACTAATAGCTCTGACTCTTGGACAAGTCAGCTAGCCTCAGTGTACCTTGTATTTTTCCACTGCAAGTTGGAGAAAACAAATCTGACTTTGTGTGGGCCAGTAGATTGATCTGAAATAATGTGTAGGAAGGTGCTCTGCAGATAAAGTCCACTGTTTTGTAGATTCTTACCACTAATCACCTTATCATTTTTCTTCAAAAGTGTTTGCTTGTATGGCAGCTAAGAAGGGTGAGACACTCATCTGCAGTGGGGGAGAAGCCACCGAGTTGGTGATCCAGCCCATAGGAGAGTTCAGGGGGGTGTAAGAAGAGCCTGGGTGGAACTAGGATCCCAGGCTGACAGAGAGATGGGTGGATCACAGGGTCACACAGACTCAAAGCTGCCAGGAACATTCTCGGTCATCAGTTCGCACCTTCACATCCTTAGACAAAGTGGAGAAAGGCCCGAATTCACACAGCTCTCTGGGAGCAAAATCGGGACTAAAAGCCACTGTGTTCTGCCCTTCTGGGGCTCCTGTGAGTGGGGCATTTCCAGGATGGCCCCTCAGTATTACTGGCCACAGCCTTGTTGGTGGAAAGGCAGGGTGGGAGGCTTATTCCCAGTATATGGGGAGCAAAATTAGAAATTCAGATAACAACAAGGAATCTTTTTCAGTGAGTCCCAGACACCTCATGAGGCATACTGAAAAAGTATTTAATCTATTTAAAATTCAAACTTAGCTGGGTATCCTGTATTTTTATTTGATAAGTTTGGGAATCGTAACCCTAGTTTGTTCATTCTTGCTCGTTCCTTTTCTTCTGCTAACCATAAACATACTAGAGAGGACTTAGATGAATAAATGTCAGGTCTACCTTATAAAAAAAATCTATATGCTTATATAATGTTTATGCATATGTATACATACATACATACACACACATATATATTCTATTTCTATTTTATATGTTCTATTTTGTGAAGCAGCAAACTGAGTATCATTCCAGAAGAGGGTACCTCCTCTGCCCACAACAGTCCTGTGTGAAATCACAGGCCTTTTGACACTTCTCCACTCACCCTTCTTAATGAAGGTGGTCATTTGCCAGGCAGAAGCAACTAACATCCTTTCTTGCCTCCAGTCTTGGGAATCACTGAAACCAGCCTGGCTCCTGGGAGACCCAAAGGAGAAGGTGGAGGCAGGGCTAGAGCACATTCCATGGCAGAGACTGAGCTCATTTTGAGAATAGTGGCATTAAACTCTTTCTCTTTTCTTAGATGCTTAGCTGTCTCCTCTCCTCTACAAACCACCTCCCAAGTGCACACGTTTTGCTTTGTTGTAAACTCAGCCAGCCCTGTTTTCATGTTTGAGCGTTGGGGAGCAGGACCTCTTTCAGGAGCACCAGTGGACAGTGAACTTGTGTCCGGTTCTCTGTAGGCAGCACGAGACGGTGATTCCTGGTGAGCAGCCACTGGTGCAGGAGCTCACGTCGACGCTGCGGGAATGGGCTGTCATCTGGCGCCAGCTTTACGTGGTGAGTTTGCCTCTGGGCTCAGAGCTAGTGGCATTATACCTGGGCCCTCATCCTGTCTGTGCTGCGGCGAGGTGTTGGCCACTTACTCACTCTCCGTGGGGTGGGGTGGGGTGCACGACACCTAGACAGCATCCGATGGCAGGTATCCACAGTCTCTTGAGTAGTGTCCTGAGTAGTTTCCCTGGAGTAGCGTCCTAGATGACATGGGAGGTAGAGGAAGTAAACCTAATCTGGTCACTTTTCTCTGAACTGATTAAACGTGATTATAGAGTAATAGTCATAACGGCAAATGCAAGTACATAGTCCTTACTAAGACCCAGGGACTATTAATCTTCACAACTCTTATAATGTAGGTGTGATTATTATTATCAGTTTATCCATGAGGAAACTGCAGGTCATGTTCTTAGTCTCTACATCTGTCCAGTGATTAGAAAGATATCAGCGTTTCAGTGCTGGGCCCTATGAGGGCTCCCATTCTTCATGGCCAGTCTGTCAACCATGCAGACTCCCAAACTTGATAAGCGTTACACGGTGGTCTGAAGAGTCTGCTTTCCTGGGCTGCCTTTCAGAGTACTGTTTCTCATGATGGGTGGACCTCAGAATGCTAATAAGATATGTCAGTTGAGTGGGAAATTACACAGGAGCCAGGACATTCTCTCCGGGGTAAACTGCAGTCATAAATTGTGTGTAAGTTGGCAATCAGAACAAGGGAGATCTAGCATTTAATGTTATCAGACTGAGCACACATGAAGCAGCAATCTCACAAGAGTCCAAGAATGCACAAAGTTCATTGGCAGTAAACTTGCATCTGTCTCCCCTTTGGAAACTCTGTCCTTGACATTGGAAAGGGCCCCGTTTTCTAACGTTCCCACTTTCCGGGATACCTCCAGGGTAAGCATCTCTAGGTCTCTGTAAATGCCTTCCTGGCTTCCATGGCAGAACAGGAATTCCTGTGATGAGTGTTCTCTCATTAGATGTGTGACTGAGTTCAGGGAGGTAAAGGACTCAACTCCATGATCTGGGAACTCTTCTTATTTTTATTTTAATGTGACTTTGTTAATGTAGGTTTTTGTTCAGTCATATGTTGATTCCTCATTTTGACTCTCAGAAGCTAATCTTAGTAAGTTATTAAGGATGCCTTACTCTAGACCCTAAGTAGTCACCAAAAACTCATTTTAGCATAACTTCCAAGAGTTAATATCAGATCATTAATTTCCCATGCAGGGCTGTCATTTTTCATTTTTCACAATGAATCACAACAGTAGAAACCACCAGCCCGTTCAGTGGGAAAGCACATGAATTTTTTCTGCCTCCTGTCTTTCAAGGCTGAGGTTAAGTCCTTTTTTTACAAAAAATTGATTTTACTGAAAGATCATTGCACCATAACATTATATGGTTTAAGGTGTGCATCATTGTAAATCAGCATCTATATGTAAGTCATTTCTCCTTCACAATGTGTCTTCTAAACAGACTAATCCATAATGCTTTCCTCTGGACTGTAAGAGCAAGAGCACTTATTACCGAACCCACCATCTGGCCCTTGGGGCATACCCCCTTGTAAGACAAGTGATCTTCGATCTCTTTATGTTTAATTGGGGAGAAAGCTAACCTGTAAGTTCTTAAATCACAAGCTGGAGAAGATGGAGGTGCTGTTTTAAGCCCTTTGGCCTAGATCAATCATCTTGTACTTTTACTGACAGCACACTCTGGTTCTAACTAATGGATTGGTTAGTGGTAGATACAACAAGTTCGATGGATGAGGAATTGTATACACATGGAGTAGTTCCTTAATGTATTCTTTCTGGAAATTGGTGAGCGGAGATGTGTGTGAGGACTAGAAAATGAGATGCTTGTAATGTGTAAGAGTTGAGATTATGAAGTGTAGACTCTCTTGCTGGAAAATCATGCCTCTTGTGCTCAATTCATTGTCTGTGTCTCTACACATCCATCAGAAGTTGTGCCTAGTTTACTATTGAAAAGAAATGGGAAATAGATTAACCAGAGAGGACGAAATATAATTCATGTATTTGAGCCTCCAAAATCCCTTCATAGTTAGTGACAGACATAGGGTGAGGATTTTCTGGTGGGAGTCTCACTCCCATTATAGGGCAGAATTAGAGTTCTAAGTCAGAGAAGAAATCCATCCCCATTCAGAGAACAACGTATTTCCCATCTTAATTGTGACACCTGATCAAACCCTTACTTTGTTATTTGTGAATAATTTAAAATGTCTTGTAACTGCTGTTGATAGACTAAAACATGTTCATTGTGGAGCATTAATGGGTTGCTAGGACTGAGCAATCTGCTTCTGCTTTTGGCACATGCTCACCTGATAAGAAATTCAGTTTAAAGGGGTTTGTTGCTAATTATGCCTTTCTCCATTTTCTTTCTGTATTGATAATTCACTTAGGTAGAATTTCGGAACTTTCTCAAAAATTTGTGTAAAAGTAATAAATATCCAGTAATATACTTCACTGGGAAAAAATGTAGGCATCATCCAAGTCTGTAATTTTAGTGACCCCCGCCCAGTATTGGTGTTTTTGGTTGTGCCTAAGTTCCTCCAGTCTATGTAAAGATAAAAATTTTTACTGATATCCCATGAATGCTTGTATTATCTTCCTCCCACAGATTAGTAGACCAGGCATGATGTTTGATGTCTTTAAAGACAGATGTTGCTGTCTCAGAACCTCCACATTTCTCTAGAGTGCATTTCCTAATTCTGTTCATCTTAGTGTAAATTCACAAGAAATTTATGTCATAGATACAGAGTTGTACATGAGGGGAAAATGCAATTCACTAGCCTGATTACACCTAACCTCAAAAACAGAAGTAATTGTTCTGGAAAAGACAGCTATATGTATCACTGTGGTTTATTTTTAGCAATCATGCTGTAGCAATGGCAAATAGCCATAAATATGTTTTGAAAGGGAGGAAAGTGCCTGGGCAGAAAAGAAGAGTCCACTCTTTCAAAGTAGAAAATGATGGTTACTCCCATGTTTCTCCTTTTCCACTTCGTAAGCATGTGATGATATACTGTCTTTGCTGGAAATAGTAGCCACTCCGGGTGTCCTCCCTATGGCCAGATTCAGAAAGTCTGAAGCTCCCTTCTTGGGCCCCCTCATCCAAGGTCACTTCCTTTGTCCTGTATTATCTACTTAGGCAGAATGGCCTTGAGCACTCAGTAACCAGGCTCAGTGTTTCTCACCATAGGTAGTGAGTTCCTTCATTCAGGTTCAAGTCCAGGAGGCCTGTGTCATTCCAGAAAGAAGGGGGAAAACATGCCAAAGCACGTGCACATTTACAACAGCTTCTCGTGAACTTTGCTTGCACTGCTGTTCCTCTACCGGAGCCCGTTTGCTGGGCATGGTTTCAGCTATTGATCGGGACAGGAGGAAACTTCTATGAATGAGGAGGTGGTCACCTGGTGAATGCCAAGACTGGACACTGAGGTCAGACAGGTGGCCAATGCTTATATTCTGCTCACTGCTTTTAATTGGTATGTCCTTTTATGTTTACAAAAAATAAACCCAATAATAGTTACTGCAAGCAGACAGACAAAAACGGAAAGACCTCACATTCTGAACACAGCTAAGGATATAACAGTAATTGATTCTGTATCCTGAGATGAATCCTTTGATCTCCTAAGTTTCATTTTCCTCACTAAAGTGGTAATTATATATTATATATACTTTATACATTTACTTGAAGAATTCAGTGAGATAATCTCTGTAAACTCCTGGATGGTGCTTGGCATACCATTTCCAGTAAATGACAGCTCCTGACCTCCCACTTCCAGCACTGCTTCAAGAAAAAGCTGATTAAGGTTGATAAGTGCTGGAAGAACCATGCTTCACTGTGGAAGTTTGCTTGTTTAACCATGCACATCCCTCCGGCCCAGGGTCAGGCATTCATCCTCCAGCTAGGATCTGAAGGAGCAGGCTCCTTCCAATCCGGTGGGGATGTAACTGCTCCTGGTTAATTGTTTAATGTAGTCTATTATCTCTGCAATCTCATCTCAGATATTTTCATTTTCCCCACCCTTTGAAAGTAGATCCAGAAAGCTGAACTCTGACCTTTCCTTTCTAGAAATATGTCTTCCTGCTTCCACATGAGTTCCTCCAGCTAGAAGGCAGGTAGATGCCTCTGCATTGATTTAGACCTGAGTGGAGTGACATCATCATATCTATGTTTACCTTTTGATAACAACCCAGAAAATATGCACAAATCTACATCCCACATCATCATGTATTTTCTCAACTAAAATTAGATCATAAAACTGGACAAGTTGCTATGTATTTGTGGGGAACAATGGGGCGTGAATTTGTGAAAGCAGGACTGTCCTGGAAATTCTGAGCTGTTTAGTGGTATGAACATATACTATCGTTTCTTCCCCTGAGATTTTGCTCAGTCATGTTCCCCACCTTCACAATGGAGAAGTCTGGTGACTTTTGGTCCGCCAGGCTGTTTGGTTTATATAGGTTTTGAAGACTGATCTAACTTTATCTCTTCATGGAAATGAGATACAAGAAGAACCTACTGATCAGTCACCAGTGATCAGGTGGTTAACGCATAATGTTGACCCAAGTGAGTGTAACTGCTAAAATGCAGTTCTGGGAAAGGACAGATCTCTCATTCAAAATCTGCCAGGGCAGCAAAACTTTGTGTTTGCTAACATTTCTACAAAAATCTGGAGCAAAAACAAAGTGCCTGTAACTGAGGTGGGGGAGGGAGAACTCGCCGGGCACAACGAGCACCATTTTCCTCTCCTTGCAAATCCAGGCAGATGGCAATCACTCACGTTTAATCTTTGGTGAACTGCTGGGTATTCCTGGCTGCTGGGACTTAGGCTTTCCGTGTAATTAAGCTGGTGTCATGGTTGGAAACCAGCATCTGATTGCTTATTAGCAAGGACAGATAATTCCCATAGAAAATCTCCTTCCGTTGTCAGGGCATTTTATCTGTAAGTTCTGAGTCCTGCTTCAGCGTTACTCATGAAAGGGAGTGGGCAGGGTGGTGCTTTGGGTATTTTTTAGTTTTGTTTTTCTGTGACTTTGTTACATGGCCATCAAGCCATGCATCACTTCCAGAGGCAGTAGTTACTACTTACTGAAACTTTTACTTTCAAAATGCAGTCTTTGCTAGTCAGGCAAAGTTTTTTTCTGACAGAGAGAAATGACTTTAGAATGAATAGGAAGGTTGGGAAGAGCAGAATGGATTTCTTTGTACCAGATCTCTTGGAGTCAGAGTCGCAAAGGACACAGAACAAGACACTGCTTTGGACCCAGGAGTTAAGAGATGCTGGGAAAAGACATGAGATTACTTGCAGAGAACTGTATCCAGGAGAAATTTATAGAGAGCCACCCGAGGATGCAAATACAACAGGAGTAAGATGATCAGAGTCAGATATGGTTAATTGGAAAGTTGCTTGGAAGAGTAATTGAGTTTAAATCGCAGTCACAGACTCATAGACTCTCGTTCTTGTGAGTGACCTTTATTTTACAGGTCCGTATATCCCAGAGCAAATAATTTGCCCAAAGTCAGTAGTAATTTAATGAAATCATTAGACATGGAAGCCAAGTCTTGATACTTTCAGTTAAGCACTTTTATCTGAAAATCATAAAATCCTCCCTGAAGAGGAAAGGATGAGTGAACAGTGAAAATATTGATTCCTTTGCTGATAGACAGGCAGAGGGTCAGAGCAAAGTCTTTTGACTGGGATGTACACTGTTTGGGACGGTGCAGAATAGAACTGGGCCTTCTGATGCCCAGCAAGGTGGTGCAGATGTCTACATGGAACCCCAAATTTCTAAGGTACTCAGGGAATGGCTTCTGTATTCCTTTGAGTATTAAAGGCAAAGCGGTGTTTTTCCTTGTGGCTTTATCTCCAGAAACACTTAAAAAGGGAGAGAAAGAGAACTTAGGGATAGAAATATAAAAAGTGAAACCTTAGAGATCTCCAAGAAGAATAAATTCTAAGTAAACACTGAATATCTTTACTGTCAGGTAGAAAAAAATAGATTTTCTATTTTCTGCAGTTATGCCTTGAATGGAAACCAGAGTGTTGTTTTAAGTCTGAGCTGTCAAAATTTAGTGTTGAGTCACTTCTGGATCCTCGACTTTTATAGAGAGGATCAAAGAAATTATTAAATCCTCTGCCTTTCTAAGTCATGTGACAGCGACTATAAAAAAGGCTGCGACTGGCAAAGGCTGGACATAAAAGAGGAGGCTCACTGCAGCAGGCAGACATGGGCTATGGGGCGTGGAAGAGAGGGCAGACGGGGCATCATGGAAGGAAAAGATGGTGGCTCAGAGGTCCTTGACTCATGGTCTTATGGGCATGCTTGACTTTCTCCTCACCTGTCCTCTTATGCTTCCCCAGGAATCCCTAGTTCCAGGGACCAGCTCTTGCCTAACACCCTGCTTAAAACAATCATTGGAATGTGGCAACAAGATCCGTTTCCTTGAAGTAAATGGGGAGAATGCTGCCTTTGGTGTGTTCCAGCTTGTCTATTCAGACTTAATTTGGCACTGTGAGTCAGAGAAGAATAGCTGTCTTCATCCTTTTTTGGGGTGGGGAGAAATTGGCAAACCAGGCTGAAACGGACAGGCAGTAATTAAATTGCCTGTAATAGTGTCTAATATAATTGAGACCAAGAACTTATGAACATGTGCCCCATGCAAGGGCTGTCTCTCAGAGAGGGCCCCCACAGCGTTTCTTCTCTCTGCATTTCACTCTGTTCAGGAGTATATTGGATGTTTTCGGCCCTGACTCTGCTTGACACCTTGTCCAGCAATCTGTCCTTGGAATTGTAGAAGAACATCACTGAAGAGTATTAGAGGAAAATATTATCTGCTGTAAAACTAATGCAACACACACACCAGTCATCGATAACTTCCCTGTGTATTGCATTGTTTTTATAGCGGATATTATTTTCTTACAATTTCAGAAATATATAATTATATAATATATATATAAACAAAAAATAAAGTGGTTTCATGATATATGTGGGGTGAGTGGAATGGTACAGGCTTGTATTTAACAAGCATATCTCAAAAGTGATACACCAAATTATTTTTCCTGTTCACTCCCTGCAGTGCCTTGTGTCTGTCTATACCCTCTCATCCCGCGCTACTGACTTGCCTTCTTGTACTTTCCTGATCTGAAATGATCTTGTATGCGTGTGTGTGTGTAGTAGTAGTAGTTTACTTATTTATTGCTGTCTCTCCCCCACTACAGTGCTGCAAGAACTTTATTTCCAGCACATGGTAGATGCTCATTGACTTGTTGTTTTTTAAATATAATGAATGAATCAAGTGTTTGGAAAGGATCAAACTTCTAATTGCTCTGAATCAAGTAGTTGACGCTTAGTGATTTGACATGAATAGTTGGTCGTAAATTAGGTTAGTTTAGTTTCAGGAAATTCTTACTGAAGTCCAGCATATAGTTCAATTTTTTATTCTAGGTCTAAAATGTTTTAAAATGGTCTCAGAATTTTCTGGAGAAACAGGGATTTTTAAAAGAATATTTAAACTTTTTATTTTCTGTTATCCCTTTTCTATGGTGTCTCTATCCATTATTCACTGAAACAGCACATTCACAGAGCACCTACTCTGTGCTGACTTCCAGGGGGCATAAAGTGAACAAACTTGTCCTATCAGGATGTGGCATCTTTGGAGACAGTAAAACAAGTGTGAGATTCCCGAGTTCTATGTGATGGAGTGAGAGTCAGTTCCAGGAGCTGTGGGAGGGACAGCCAACACAGATTTAGGATTTTGAGGAAGCGACAAAATTTTAAGTTGAGACTATAAAAAAGTCAGAATTAGCAACGATAGTTGAGATGGGTGTGTAGTGTGAGATGGGAGTGAATTTGAAGGAAGAAGAGAAAATAGGTCCAGGAAGAGAAAGTAACGTTGAGAGAGTCTAGGGCACTTGGAAGAAAGAGACATAGCTTTGCATGGAAGAAGCATAGATTTTTGAGGTTGAGGATTTTGTCCAATACAGCTGGGCAAGTGGACAGAAGCCAAGACAGGACTGGATTTCTGGTGTGATCTTCTCTATCTGGAGGGCAGTGGAAATCCCTGGAGTGTTTGCAGCACAGGGGCGTGGTCAGAGTGTTAGGGTGAATGCGTGATTTGATACATGTATGAATTAGAACTAACCATCCATCCTGCAATTACTTTATCCCTTTGTAAAGTTAAAATGGAGGAGAGGGTGGGGCTGGCTCAGGACAAAGCCATCTTTGTTAATATTTGATAAAATACCCTCAAATTGCATCATTTACTATATGACAAAATTAATTGGTTGAATAGCACCTTGCAAAGAAGCTAGACAAGCAATGTTTCTGTCCTCCATCAGATCTTTTTTTCTCCTTTCTTCTACTCCATTTTCCCCTCTTAGCACAACAAGGTCACACTCTTCCGTCAGCTGCAGCAGATGACATACAACCTGATCGAGTGGCGATCCCAGATTCTGTCTGGAACACTCCCCAAGGATGAACTGGCAGAGCTCAAGAAAAAGGTCACATCCAAAATCGATCATGGAAACAGGTAAACGAGAGATGACTTTTCCCTGAGAACTTGGAAAACAATAGGCACGTTTATGCTGGGGACACAGCTCACTGTGAGCATTTGATCTTGGAGTTGCCAAAGACTAATGCTTACTGCTCTCTTTTCTTCCTCTTGGAAACATTTAATTTTTATTGAAAAAAAATGGCGCTGCCCTTGCCTGGGCCATACCCACGTGGGCTGGATTCGTGTGGGTTCTGTGTGCCTGAGGTGATGACGATGAACGGAGAAGATGGGCCTTGGATGGAAGTATCCACTGCCAGACAGGCCAAAGGGAACTGAGCATTGAAGTCAACAGTTTCAGAGACTTGGGGAAACCCGTTTGTGCTCTTAGACTCATTCTCTTTTCCTGCCCATCTTCTAACTGAGGTCTTCACTTACATAAGTGTGTGAAAACTGGATTTGCCAGAGTAGTAAAACGTGGTTTTAGCCTGTTGGTTATATCTCTAATAACCCCTAAAGTGTTCATCATTTCATCAGCCTTCTGATTAGCTCAGGCAGATATGTAGATTCCAGATACAACTGCCTTTTATAAAATGGAGAAATTCAGCCAATTCATCAAAATTTATAGTGATGTGGAATTCATCCTTCCTGACTAAATCTTTAAAAAGAGGTGGTTCCTGAGTTTTTGTGGATGATGCATTTAACATTTGACATTTCATTTCTTTTTCAATATTTCTTCAATTTTCTTCTCCTTTATCCTCTTTCTCCAACCTCAAGACTCTTGGATAAATTTCAGAAACCTATTAAAACATGCCTCATTATCCTACTAATTTAAATGTCATGACTTTGACAACTGTATTCATAAATAGCTGGAGTAAACGTAACATTTAACATGACAATTCACCCATGATTTATGATATTCCTCATGTGTGTTTCACCTATGTTCCTTGATTATAATGCAGTGTGGAAGCTGTTTTTCTTATTTATAGTTAAAAAGACAGACTAAGTGAGCGTGAGTGATTTACTTCCAACTCATATAGGTAGTAGATGGGAAAGCTTAAATTCAAACCTAAGACTTTTAATTTCTTGGCTAATGCTTCCTTCCTGAAGTTAAGAATAAGCAGTTCCCGTCTCTGACACTTGTCTCTTCACAGGACTATAAACAGGGATTGCAGCTGATCACGCAGAGACTACTTAATAAAACACTTAAGGCGTACACTGTAGCTCCCTGCCTGCACATATGCTGTCTCTGTATTTTTGGGTCTTGCCACAGTTTGACATTGGCCAGGAGGACCTTGATCTCTGGCACAGGATGTTAACATCCCACAAATGGCAGGACTTGCCTGCTCCCCATTCCAGCTCTTGGAAGCAGCTCAAGAAATGAAGCTTCTCTTTCAGTGCATCCATGATCCTGTCCCTGAGCAGCCGACAAGGCTCATTACTCCTGAGTACGGGTGGCCTGTGGATCTGGCTATCATGGAGAGGAATCTGCCAGATTAAATCAGTTGATGGAGATGCAATAAAAGGAGGGGAAAATTCAGCATGTTTGCTTTCTTCCCAGAGACTTGGCACATTTCACTATTATTCCTGAGCCTTTTTTTGCTCTTTGGATGCCCCTACTCCTGAGTTGCCAGTGTCCGGAATATGTGCTAGGCATTCGATAGCAGTGTCCCGTTTCCACCACAGTCCACAAACTCTTGGGACTCAGCAAAATTTTTCCGCTTCTGAGGTTACATTGTGCATAAAAGACTTGGTAGGAATTGTACCATGCATAGAGCAAATGGATTTGTGCCACATTGAGGCTACAACTTAACCATACCAGGTACCGCAATAAAAATTAGAATTTTTTATTACCTTTTAGTGAATATTGTCATATGTGCTTTACATATGACGTGTATTATCTCACTAAATTTTCACAACTCTGAATGGTCAGAAATATTTACAGATGAGGAGATAAAAAATTTGCAAAATTAAATGAATTATCCAGTCAATTTGCTAGCAAATGTTTAAACCATGATTCAAATCCTTGTCTGACTGATACCAGAGCCTGTTGTCTGAGATTGGTCAGGAGATGCTAATAGCCGGGACTTAGCTTCATTGATCTTCATGATCGTCTGAATTAAGTACACTCCCCCCAAGATTGCACCTGTAAGGAACTCAGGGTAAGCTCACAAAGATCTGTGCTTTTGTCTTTCATGGTTCCTAAGCCAAACAACAGCATACCAGGGAGAAGAGGCATTGGTCAGAGACATGATCAGAATCAGTGCCAGATCTGCCTTTCCTAGTGAAGTTCTGTGGACAAAATACTTTATTTAGCACATCATTAAAACTTCAGTTAAAGTTATTAGAAGTTTTCCAAACTTGTTATATGAAAAGGGGTAATATTTGAAAGGGAAAAAGGGCCGTTGTTGACTTATCTAGCCCCAGCCTTCCTAACTTTGAATCAAGGGTTCTTTCATGGGAAGTCTTCAGCAAAGCGTCTGCTCCTGTGAGGACCAACTGACCACACCTTTCTTTCTAGAATGCTGGGGTTAGATCTGGTCGTGCGAGATGACAATGGTAACATCTTGGACCCAGATGAAACCAGCACCATTGCCCTCTTTAAGACCCATGAAATGGCCTCCAATAGGATTGAGGAGGAGATTCAAGAAGAAAAGGTATAGTATTTCAGTGAGCACATTTGGGCACCTGAGGTTCCATTTTTCTTTTTAATCAAGAAAAAGGGAGTCATTGACATCAGAGGTAGAAATGTTTGAAAAGTCATTCATCTCATTTGAAAAGCAAAATGACCAAAAAAAAAAAAAAAAAAAAGGCAGTAATAAATTTTCTGATATGGAAAACTGTATATGAATGTACATATCTTCATATGTACATTAAAATACATATAAAGAGAAAAAAGAAGATTCAGAACAGTGTGCATAAAATACTGTTATTTGTGTATATATATATTCACCTGGGCTTGCATATACATGATTAAACCTGGAATGATAGACAAGAAATTGATAATCAATGAATCCCTGTGGCAGGGAACCTTTTTACTGTGTAAACTTCTATATTTATCACATATGTTACTATTTTGAAAATAAGTAAAATATGTTTACTAAAATAGTATTTGAAAACATTTCAAAGTAGTAATAGCACATTAAATAAAAATTAGAAAGGAATAGATGGGGTGGGGGAAGGTCACCTGTATTATGACTGCCCAGAAGCAACCATATAAATATTTTGTTATGTATTCTTCTAGTATTTCTGCTCTGAGTAAAGGAAAAGTTTTCTGTTTATTTTCTTTAGTTTGTAGAGATTTTTTTCCCCCTGTGGCACAGTTGTGATAATGTTTATGTTTCTGAATCTAATGACTAACCATGGTGAAGGTAAAAACCTTTCCATTGGAATCTCTTATTTGCCATGAGAATTGTTCCCTAAGAGAGGGATATGAATTATGATCTTTATGCTTTTAAGATTCAGCCAGAGATAGCAAGAAATGAAAGCTTCTCGAAGCTACCAGAACCATGCCTATCACCTATAGACCGCCGGGTATTGAATAGCTTTGACTCAAGGTGCTGAACCAGGGAGTCTTGATCATTTAACAGTTACTTTTTTCTTACTCCATCACTTTTCCACTTACATACCTCAATAAGTGCTTCTTCACTCCAGCGGTAATTATATCTGCCTCCCATTTATGGCCATTGTCTTTGTCAGGCTTTCTTCTTTTCTGAAATCAAGATAATTTTCTCTTTTCTTTTGTACTCAGTCAATTATGCAGAACCTGGACCTGCGGGGACAGTCCATCTTCAGTGCCGTCCACACCTGCGGCCTCTACATCAACTTCAAGAACTTTGTCTGCAACATTGGGGAAGATGCAGAGTTGTTCATGGCCCTCTATGACCCCGACCAGTCCACTTTCATCAGGTAGTGGGCCCAGGTCATCTGTAGTTGACCTGGCAAAAATGCCCAACCCTCTCCTTCCCCCATCTGAGTTCTTTTCTAAGTAAGAGAAGGAATGATAGAGAAGAGGGAGTATTTCTGGGCAGTGAAAATAAAATCCTCTGGGCTTCTAAGCTTTTGTGTATGGCTGCCAAAGCAGCACAGTAGTACTTGGTTTATTCCCTGGATCTTAGAAATCACACAACACTCATCAGAACACAGAAGCAGGTACAAACAATTCAAGAGACTCTAGGGAGGGATGAGGCCGAGATGAATTGGGCAAGCACATAGGACTTTGAATTGTGTATTATACAATAATGGTGAATCTATGCCATTGTGCATTGGTCCAATTCCATAGAGTTTGCCTGTATGTAGAGAGTTAACCCTGATGTAAACTGAGGACTTGGAGTAATTATTGTCACATGGGTTCATTATTGTAGCGAATATACCACTCTGGTATGGGCTGTTAAAGGGAGGGAGGCTGTAAATGTGTGGGTGCATGGAGTATATGGAAGCTCTGTACCTTACGTTCAAATTCACAGTGAGCCTAAAACTTATCTTAAACAAAAAAGCATACAGATGTGTTTTTAAAAGGACTATAGGGAGTGATAATGGGCTTTTTTGTTCAACTCTAATTTGTGTTCAAAGCAGTTGATGTTGTAACTGCTGAACAACTAAAAACGGAAAAAAAGATTTGTATTTGAGAAGATGTCTAAAAAGTAATTACTGACCAATTATTGCTCAAATGTAAATTTTATTTACGTGTGATTTCAAATTTTATTTAAGTGGAATTTCAAATGATTATGTAAAAGAATATCTGAGTCAGCAACACTAAAACTAAATTATTAATTAAACTAGAAATTACAAACATGTATAGATTATTTCACATGCAGAATTTGAGAGGGAGGAGAGCCTCGGAGAGTCAGGGTGAAGTCTGCTCTGCGCTGTCTCACGTGGTGCTAGTCTGTTCTGAGTGTGTCACAGGCACCCAGGCTGCTGCAGGCTTACTGCTCCAGGTGACCAGCGTGTTCATTCGTGTGGTCACTTGTCTGCTACAGTCACACGTGCCTGATGAGTCAAACTGAGATTTCCCGGCCTTCCTTTAAGCGTATAGTCAGGCAACTCTGTCCCCAGATAACCTCTCATTAAGGTATTTCTTTTCTTCACCAGTGAAAACTATCTAATCCGTTGGGGTAGTAATGGGATGCCCAAGGAGATAGAGAAGCTCAATAACCTTCAAGCCGTCTTTACTGTAAGTCCTACCTCATGTTTAACCATTTTCTTTGTCTAGGATATTATTGAACGGATACCATCAATATGTAGAAAACATAAAAATAGAAGAGATGAAAATAAACACCATCATAATCTCTTTTGCAGGAATCACCCACTCATTTAATCTACAAATGTTTACGAGCACCTGTTAAATGCCAGGCATTTGAAGACCTAGGCAAAACAAGGGCACATCACTGAGCATAGCAGGCAAAAAAAAAAAAAAAAATCTCTGTTCCTGGAGCTTTTGTGTTATTGGGGAAGACATTAATAATCAATCACTGAATAAATGAGTTAATTGTGGAGAATGTTAGAAGTCATGCTTGCTTTGTGGGGTTGGGGATTTTGGTTTGGGTAACGATTGTTCTTTGAAGTAGCGGGGGCGTCCTGAGAGGGAGGGAGGACTTTGAGCAAGAACGTGGAATGCGTGAGGGAGTGAACTGTGCAGATAACGGGAAAGGACATTCCAGATGAGGTTACAGAGCAGTTACAGCTGGGGCAAAGGACCTAGGTGGTTTTTGTTTGCATTTATTTACTGAACTCTGCCCCTCCTTGCCTTCTCCGAGGTGGGAGGAGTGCTGCAGGATATCAATCAAAAGCAAGAACATGTATGGACTGTAGCTTGGGGCTTAGTGACTCTCCAGCTAAGAGCTTTCTTGAAGTTCTCTCTCTTTTTTGTGACATCTGTGCCTGAAGAGCCCTGGGCTGCTGCCACCCGCTTGGAGAAGCCTCAGTGGACCTGTTCCCCCAGCTCCCGTTAAGCCTCCAGGAGATACCTCTTCCCCTTTCTCCCTTTATTCCTTAAGCCCATACCCATATTTTATCTATTTATTCTCTTACTGATTTTACAGCAAGGAAAACAGAGAATAAGGAAGGGCTAAAGGAGCAGTAGTCGCAGATTTGTGATTCATCATTTATTCTTGCACTCAGCTATCAGCATTATCTTTATCATTGTTATTGAAGGAAAGGTGCAGGCCGGAAGAGAAAAGAGGAAGCATTTTTTATTTTGTTTTTATTTGGCGGTTCATGTTGGCTGTTCCCCCTGAGATCTTGAGCCTGATCTTTGAGATGTTATAGCCTGTATCTGGTCGCCTTATCTGCTGGGCCATCAGGCTGCACCCATTTCTCATAGTTATTCTTCCTTTTCTTTTTAGCATCTTACCCCAAGAGCGGCATGATCTGATTACTGTCCCTCACTGACTGCTCCGTAGTTGGACTACTAGGTCAGCATTGGCAAGAGAGCCTAGAACCCCTTCCTGAACTGCCTCTGGCACATGGAGTGTTTCCTCAGTCTGCCATCAGAATTTTTCCCCTTAAAATCAAGACATTTACCAGTCAATGTGTACACTGAGCACATGCATACTGAAAAGGGTATTATTGAATCTTTGGTCCATCTTCTAATCAATACCGTTTTAAAAGAGCTATAATCCACCTTTCCTCCTCTCCCCGCACCATTTAGGATCTGCTTACATGCAAACTTCATTTTCACTTTTTTTTTTTTAAGAGGTAGAAAGTAGGCAGACAGTAAGAGAGAGGAGAAAGAAGCATTTTATTTTCTTGTTCATTTAGTTGTCCCCCTACCCTGACCCCCTACCACCCCACCCCATCCATCCCACACCTTGAACCCGGGTCCTTTGCTGTATGTGGACTCTGTCCCAGGCACTGCTTTAACACTTGAGCCACCAGGGCATGCCACACCCTTTTTTTTTTTTTTTAACTAAATAATGCATGGTAACCATTTTCCTTGTTCATTAAACAATCTATAAAAACTTCATTGATAAATGACTACATATTACTAAATAACATTAATGTGTCACAATTTATGTATCCTGTCACCTGATTATTTATTGTTTTTATTAACAAGCTGTACATAACCGACAGTGGGAATTTCCATTGGCATATATTTCTATCTTAGAAACCTGAGTTAAGTAAATTATAGAGGTGAGATTTGGAATTAGTGAAAACATCATTTTTGATGCAGTAAGAGACCTTGAACTGCTGCTTCATGAAAAGAATTTGAGATGTAATTAAATTATTTCTGATGTTCAAGTGAGCTCATTTGTGGGTTTCTTGCCAGCCCTTAAGAATATAAGCAAGTATAGAACATAAGCTCCAAAAACATACTTCCCATTTCTCATTAATCAGCACATCCCCAGAAACTCTCAGCAGAGACCTCTCGTAAAACAGAGGAATAATTACAGAAAGCAGTACATGCAAATTTCTGGGTTACAGTTGCCTCACAGGATTATTGGAAGACGAAATGAAATATGAGTGGATAACTAATAAATGTCAATGTCGGGAAGGTTTTAATTTCATTTGACGCCGAGGTGCATCCTGTATTCAGATATGTCCTGGTGGATATAAAGTAACGACGACAAGTGTTGTGATTTTTAAGTACCCTGCTTAGATTGATAAACTGGAGGCTCTAGATCACGTAGGATCTGATTTTTAAGTTAGAAGTAAGAAGTGGAGAATGAAAGTATTCCTTTATGGAAAGTCATTTTTCTCTGCTGCTGTGAGGGTTGTTTGGAAACTGGGGAAGAGTGAAGTGGTCCTGGGCTATGGGACATACGCTTCTGCGCGGTGCTCCTTCGGAGAGTGAGAAGGAAAGAGGAAGGCAGGTGATAGGAGGACAGCGTCACTGCCTGTTGTGTGCTCTCTGCCTGCCCTCCAGGACCTCAGCAGCACAGACTTCATCCGGCCCCGCGTCAGTCTCGTGTGCCAAATCGTCCGGGTGGGCCGCATGGAACTGAAGGAGGGCAAAAAGCATACCTGTGGCCTCCGAAGACCCTTTGGCGTAGCAGGTACAGAGACTCATTTAGGGTGGCCAGTATCTGATTTTCAGCATCAGAGTCAGATGTAAAATGGTGCAGCCAGTGTGGAAACCACTAACAGGTCCTGAAAAAGTTAAACATAGAGCACATGACCCAGCAATCCCATTTCTGGGCGTATCCCCAAAAGAACTAACAGCAAGGTCTCAAGGGGATATACGTGTTCCATGGTCATGGAAGCGCTACTCACAGTAGAAGGGAGATGCGGCCCAGGTGTCTGTGAGCAGGGGAAGTGATCGAACAGTGTGGCGTTGCCTTGGGCAGGAAGGCGGTGCTGGCACTGCTACGGCACGGGGGCTCCGAGGACCGTGTGCTAAGGGTGAGACGCCAGTCACAGAAAGACAAATACTGCTGCTTCTGCTTTTATGAGGCATGCAGAGGAGTCACGTTCACAGACACAGAAAGTAGGGTGGTGGTTGCCCGGATCAGGGAGGGAAAATGGGGAGCTGGTGGTTAATAGTGCAGAATTTCAGCTGGGGAAGATGAAAGCCATTGAGAGATGGGTGGTCATGGCTGCATAGCCGAGTGCATGCACTTAATGATGCTGAGCTCTGTGTTTAAAATGGTTTAGATTAAATTTTACATTTATTTTATCAGCATAGAAATTTTTTAAAGAAAGAAGGAGTAGGGAGGAAGGATGGGGAGGAGGGAGACACAGAGACTGAAGTCTACATCTATTTGTCATTGTCGGTACTGGAGACGAAGCCATTCACTGGGTTCTCTGTCTCCACCCTACACCTCACCTCTTAGTCCTCCCTCAGCGCCTGTCACGGTGTCTTGTACACAGTGGGACCTCAGTAAAGCCTCAGCACTGACTCTTGGAGCCCTCCCTATCTATAACCACATGCTGATTTCAGTGGAATAGAAATCTCCCTGCAAAGTAGTTTGTCTTTCTAGAAAATTTACTCCTCAAACACCACATGGTGCTAATAAATGTTTTCCAAGAGGATTCTTAACTTAAACTCCACAACCTTTCAAGAGGCCCTGAATTTTCCATTGTAGTTTGTGAAAGCGCAGAAATATATGCCTGGTCTTACATGGACATTTTGGTCACTAAGACATTTTGTGAGCTATCAACATGACATCACAATTCCTGGAACAAGCGCCCAGGACTCCATGTGATCAGTTGACTATGTGGGTTACGTGAATGATAAGGTGACCTCGATGTCCCTTAGACTGTATATACGGTGCATCCCTTGAACAGTCCCACACATCACTCACTGCTAAGGTGTGCCCGTCTCTGACCAGAAGAAGCAGCACCACTTCCTGAGAGGGAATCAAAATGAAACCTCAGAAAAGGCCAGGAGCTCAGGCCCACGACTGTTTAGCCATCTATATGGCAGTCTATTACCATCCCATAAAAGGATTTAACACATATGCATTCAAAAATGGGCCATTCAGATGGGCCGGAGGGACTCCAGCACCACACATGAGGCTTTTGCTATTTGTGTTTCAAGCTGTGTACGTATGTGTATGTGTGTTCAGGGCATTGAGTGTGGAGAGGAGACATTTACTGAGTCCTGATGGCCAACATCAGCAGAGTTAGGAGTAACCAGATGATGACGGATGAACTGCCTTGTTTGGGAGTCAGTTGTAAATTTTTCACTATTTTTTGGACAGTTCTTGCAAGGTCCCATTAAGAGCTGACAGCAAATAGTTGCCATGCCCTGCTCACTACATCTTCCTTTCACCAACATTAGCACTTCCTGAGCCCCACATGTCAGTCGTTCGGCTTGCTTTGAGAAGGCATGTGTTGGTTTATCCATAGTTTTTCATAGGAGAATTGTCTCTCTCTCAGCATGTCTTTCATTCCAAACAGGTTATCCAAGGGTGTGAGTTGGGAACATGTATTTTACAACCAGATTGTCATTTATTGGAACCTCCCTGGGGGACAAGTAGCCCCACTTTCTAGCAACCACTGCCCTGGCTTTACCATGTAAAACTTCTGACCTGAAACCAGTCACTTATCTTTCCTGCACTGTTTCCTCATCTCTCAAAGCAGAACTAATAATACCTGCATAAATAAGATGGTATATGCAGGAGGCTTGCTGCAGTGCTTTATTAATTGATCTTGTACACAAAGAATCAAAACACCAGATGCTCTTTTCCTCTGTGTTTCCTTCATTTATGTGGAAACCAGGTGAGACTGTCAAATCAAAGAGACAGATGACCACTTCAAGTCTTGAGTTTCTTTTCCAGGTCGTTAATTTTATTGACACTCCTGCCAAAAGTATATGTTTTCTGTGTCTTTGAATGTAAGCTTAGTCAAAAGTAACTCGGTCTCAAATTTTTCAAGAACTTAGCAACTCAGTCTTGCAGAGTTCTTGAACAGGGTCGTCTTCAGGGTTGATCTGAGAAGATCCAAGCCCCTGCATCTTCTCCTAGTGAATTGCTCTTTCATGGGCTAGGTGTTGACAAAGAAGTGTCTCCTAGTATCTTTCTTCCTGAAGTGGTTTGTGTTTGCTAATACTGTGGTTTTCCATAGTCACTGAAGCCTGAAGCAATTAGTTTCTTTAATTAAGTTTATCTCTTTCCTAGTGATGGATATTACTGATATCATACGTGGGAAGGTGGATGATGAAGAAAAGCAGCATTTTATTCCCTGTCAGCAGTAAGTACTTTGGCATTTATCCCAGGTGACTTGAGACCTGATATTAGCCCTTTGAGTGGTTGGTGTGTTAACACAGAACTAGCTGTAGGAACCGTTTGCTCAGTTAGGGAAAGAAAGCCTCAAGCTGGAAGATTGTCAGCTAGGATCTGAGACACTTTATTCAAAGTTCTTTATACTCGATTTCCATTTAACAGCGTAAGTTGAGCTGTCCTGGTTCTGCAGAATTGACTGGAAGAATATAAGGGGAAAATGTGTATCCACATTGGAAACCAGAGAGTAGTGCTATTTAATTGTCAGAAGTGCCAAGTGTACCTGTACTTTATGGTATAGAGAAGGTTTCATGGAAGACGAAGAGTCACGACAGTCCAGGGCTTCTCAAACTGGAACATGCATTTGAATCACCTGTGATCTTGATAGAATGTAAAATGTTATCCAGTAGGTCTGGAGTCTACACCCAATTAACTTTAGGTGATGCTGATACTTCTGGCCTGGAGACCACGCTATGAGTAGCAAGAGTTCAGGAGTTTCAAGAGTGTAGAGCTATAAGCAAATGTGAAAAGCCAGTCTGGAATTCCCAGGAAGGATTCTCCTTCAGGCTTCACCAGCCCCATACGGGGCTGCAGCTACCAGAGCTCAGGGACGGGGGTGGGCGGGTTCTGGGAATGGTTAGTGGGCAGATTTCAATCCCAGACCTCTGAGAAGTGTATTTGTGGTTTTCACAGCTGGCTCTAGCAGTTATCTCCACTGAGCCTGTGCACAGGTGGCAGTACAGGTGAGGCTAGGATTTTGCTCCTGACGCTTACCTAACGGGACAGTTCGAGGTGATGGTCTCAAGTGGCGTGTAGCTGTAACAGACGTCATTATGAGCCCTGAGAACTCCTGAAACCAACCAGCCCAAGGATAATTGAGTTATGTTATGATTTTCTAATCATATGATTTTAATCATGTAATAATGTTATATTATTTAAAATAATATTTTAAAATATTAATACCAGATCAGTGGAGAAAAGTAAACTATGCAAAAAAACTTGTTTGAAAAAATTAGCTAACCGTTTAAAAACTTAATTTCACAAGTTAGACCACTGTTAAGTTCCAAATAATTAAACACATAAATGTAAGAGCTAAAAATCTTAAGAGTTCTATAGCAAAATAGATTTTTATGTAATAATAATGTGTGGGAGGTATTTTTGAATTATACACCACTCAACTAAAAAAGAAAAACAAATAGTTTTAGCTACATAAAACTTTTAAATAACTTACAGATAAAAAAATTTGACAATCATTGCAATATATATGAAAAGGATGAGTAGTCTTAATATGTAAACAATAGAAATTCATAAGAATAGAAAACATGTATACAGAAACACATAGATGTGGCCTATATTTATTGAGAATCAATGAAATGCTACTTAGTAATAAGTTTAGTTTTTAGCTTAAGCAAATATTAAAAAATATAAAATATCCAGTATTTGGCAGGTATAAGGAAATAAACATTACTTATAGGAATACAAATGTTTACAATGCATTAAAAGCCTCAAATTTTAGATATTTCAAAGAATTTATTTCGTCATTAACAGTGATTATTTCAGTTCGTGTAACAATAGGTGATTTTGTCTCTCTGTTTTCTGTTTTTTCTGTAGTAAATAATGTGTAATTTTATGTAAAATATAATGATTCTAATTGTTCGACTTTAAATCCAGCACCTGTGGTCCAATTTCTAAATTTACTTGTCCAAATAGTGCATGCTGAATAAACAGTACTTCCCTTCATTCAGAGGCTGTTATGAATTATTCTTAAAATATGTACTTATCTAGTACCTTCCCACCTATATACTGAAACTCCGAGAATATGGTGACGTCAATATATCATATAGCTTAGTGCTAATATTAATTACGAAATAATTTTCATATTTATGCATACTGTTTCCATTATACATATATACATACTTAATTAAATAAGTATATTAAATAAATATTAAAGGTATATTAACTGATTGATAAATGAAAATGTATTAAAATAGGACATTAAACAAAGTATGTTAAATAGAAATACATGTAAAGATATAAATATACGTAACTTTCATATCCATGAGTGCCATTCTTAATATAGATACAGATATAATATTCTGTAAGAATTATCATAGGAACAGCACTCATTTATGAAAGCTGTATGAAATATATAATAATAGATAATATATATTTATAAGTAATAGGGGTAGCATTCATAGGTATAAGAACTATTCCATCTATATTTTTATATATAATACTGAACTACAAACACATACGAAATAGGAGCACCCTGCTGGATATGAAAGTTATCTCAAGTAGATATGTTTATTCACCTTTGCAGTGGGTTTCTTCCTTGGTTATGTGCCTCCCACTTAATTTCTGAACCGACTCTCGGCCAGCAGCCATGTTGAAGCACTGAGCCCTGAGAAGGTCTCCACCATATAATAATACATGCTTTGAGTCTCTGAGAAGCCAGGCTCTAATTTGATTACCACTCCCTGTAAATAGCCACTGTCACGTGTTCGTGAAGCAGATTGCAGCCTCTGGCATTTCACTCCAAAGATTTATGGCACAGGCATTCATAACTTACCTCAAAAGCTTTATGATGCAATTACATTAGGAGAGTTTTCTATGTGCTTTCTGCCACTCCATCTAAGGAAGAGCCGTTTGAAAACAGCTTGGATTTTAGCAATCCCTTTTTAGTAACATTGCAGTATGTTTTCCCCCTCTTGTCAGCTTGCAGATCTGAGGCCTCAGGGCAGGTTGGCCTGTGCAGCGGGCAGGAGCACAGACCACGGCAGACAGGACTGGAGTCTGTTGTGCTGCAGCAGGCGGATGTGTAGCTACTGATAGCACTTACGCTCTCAGCAGAATGGGGGCTGTGTTTCGCCCTTTCATCACCCATTCAGACCTCAGTGTGACGTGACGGTCAGCGAAGCTTGTTTGCTGGTGTCTGTGCCATTGTAATCCTAATGTCATTTGTCACCATGTGGGAATCCAAGAACACCCCCCGACCCCACGTATCTCTGCTTGCTTACTGCTCTCCTCTTAACATCAAGTGTGGGCAGTAGATGTGGCCTTCAAGCCGCGTGACCCATCTCCTTACAGCTGTGGGGCCATAAGGGACACTCACAGCTCCGTGACGTGGAAGCAGAACTGGATGCTAAGTCTCCTGTCCCTGCCCTGGCCCTTCAGTTCCGTTGCAGCCGCCTTCCCTACCTTAGGAAAAGCAGCAAGCCTGGCCTCTGACTTCACTGGTTAACAATCGGCCATTGTTTTTGTTGGTTCTTGGATTTTTCTCCCTTTTTGCTCCACGTCATTTCCAAGATGACATGGTGTCCAAGATAGGCACTCACTGGAAAAATAAAGAAATGATGGAGTCCTCTATCTGGGTATGTGTGGTGTTTATATTTCCAGATTATTGCCATAGGACTGACCACTGAGACTGTACTACAGAGACATACTCGTTTTTCCTTACCTTTCACTTGTCTTCCCCAGGATTGCAATGGAAACCTATATCAGGCAGAGGCAGCTAATCATGTCACCCCTGATAACATCCCATGTGACTGGGGAGAATGAGCCACTCACTTCAGTCTTGAATAAAGTGATAGCAGCCAAGGAAGTGAATCACAAAGGACAAGGTACAGAGTCTTGTGTACTCAACTGGGAGGGGACATTGGTGGGGATGACATTCAGAGCTGGGGCCTTGGACTTCTGCCCTTCCATGATCTGAACGTTGATGCAAACCAGAGCTGCTGGGTCATGCCCACCTCAGCTCCTGCTGAGGGCCTTGAATACTGAGCAGCTCTGAGAATGCACCCAGCGCTGAACTGCAGCACGGCTGTTTTTCACTGAGTTCTGTGGAACAAATTTTTATCCCACTAGTCTTTCCTCGTTTTTGTTTACCCTACAATGCTAATGCTGATGCTAAGTAAACGCTCAAAGAGAAAGAGGAAAAAGAAGCAAAGGCAATCAAGAAGCACAGTCATTTCAGCATATTTAGTTCCCCGTGTATTCACAATTATCCTGAGTGGGAAAACCGTGAGGAATCATGAACGAATCTGAAAACAAATAATTAAATATGTTTCTGTTGTTTTGGAACTTCTAAGTGATATAATTTCTGTTTGAGTGAAAAATCCTTATATTAAATAAATCGCTGTATATATATAAAATTTCTTTTTTTAAACAAACTGAAAACAATTTCTTTTCTTAACCAGTCCTTTCAAATACTTTTATGCTCTTCATAAACATTTTGTGACTGTGTAATATTGCATTGCTTGGATTTGAGAAAATGAAATCCTTTAAGTAAACACTTCAGTGTTGTCTAATTTGTCACCATTATAAATTTAAATAAATATGCTATGACTGCCTTTATACACGAAGCTTTATCCATATATAGTATCTCCAGGAAAATTCCCAGAAGGATCTCTGGGTCACATGATGAGAACAACTTTAAACCTGGTTTGCTTTCCATATATTCTTACCAGCAGGCATAATTACCATCTTTGCAAATGGTTATTTACATCTTTACCTATTTATAATATGAAAAGTTGCTCTTGAATTAAAAAAAAAACCTACTTGAAAGTAACTTATCTAGCCTTAATATGTACATAAGAATTCTCTGAAAGTTTTCTTCTCAGTTTTTATGAACTCTACATAATAAAGGTAACAATCTTTTATTAAGGAAATAGTTTTCCTTTCTTGACTTGCCAAATATTTATAGAGTTCTTGTACTTTTATCTATTCATGTCCTGTGTACTTGTGATGGTTTTTTCTTCTAAGGAGTATAAATTCTTAATATCCTATGAGTATTTCACCATTTTGTGTGGTGTACCTTACATGTTTTATGAATATTAAAACTTTCAGATTGTCTGTGGATAATTCTTTGCTTCTGTAATCACATCACTTGGTTCTCTACTTAGAAAAATGGCTCATTCTCAGATTTAGTAACTATTAGTAGCTCTATGCTTATTTTTCTTCTAATTTGTCATATTTTTCTATCTACCTCTTTATTACATTGGGAATTCATTTTAATGAAAATGTGAGCTGATAAATTAGATTGATTCTGTTCTGAGTAGAAAATTATCCCAGCCCATTTTATTAATTTTTTTTTTAAATTTATTTGTGATGCCTCTACTCATTGCTCCCATTAATTGTTATATCTTTTCTGGCCCCAGTGTCACACATTTATATGCGTTACAGATTTTGTATCTGATAAGGGCTACCCTTATTCCCGCTCCCCTCCACCCCAAAGTAAAACTCTGTTCTCTTCTAATTTCTCAAAGTCCTGTTGTGACTTCAATGGAAATGTCCTTAAAACCACAAGAGGGGCAGAGTGTAAACTTTATGTTTGGATGAGGTGTCTGTATAACAATACAACGTATGTAGTTTTTGAGCATTTATGTGTGTGTGTGTATTACATAGATTATACAGAGAATTGAAAGTTCATCTTTTATTTTTTAAAGGACTTTGGGTATCCTTGAAGCTTTTGCCAGGTGACCTCACGCAAGTTCAGAAGAATTTTTCACACTTGGTGGATAGATCAACAGCAGTAGCCCGAAAAATGGGCTTTCCTGAAATAATTCTTCCAGGTAAACCCTTTGCCGGCTCTGCTCCCTGCAGGGAGTCCACATCCAGTGATAGATGGACAGTGAGAGATAGCGGCAGGCTCACTGTGCCTTTGAAAGCTACCCAGCGCTAGTTAGGATAACGCTTTTAACTCTAACTCGAGATTTTCTTCTCTCTCCTTATTATTGTTCTGCATAAGCCCTTCTGAAATGCTTCCCTAGGCCATCTGTGTGTAGACCTAATGATATCACGGGTTTTCTACCCCAAGAATAATTGGCTTTGTTTGATTGTACCTTTTCTTGTGATGACATCACCAGCACGTAAACTCCGTCCAGGTGCCTGCCCAGCTGAGTCCTAGCTCCATCCCCGGCTCCGTTTCCTTAAACTGACAGTCCCATACTTAATGGTGATAAGAATATAAACCTTCTGCAATTGTTTTTTTTTTAACTGCCTCTTTGTTGCCACCACATGTTGGTCATCTACATATAGTGTTCATGTAAATCCACTGATTTCACCCATTTAATTTCTTAATATTTATGGTAGTAAAAGGAAATCATGCCTTCAAGGATCATTATGTAATGTGTACTTTTTGTAAAGTTTCTATAGTGTAAATATATAAATATAAATATGTATCATATTTATTAGACATGAAATTAATATTGGCATGTTAGAAAAACTCTAGAAAATCAGCTTTTTATATATTGCATGAAATTTGGTTTCTTTTAAAATAATTATCAAGACCATTTCTTTAGGTGATTAAGGAGCAGTAATTTCTTGCTGTACATTGTCTGCACATGGAGAATATTAAGGTGTGTTTGTGGAATGAATGAATGAATGAGAGCACTATAAATGGAGATTATTTGTTTTCTTCTTTTCTCGTGAAAGAAGGTAATTCCTATGCCTGCTTCATCCCTTACTAAGCCATTTTACCCCAATACATATTTATCAACATTCTGGGAAAATATTTTGTTGTATTTTTTTAAAACATAATTATTGGTAATGTTTACAACTGAAGGCAGTTTCATTGCTATAGTAAGACAAATCTGAAAAAATGTAAAAGTTGTTTATTTTTTGGTAAAAGTGACTTTGTCTTTGAAATCTTCCTGGAGAGATTCTTTGTAATCAATAGGATTAGTTCATATACTTTAAAAGTCATCTAGGACAATAGTTCCCAAATGCTGATGAGGATCCCCTGGGAAACTCTAGAATACAGTTTCCCAGAGTTCTCCAGAGACTGATTTACTTTGTAAGACCAGGGCTCCTTCGATGATTCTGATGATTGGCCAGATGTCAGAAATACAGATCTAGGCCAAAGTTGCATCATTATTTAAACAGGCTGCAGGTATGTCTTAAACTTTTCCCTTCCCCTTTTTCCCCCTCTAGATACCCTCTTTTTCTCTGCCATCTGTTCCTCCTCTTTTTCTCTGCCCTCATCTTCACAGTCAGATTCCCAGAAGCGGTTATACAAACTTTGTTTTGTGCCTGCCTGTCATCCTCCAGAATGACTCTCACTAGTCACCAAAGATTGCCAGGTCACTAAGTCCAAAGTATTTTTAATCGAATGATCATACCTAGTCTCTCTGTTGAGTGACGTTGATCAACCTCTTCTTGAAATATTTCCCCCTCATCACTGGTGACCCCACGCTCTTCTTGGTTCCCTGGAGACCTCTACTAGGACCCTTTGCCACCTTATCATCTTCTACCTTCCCCTAAATGTTAGTGTTTCTAGTGTTGGTGTATTAGTTTGCTTGGCTAGTATATCAAAACACCACAGCCTGGGGGAATTAAACAACAGAAATTTGTTGTCTCACCATTCTGGAGACTGAAAGTTCAAGATTAAGAGAATAAGAGGATTGGTTCCTTCTGTGGGCTTGCTGATGCCTATAGATGGTCATCTCTCTTTGTCTTCACATGATGTTTGTATTCAGATTTCTCCTTTTTTAAAAGGACAGTAGTCATACTGGAGTAGGACCCACCATATGATTTCATTTTGCCTTAATTGCTTTTCTAAAGGGCCTCTCCAAATGCAATCACATTCTGAGGTTCTGGAGGTTGGGACTTCAACATAGGAATTTAGAGTGTAGGGACACAGTTCATCCCATAACAGGAGCTCTTACCTTCTTGTCTGCATTTTCCCACCATATGATTTCATTTTGCCTTAATTGCTTTTCTAAAGGGCCTCTCCAAATGCAATCACATTCTGAGGTTCTGGAGGTTGGGACTTCAACATAGGAATTTAGAGTGTAGGGACACAGTTCATCCCATAACAGGAGCTCTTACCTTCTTGTCTGCATTTTCCCATTGGTGATCTCATTCATTCATTTTGTTTTTATGTGTTTTCTTGGCTTCAAATTCCTATCTCTAGACCCAGGACCCCTCCTTTGAACTCTATTATCATACATCTTCTCCTTCCTGACTCAGCATATTGATAGGCTAGCCCAATACCTGACAGGATCACTCTTCTTTCTGTAATTCTTACTAAATTTCCAATTGAACCTCGTAATCCTGGCCTCTAGACCTGGCTCTTTGGTTATGTTTTAGCTAAAAGAATGGAACCCTTTGCATCCAAGTACACCCGCAAGAATTTATCTCATTTATCCTTTACTGAAACCATTTTGATGACTTCTATGTATATTTAGAATGAAGAAACAAATTCTTAAGTTCAACTATAAGCCTCAGGGAGGTTAGTGTTTTATATGTCTAACATCATCTTATGCAAAATCTCCCTTCATTCTGAAATTATTTTCTACCTCTGGGCCTTTCTTTGCACATGCCACACTCTCCCTCCTATTCTCATCCTTCCAATATCAGCTCAAAGGAAAGATTCCCTCCCACTCCAGACAAGACAACATAGCGGTTCACTTTTGCAGATCCTATTCTGTAATTTCATTTGTAGCGATGTCTTTCACTGTGTGGTTGTATGTTACTGCTTCTCTCCAGCATTAGTCTGTAAGCTGTCGGAGAGCATGGCTTGTGTGTGGCTCACTGTCATCTTCCACATGCTGATCACAGTACTTGCTGTAGAGTAGGTGCTCAGTCAAGTTTTTAAATGAATACATGAACATTATAATTTATTCAACCCACTGTCTGTGGTTGGAAACTGACACTTTACAATTTTTCCTTTTCATCAACAATACAGTGAATGTCCTTATAGATGAACTACAGTCCACATTTTTAACAACTTGGGACAAATATTACCTGTGAAGTTGCTGTGTCAATTAAAGCTGTTAGCAGAGATTGTCAATATCTCTATTGACTAGATTATGTCAATAATGACTTCAAACTATAATGCATGAATAAGCCTGTCTTTCTCCACTCTCACCCATGCTGGATAATAACTCTTTTTCCAATCAAATAAAGGTGAAATTGTAAGTGCTCCATATGTGCACGCCTATTTTCTAATGGTGTTAGCAGGTTTTTTTGTTGTTGTTGTTGAGAGGCAGTTTAATATAGTACAAATTTTGGAGTGTTTTTACATTATTGAGTCTCCCCATGTGGGGACTTGAGATTTGTTTTATTTATTCCATATCTTTTTGTGTAATTCAGCAGTATTTAACATTTTTCTTTAATATAGAGGCTATAAATTTGCAAATCAATTTTTAAAATTGTGTGCTGTTTAGCAAAAACATGACAAGTAAAAATTATTCTAGTATTGGTAAGATAATTAACTTGTTTAAAATAATCTAAATATTCCACGGGTCTTCAGAAATAGTGTCTCTCTCATCAGGTTGTTAAATGTTTAATAAATAAATGCATAAAAGATACTTTTGAGTATTGCCTAGCATATAGTAGGCATTTGATAAACATTAGCCTCTTTATTTTCAGATGTGTTAAAATACACAATCTTCAAGGCATTATTGGGAAGAAAAAAATCTACCATTATAACCTAATAAAACATATTTTGTGCTTACTGTTCTTATACAATATTTATTATTATTATAAACAGATGAAAGATTACTATTGAAAAGAGTTAATTTTTAAAACTATACTTCAGAGATGCTGTTGTATGTAAAGAAAGGTAGAATGAAGTAAGTTGAAGGAAATAATACATAGACTTGCTGTCTGAATAGTTCATTATAAAAGCAGAGCAGTTCATATTTTACTTCTTTTTTATATTTTGAAAATTAAAAATGATGTCTCAGCATCACTCACAAGATGGGTTTTGTTGCAGGAGATGTTCGGAATGATATTTATGTAACCTTGATCCACGGGGAGTTTGACAAAGGGAAAAAGAAGACACCTAAGAACGTGGAGGTGACCATGTCTGTGTATGACGAGGAGGGCAAGATCCTAGAGGTATGTGGCACCCAGAGAGCCTGCTGCCCTCAGATCCCTCTTTCCATAGTAATGGACACTCCACCCTTCAGGGTCATTGGTTTCCATGTTAGGGTGTATGTTTTATCATAAGGAAAAGAACATGGTATTTCTGTTAAATTTGTGGCTTGCAATGACCAGTTTTACTAATAATAAGCCCATTCAGCTTCTTATTTTCATATTTCTCCTGTGCTAAGAAATATGTGAAATCACTGATCATTTCATATAAAGCTTCTGCTGCAGAAGTTCTTCATCATTCTCGGGATTCTTAGCCACTTTCAAGCTTTACAGGTTCCTCTGCGGCTCTCTACTGACTAAGAGCCAATGGAGAGCGTTTGAGAGTGGTTCTGCTGGTGGAGCTCCTGCTGAGCAGTCAGCTACCACTGCTCTTTAGTTTTTTGGCATCAGAAAATTAAAAGAAGGTGGTTATTTTCTCAGGGACTCACAGAAGTGAGGTGGTGGAGCAAGGGCAGATCAAGGTATCCTGAATGCCAGTCCCGAGTTCTCCCATCTGTGGCCACTTACATAGAATTGTAAGCTAATGAAACCGTATTTTTTTTAAAAGGAAAAAAGAAACATATCCCAAACAAGTTACAAAGTCAAATCATAGTTCTGTGTTAGAGGATTCAGCAGAATGCTGTGGCCATGGAATGATTTGTCTGTGCTAGTGACAGACAGGGCCCTGGAGCCCTCTGAGTTCATTTCAAGTACACATCTTGTCCTCGTTGGTCAATTGGCGTAGCTTTGCTATTGAACTTGGCAGTGTCTCCATTGAGGCCTGGTTCTACGGAGAGCAGTGGTTCATTGCTAGGAAAAGACATGACCCTAAGGTTTAGGGAGCATGTTACATTTATACATCAGGCCCTTAAAGTAGACAAGAGGAAGAAGCATTTTCCTCACACAGCTGAGCGTCTGCTTGTATGCTTAGAGCTTGTAGTCACATTCATTGGTTTTCTGTTCCCTGAGAGAGGAAAGAAAGAGAATGGATGACTTAAGATAGAAATGAAAAGTGCTGCCTCTCTTCTTGACCACTGCATTGATGCTCTTAGACCCTCCAGTAAAGTGGTATAGACTCATTCTGCCTTTTCAAACGCAGTCAGCTTTTGTGTGCCTGGGGGCTTATGACGGGTAAATGGAGGATAGAAAATTCACTGTAGTTGGTATCTTTTCTAGATAATACTTTCCTCTCTCTCTCTCTTTTTTTTTTCTGTTGCATCCAAAGAAAGCAATTCATCCTGGTGCTGGATATGAAGGCATTTCAGAGTACAAATCTGTGGTATATTACCAAGTCAAGCAGCCCTGTTGGTACGAGACGGTCAAGGTGAGGTGGTGCTGTTTGTCACCCGTGGCCATGTGTAACGCCTTTTCCTTCATACCCTCGCCTCAGTCCCACTTTATCCTGAAGTTGTAGATAGGTTGCCAATGATGTGCGGTAAGAAATAAATTGATAACTATAATTATTTATGAGAGCATTTCTCTTTAATAAACCCAGAATTCTTAAATATCGTTCTCATTTTTAAATGTGCAGAAACTGGATTCAAAAAACTTATGGTTGGAATGATGTAATAGACTGTCAAGATGTTCCAAAACCAAATGGAAATTTTTATATTCTGCAACAGTTGTCTAACATTTTTTTTCTTGGCCTTTAACCAAGTTTTATGGGCATTTTTTTTTTTTTAGTTTAAATATGTGTATTGCAAATTCTAAAGTGCTTTTCAGATCAGTCTTCTTATATGAGCCTTACAGTTACCCCATGACTAAAACAATCAGCTATGTAAGCCCTCTTCCTAATTAGGTGCCTGAGACTCAAAGGAGGATTAGTGACTTTTCCAGATCTGCGGCTGCCTAGTGTCAGAGCCTAAACCGGAGCCCATTTCTGAATCAAAGACCTCAGCAGTCCTTTCCACGCAGGGTCCTCTGAGCTCTTCCTAGAAAATTCCATAAAAAGAAGGAATTTTCCAAATTAACCATATTCCCACAATTTTATTTTCATATGTTTTGAATAGTATTTTTTATACAAGCTTATATTGTGTTTAAGCTCCTCACCTCAAGGAATTCAAAGTTCTTCTGAAATGTATTTTTACAGACTTGCAAAATATTCTTCTATCCAATAAATCTACACTTAACATTACTGATGGACTTTAAGTGAAACAACACATAACAAAAGCAGGTCCTTGAATAATGTAGTTTGGTTCAATGTCTGTTGAGATTATGTTTTTCTTATCAATATTTGAACAAGACAACATTGAACAAAATGATGAGAACCTGCTGTGTAATTATGCTACATTTTGTTGACGTCTTTGCCACAAATCCTCTGTCCTTTCATTATCCCCTGCCTGTTTTCCTTGTTCCTTCTCATACACATAAGGAGAAAAAAGCTTCCTTGTCCCCAGGATTTTGCCGTTTTCCTTTTAGATCTTAATTATTCTATTCTATTAGATCTTAATTATTCTATTCTATATCAATATATAGTTCGCAGTCTCAAAGGTCCCAGATAGACTTCAGAATACTGATCTTTTCCCTCTGAAGTATTTCCTGTTTGATACTTGAGAAAGCACTGCAGATTTATTTACTCTCAGGATCCGATAAATAACAAAGATAATCTGAGATTCTTTTGGTGTGAAAATAAATCTCCTTTGAGTGAAACTTTAATGTCAAATCCCACTCTAGAGGAATTAAGGCTGTGCTAAGATACTGAAAATGACCTTCATTCTGTAAAATTAGCTGTGAGTACCAAGTACCACATATATACTATTATTTGCTTATTACTCTGCAGGTGTCCATTGCTATAGAAGAAGTCACTCGTTGCCATGTAAGATTTACCTTCCGACACAGGTCCTCACAGGAATGTACGTATTAGGAGGGCTATGTCATATTTCCATTAAAAGAATACTCTTGCTTTTGTGGGTGCGGAGAACAAGAAACTTGGAAACTAAATACTTGGCATCTTTATTTCAGGATTCATTGTGCTAAGGGTGTTAGAAAAACCAATTTGGGGGGGCCTCCTCACAACTGTGTTTATCATTCTATATAAGAATTTCCCTAAAATGTGTTCTATGAATGCTGAAATTCGCTAAGATACTAGTCAAGACTCTATGACGAAGTGATTTTTATGGTCCATAGGGATAGGAAAGGCTGTGTGTGTGTGATCCCCCACTTAGACATGCACAGTGCATATTGCCGTAGTATTGAGAAGTCCTGCAGCATGCAAACTGATCTATTCTCTCCAAAAATTGGTATTTTTTTCATGAAGGACTCCTTTAGTCTTAGATACACAAATTCATGAAATGCTGCTGTAAAATGTGAGCAAAGAAAATTTATTGTTTTCAGATTAACCTCAAAGTTTCTGGAAGTGTCTTATTCTTGTCCATCACTGCATAAGAATACAATCCTTCATTTCACATGAATTTATTGAATATCATCTACATATCAGACTGCAGGATAGGCCTGGGGTGTATGACAGAAAACAGGCCACTCTGCTGCAGTCTTGTGGTATGGTTAGGAAGATGAGCAGAAGACAGCTGATTTAAGTTCCAGACAGTTGTAAGGAAGCATGCAGCACAGCACCTAACCCATCTGAGATCTGTTCGCACCGCTTCCTACATCCCTGCTGACACTTAAAGCTGACTAGGAGTTAGCCCAGTGAGGGGCAGTGGAGTAATGTGTTTGCAAACTGCAAAGTGAGCTCAGTAGACTTAAGTAGGAGCAGTGGAAGCAATCCTGTTACTAGATTGAGTAGTATGACGTCTCTTTTGTAGGTCAGCATAATAAAAAATTAATAGTTTCACAGTAATACATAATTCTGAAAGCACTTATCAAGCCTGAGTTTGTGCCAGATACTGGATGAAGTGCTGTTTATATACAAATTGTTTATAGCCACAGTACTCTGCTAAGGTATGTACTACTTTTATTCAGACAATATGGCGAGCAAAAGAAAGGTTAGCTACTTGCCCAGGATGATATCTTTAGTACTAAAGTGACACTGTGGCCATCTAATTCCAGGCTGTCTGGAGTCAGATTATGAAGGCTGAGGTACTTTGAAGCCATAGTATATTAGACCATATTAAAGGGTGTTTCATGGCTCGTGGTGGTGATTTGATACATGTTTATAACAGTTTTATTCACAATACCCCTAAATTGGACATAGCCCAAATGGCAGGAGAATGAATAAACAAATTGTAGTATATTCTTACGGTGGATTACTGCTCCAGACCTTAGAATTGTGCCTGCCATGAGAGCAGGCCACGTGGTGACCAGGCCAGTGATGTGATTGAGAAGTGACCTCTGCAGCCAACACCTGAAGACCAGGGGGAGGTCCTGTGCTTCCTTGGAAAACTAGACCTTCCTCCTCAAATGCCACAAATACTCTCATCTCCTGGCACCTGGGCCACTATCTTGGAAGGAAGGGGAAAGTAGAAACCTTAAATGGCATCATAAACCTTAGAGTATATAAACACTGCTGAGTCTGCCTTTAAATAACAGAAATGAGATCTCTGAGGAACAGATTCTAGAGCAGCCCAGAGACCCGATTAGATGTGATTTTGGAACTCTCGCTGTAGCTGCAGTGTGGAAAGTGTTGGGTGGCTAAGACAGTGACAGAGAAAACAGTTAGTTGTACTTAGGTATGAGCAGAAGTGGTGGAGAGAAAAGACTGTGGTCCCAGAGGAATTCCGGGTACGGTGTTGCATTGGGGATGGAGTTGCTATCAACATCCACATTTCTAATTTGGATGATTGGGTGGATGCTGGTCTGATTCATTCACGAACCTAAGGAGAGGTGCTTATTTGACAGTAGCAGATTTCAGCTTGAGAAATATTCCTTTGGGAACCTGTTATTAAGTGTGTGTAACTTACGGTACCTTCCCTGACTGCGCTGATTACATGATTAAACATTACACCCCAGAGCAAAATGTGAATCAGCCACCATAGTCATTGCTTCCTCGTCTCTTTCCTTGCTGCTCAGACTTGTGTTTCTCTTTTCAGCCAGAGATAAATCGGAGCGAGCATTTGGGGTGGCCTTCGTGAAACTGATGAACCCGGATGGGACCACTCTGCAGGATGGGAGGCATGATCTGGTGGTTTACAAGGTGGTGTTAACAACATTGCTCAGAAAATTGCTGAGGATGTATTTATTCCCTCTGAAATTGGTTGATACTCCCTTCGGCTTTATGTCTATAAACATCAGCAGTGTCTCTAAGGCTATAGGCTATAGGTGTTTCCCCTTTAAAATCTAGAAACCTAGAGAGCTATGGTCCACTAGCGGCATGGTCTCCCATTTGCTTTCTGGAAGAGTAAATTGCATTTTTGTTTAGTCACTAAAGCACATCCCTCCCTCTGAGATAGAAATTTTCAGAGAGCTACCCTCTTGCCTCTTGGTCTGTGCCATCCTTTTTGGGGTATAGAAGTTACACGGTTGGACTCGGTGAGAGTGTAGTGGGCGTGGTAGGATGTGGTTTTCATATCATCATGAGCCAGATGCCATTACTCTGCCTTATTTCCTTCCCTAAAGGTTTTGTCTTCATTCTCCCCTTCTAACTGCTGCAGAGCTATTGCTTTTACTGAGATTTTAGAGTACAAAGTAGATGCTGGAAGATCTAATTAATTCAACAATATCCAGAGGACTTTTCACTCAGTTTTTTTTTAGATACATCTACCCTATATGTATTTTCCTTAACAGATCCATAGTTCAAACACAGCTTTAAAAAACATGGCAACCCATTTTTCCCAGTGTATCCAACCAATCCATCAACTCAATGAAGTAAAATTGTGACTGTTTAGAGGTTTAGGAAAATGAAATTCAACCTTATTCTTGGTTATATTTATTTACTTAGAGCAGAGACTAAGTTTCTAGTTCACAACTTACTCCATTTTCACTCAATGTTGAAATCATTTTGGGATTCAAACTCTGGAAAGACACCACAATGTCTCAGAATTGGAAGAGATCTAAGTATAATTTGGTAAAACCTCATTTCTCACTCTGAAATTGACTGTGCTTCATGATCACAACTGTTTTTATTTGCATATATGAGACTTTGCCAGTCATTTGGTATCCCTAACATGCTTCCTTTTTCAGGGTGACAATAAGAAAATGGAAGATGCCAAATTCTACCTGACTCTGCCTGGAACCAAGTTAGAGATGGAAGAAAAAGAGTCCCAAGCATCCAAAACTCTGACCAGCTTTACCCCAAACAAAGACAGCACTAAAGACAGCTTTCAGATTGCAACCCTCATTTGCTCCACGAAGCTCACTCAGAATGGTAAGCTCTGCAACTGACACCAGGGTGATTTTCCTTCTTGACCTTCCTGGGCTCCTTTGGGAGAGCCCAGCACCTGGGTCTTCTGGGACCATGTCTCTGAGATAGAATGCTGAACAATGTGGATTCTTCTCTCCAGTCTTCAAATAATGTTCTGGGTATTACTGACCAAAAAGCTAATGCTCCTCTGAGGTTTCATTGTCTTTCAACTTTCAAACAGGATGAGAAGCATTCTGTTTCGTGTTTGTGTGTTTGTGTTTGTGTGTGTGTGTGTGTAATATTGTAAAACCTGTGCTTGAATTCATTAACAGAGACTATAACATTTGATCGTCTTACGTCTTTTTCCTTCAAGGCAGCAAAGAACTCTAATAATGTGTTGTTGACAATGTATGTAACAAGAGATGTTTTACTAAAGGGGAAGATATGGCAAAGTACCACCAGTCTCCTGCCTCAACAGGGTTGGCACAGAACAGGGAGGGTTCCTACTAGGTTCATCTGACCTCTTTGTGATCTCTTCTCTGAGGTCATTTTTGTCCAAGCCATCAGGGATTTTCCATAAAATCGGCCTAATAATTAAAATAGGACTGGATTCTGTTCCTCTTTGAAATCCTTGATATCAATTTTAGCTCTCTTGTGTTTGACATGGCATTTGATAGCCAATAATAGCTTCTTATTCACTTAACCTGTGTGATGTGTATGGTTTCCTGCTGAACCCAGTGAGCCAAAAATTTGCTGCCCCGTGGGACTTGCCTTAGAAATTCTAGATCCCACGTGCTGTGTCTAGTCCCTTTGGACTAGTCCCTTTGGCCTCCTTAGTGGATTTGAGTGAGGCACGTGGTAGAGGCTCTGCCTTCGGGAATGCTCAGATAGACAAAACATTTTAGGCAGAGCTACGTTCAGTGGTCAAATGTTAGCTGTTTGTTGTGATGACTCATGGTTGACTGGAGAATAAGGGTAGTGTTTCAACCTGCACTCAACAGAGTGAAATTCAGAGCTGAAACATGTGACAGTAAAAACACAGGCAACAGAAATGAGGGAAAAAAAGGCAAAACTCTGGCAGAGGAAAAAGATACATAGTTGCAAAGGGGTAGAGTGGCCAGGGATTGTGAATAGCAGAATTTCTAGGAGTAAAATTCTACTATATGATACCATAATAAATACCCGGATACATGTCTTTTTACATTTGCCTAAACCCACTATGCTGTACAGGGGAACCCTGATGGAAATAAACTATGGTCTTTCGTTAATTAACTGTGGCAGCATTGGCTCAATGATTACAACAAATAGACTACTCTGAGGCAAAAGGTCAGTAAGAGGGTGAATGAGGGAGCAGTAAAAGGGTATGTGGAAAAGCTGTACTTTCTCTGGAAACTGCTCCCAGAAAGTCACCTGAAAACAAATAAAGCCAGAAAACATTGAGCTAAATAGAAAACATGATAAAATTGTACCAGTGACATAACCTTTGTTAGGGAAAGTAAATATAATAAACTGTTGATGTGAGATTAAATGTTATAATACTTGTGGAAAGAGATTTAGAATATATAGCAGAGATTTTAAATGTATTCAGCTCTTTTGACCCAGTAGTTTGACCCTTAGAAATTAAATCTAAGTAAATAATGAGAGATACGCACAAAGATTTATGCAAAAGATGATTCCCTCTTATTCCTAGGAGGGAAATGATAGAATCAAAGGTGTAGTAGTTGGGGATGGTTTAAATTATATAATGAAATATGAAATATATGCATCCTCCAAATATATCTATCTCAAAACATATCAAAAAATTTGTTTTTAACTTTGTGTTTTTTTATAATTCCAGCCTTGTTTAAATATATGAGGACATTTTGGAGCCACTTGCCTGGGTTTAAACCCCAGCTCTGACACTTACGAGCTGTCTCATCCTGGGCAAATCACTAGATCTCTATGGACCTTGATTTCCTCATATTTAAAATGGGAGTAATTATACTCCCATTATTTCAGAGAAGGAAGTAAATTCAAATAAGTAGAAGAAAAACAACAGTATGCAGCTCCTTCCAAACGCTTGTGCTTTATTGGATATTATTTTTATGAACATTGTCATTATATATACACAGGCAAAGACTAAAAGGAATAATTCCAAAAGTTTGAATGGTTCTTATTTTCTTTATTCTTTGTAGTATTTTTAAGTTTTTCAACTGTGAAATGTTAGGGTTATTTTAGTAGACAACATAAAGCATTAATGTACTTTCAGGATTATGAAGTTAGTAGTCAGCAGAAACAGCATTTGTTAAACATCTAGTAAATGTTCTGCTCTAGAGACTCTAGTACAAAGAGAGCGAGTAATAAATATGGGCAAAATCAATTTGCAATGAAAAGCAGAAAGAATTTCTCTTAGAGAGAGACATATTGTTGTATTGGGTTTTTTTAAGCTAAAACTTTAGGACGCTTATGGACAGTAGGACTCCACTTAAACCCTTGATTTGCTTGTGTCATGCATCTTCCAGATGTTCTAACAATGTGTGCTGTCCCTTTGGCAGTCCCCAGCCACAAGTAGCTTGTAAATTTAAATTAATGAAAATTAAATCAAGTTATTAACTTATTTTCTTAGTTGCACTGGTCTTGTTTCACATTCTCAATAGTTTTATGCTGCTACTAACAACATGACTTTTCTATCATCACAGAAGTTCCCACTGGATGAAACGACTCCTTCCTTTCTTGTTACCCCACTCCTAGTGGTTAGATGTTTGGTCAGCAGATGAAAAAGAAAGCTTTAAATATCTGAACAAGGAGGCATGATCTCCCTGTCGTCCATGTGGACTGGGGGACCAGGGAGTAAAGGAAGAGGGGCCTGAGGCTGGAAAGATGAAGAGACTGACCGAGACCTTACGAGCATCAGCACCATCAGGGTTTTCCAAGGGACAAATCATAACAGTAGGCTGCTGTTCATGTGTTTACTTTCTTCTAATTGGATGGAAAGTCTAAAAAAGCTTTAATTTATTCCGAGAAAGAAGTTGAAGAATATTAATAAACCATCAAGTATTTGAGGGCCTTTGTGATAGAGAATTTGCCTTTCGCTCAAGACTGTGACCAAAGACATTTCTCCCTTAGTCTTCGGAGGACTAGTCATGCTCACAAGGTTAAACACTACTGACCTTTGATACACAAAGATAGACAAAGATCTTTGGGACTCTATTTCTTTTATCAAATTTTCCAAAACTGAAACAGACTAGTCTGTGTGGGATTGTTTGTCACTAGGCCCATATGTAGGGTGAAGTAGATTTCTTGCTCCAGGAGAGCGGGGAGGTGGGTGCAGGCCAGGTGAGTCACAGGTATTATCTTATTTTACTGTCCAACACCTAGCACATGAAGACTCCAGTAACGCCAGTCTCAGTTTAGTGATCAGAAGATTGAGTCAAAATGCTACAATATTTTGCTTAAGCTCTTAAGTGGCAGACTCAGTTCTAAAAACAGACATCTCCAAAGTTTGTGCTTTTCTTTTTAAAAATTTGTGTCTCCTAATCCTCTCTCAAAGGCAATCATTATCCTAAAGTTGGAGATTGTCG